>CM031234.1:950314981-950914981 GCA_018340775.1 Taxus wallichiana var. yunnanensis
GTATGGCCTCGGGCCAAGATATTTGATTACTACCCAGAGCTGAGGCTGGAGAATAGCATCCAACATTTGCAAAAGTTAACGATGCATTCTTATCGTGTCATGCCACCGAGGCCAAACATGACTCATAGCCATGACGACCAAAAACATAGTGGCGATCACGAGAGAAATGGGGAGCCTGTTCACCCAATTTCCCACATTCACTCTATCTCGAGGGCTGCCAACTTTTTGGGAGAGCCAACCAGCTACCAAGGTATCTTTGGGCCTAAGTCTGATTCTACTAGAAGCTGTCAAGGCAAGCTGGTCACATACCATGAGAAGTGCCTCAAAGAAAGAAGGTGGAACTCCTTTCCCCCTCGAAGTGGGCGATACACATGCTCCACCCACCATAAGGCGAAGGAAATGTTCGCGAGTTGGAGCTACTCAATTTGAAGCATGACTTCCCGGCCAGGCCTACCTTCGACCCAGCCGCTTTGCTGCCAAGCGAAGCTTCGATCCGATCCATGTCCCTCAAATTGAGGATATTTACATTGACGTTCTCCATGAGGTGGAACTCAGAAGAAAGGATCACTCTCGCTTAGCATTGGCGGAAATCATCCAATACGGAGTGGCCATTGTCCCCGAAGGCTTCAGACTACGGAAGATGAAGTAGATAAGGTGTATAATGACACGAGATGGGGGACAATTGGCCCTTCCGGCCATTGACATTGAGAATAAGTCTCCTCAAACAATTGAGGAGAGGGTCAAGGAGACTATGCGGAGAACGAGCATTGGTGCCGCATGAGCGGACTAATCTACCTCGGGTAGATTTCACAACTTCCCCTTTGGGCAACGCACCTCCAAGGTCAAAGAAGCTGGTGAAAGGCAAAGGTGCGAAGGTGAGCCTAGCACCATTCGGGAGGAAGCCCCCAGAAAGTCCTCTTCCCTCGAGAGCCGAGACAAGTCATAACTCTTGATGAGGAATTGTGAGAGGATAGTCCTATACGCCCATCCACCTGGGATGTCGGCATTGCTACAACTTCCAGAGGTCCCTTCTATCCCTTCTTCTCTCTTCCTTCCCCTCCTCGAGTGACTCAAGCAGACCACCCCTTTGGTTGTGTCCTCTGCCCTTCTTCCCTACTCTTCCCCGCCTCTTCATCTATCTTCTCCTCCTCGCTGATTTGTCTTCCTCTATTTCTTCCCTCATCTCCGAGCTCCCTTCCCTTCCTATGTCTTACGTAGTTGCATGGTTTCCTTCCTCCGTGGATATTTCTTGGCTATTCTTTCCATGCCGCCGCGTGTCTCCACGTTTTCCCCTCTTCTACCTGATTCGCTTGCCTCCCCTCTTGTCTCTGGTCCTTCTTCTATAGGACCAGCTTGGATCTCTCAAAGAAATGAGCAACAAAGAGGAAAGTCCCCATCACTCCGATGGACTTTTCGGTCATTCCAAGCTAAAGGAGCAAAGAATCACAAGCCGGTTACACGCTTCTCGAAGAGCACTGCAGTGAGAGAGTCATGGAAATAGCGTGCACCCCAACCCTCAAAGAGAAAGAAGATCTCGTCTCCAAGCCCAGATTTCACCGTGACCCAAGTCACAATGGGGACATCCTCTGAAAGTCTCCAGGGGGAAGCTCTTTCCGCAGTTGATGCACTCTGCAAAAAGCTTCAGGAAACAAAAGAAGAGAAAAGGCTACTGAAGGAGCAGAACAAGTACCTGCTTCAAGCCTTACAGAAGATGGGAAGTGCACCTCCCACAACTGCTGCCGAGACTCCTGAGCTACTCAGTCAGGAGAAGATCAATGAGTATTCAAAGATCGGCGAGCAGGGTATGGCTGTTTCTGCTTGGAGGAGCCAGATCCTCAAGGATAGTGAAAGAGTAATCGCCGAGTATATCAGTTTATACCTAAACATCGAGAAGGCGAATAAGGAACTCCAAGCATTAGCAGGTCTGATATCAGAAGAGTTAGAACATGCTAGACTCCAGCACGAGACCTTCCAACAAATGTTCGACTGTTCAGTCAAAGATCTGGTCAAGTTCGGAGTCTTCGGTCATCCAAGGGCCCTCAACAAAACTATGTCCACTCTGGACTATCAGATAGATCAGCTGGAATTTGTTTTAGAAAAGATAGACAAGGTAAAGGAAGAGGCCCTGGATGTAATGCATCAAATGGAGAAAATTGTCCTCGCCATGACTTCAGTGGTTGCTCACCTTTCCCTTACCTTGAGATCAGGTGATGACACTATCCGGATCTTCAAGGAGATAGCTTCTCAAGGGACGGGGCTAGAGGTCACATTCGACACTTCGAATCTATCAACAACCCACCGGCTGTAGGGACTTCATCGGAGTTCCTTATCGAGGCGGGAAAGATTATTCCAAACTCCGGAAAAGCTCATAGGCAGAGCGGGAGACTTGCAAAGCAATTAGTGAAGGCGGCACAAGGATCCATCCACAAGATCAATTTGGGCCAATGATCAGCAAGTTTTGAATACGCGCTCGGTTCCACATATCATCACTCGAGCGCACGAGAAATAGCAACCCCTTTCCGGCCGCGGGATGATGATGATGAGTAGCTTCTTCTTCTTCTTCTTCTTCTTCTTCTCTCTATTCTCCACTTTCTTTTGAAATGTCTAAAATGTGTTGGCACAAATGATGACATCATCCATGTTGCATCATGGGATGATGTCATCCACCAAGTTGTCAAAGTCAACATGACTTTTAGATATTTTGTAAATAAGTGGTTGGCTCCTTTTTGCCTTCTCTCTCCCTCATCTTCTATAAATATGAGAATACTTGTTGTATTCAGGGTGAACATTTTTTAGATAGAAATAGAAGTGAGGAGAGAAAGACTTTGAGCTTTCTTTGAATGAAAAAAACAAAGAATACTATTATTCGACTTTGTGCTCAATAGTTTGTGTTATACATTAGATCTTTCTTACGTTAGATCTCGTATGTGTTTAATCTGTTGGATTCATATCTACTTTTCCGTCATTTGTTTATCAAGTATTGCTTTGTTTATTTATGTAAGTAGGTTTGGCTCTGTTTACTACCAAACTAAAAACATAAATCTTCGACCTTCTACGCTTTGGAATTCATTTCTTTTCTCCCTTCGGATCTGTTCTTTCTCTCTCCCTCTTTCATTCCTTTCTTTTCGCACTGAACACTCTCTTGGGGATGAGATCCCAACCCCGAAAGGTAGAATCGTGAGACTTGCATAGGTTCCTGCTAGTAGAAATAGCAATAAACCAGTTTCGCTTTGCTTTGTCTCAAAGACGGGCTAAGCCACGCATACACCGTTGGCTCGATACATCCATAGATCTGTCCCACTCGACATATTTTCGACCAACACAATGCGCAGAGGTACCTAGTGTTCCTTCTTCCATTTCTTCCCCTCCTCCTGTCATTCAAGCATCTATTCCTATGGATGTGTCTTGTCCTCTCCCTTCCTCCCTTCCATCTCCCACCTCTTCCATCTTCTCCTCTCTCGCGGATCTATCACCCAGTGTTCCCTCCATCCAATTACAGATCCCTTCCATTTCCATGTCCTTTTCTTCTCCTGTAGTAACTTTGGGCCCCAAAAGCATTGGTGCGTTGGATTCCTTATCAATGCCACCACCAAGTGTTTCAACATACTTCCTTGAGGCCTCTACAGTTGCTTCCCCTTTCACTCCGTTTCTTCTTCTATTCCCTCTACTCCCACTCCTATAAGTCCTAGTTGGATTTCTGACCATCTGGGTTAGCATAAGAGAAAGGTTCCCATCACACCCATGGACTTCTCTATCATTCCGAAGAAGAAGGGACCCAAGAAGCGAAAGCAATAACTCACTTTTTGAAAATCACTTGGGGGAGAGAGTTAGGGAGATTGCTTACCTGGACCCTACCAAGGAAAAGAAGGATCTATCTCTCACGAGACTTCATAGTGACTTAATTCACAATGGGGACCCAATTTCGAAAGCCTTTGTAAGGGGAAGCCTTATGTCATTGTGGATGCTCTCGCAAGAAGTCACCTGGTAAGAAGAAAAAGAGGAGAAGAGAATACTCAAGGAACAAAACAAACATCTCCTACAAGCATTGCAGAAAATGGGCAATGCTCCTCCGAGAATCGTCATCGAACCTATTCAAGTTCCCAATCAAAAGAAAATAAATGAATATGTTAAGATTGGTGAACAAGGTGTAGCAGTATCATCCTGGATCGAGTCAATCCTCAGAGATAGTGAAGAAATTATTGGGAAATTCACAGTGCTCTACTAGGATATAGCTCAAGCAAATAAAGAGTTACAAGCAGTAGCAAGTTCCCTCCGAGGAGTTGGATAATTTCAGGTTGCAACATGAAACATTCCAAGAAATGGCTAACTACTCATCTGACGACCTATTGAAGGTCGGCGTCATCGATCACCCATGGGCACATAATAAAGATCTCGTTGCATTAGATTACTAGGTTGATCAGATGGAATATATCCTGGAGAGAATTGATAAAATCAAAGATGAAGCCCTGGATGCACAATACAACATGGAGCAGATAATTACAAAAATGTCTCTAGGGATGCTCAGTGAATCGTATAACTTGAGGGAAGCAAATGATACATTCCAGCACTTCAAGGCTATAGTCACTCAAGGTTTGGCACCAGAGGTCACTTTCGACCGAGAGTCAATCAATAACCTCTTGGCTTACCGCAATTTCATTGGCTTCTTGATCGATGCATGCGAGGAGTTCATTGGGTTACCTGACAAGCTCAAGAACAAGAAAGAAACTTTTGAATTCATTGGTGACCATTTCAAAGGTCCAGATCATGATCAAATTCAAGTGATGATTAGCAAGTTTATGGAATATCGAGCACAGTGTCACATCACCTCTCTTGATCAAAAGTAGGACACCAAGTTTGAGCAAAGAGATGATGAGGAGTAGTTTCTCCTCTTGTGTATGCTTTGATCATTTTTGTAAAATATTTAAAAAGCTTGTTGGCATTTATGATGACATCATCCATGTTGCACCATGGGATGTTGCCATCCAAAAACTTTCCCAAAGTCAACTTTTGACTTTTTAGATATTTTGTAGTTTTGGTTTTCTTTTGTCTTCTTTCCTCCTCTCCTTCTATAAATACTTGAATACTTGTTGTATTCAAGGTGGACATTTTTTGTATGAAAAGAGAAGTGAGGAGAGAAAGACTTTGTGTTTTCTTGTAACAGAAGAAATATTAATACATATGTTTAGACTTTGTGCTCAATGTATGTGTTATTTTCATCAGATATTTCTTAAGTTAGATCTATTTTTTTATTTTGTTGGATTCATTCCTAAGATTGTCATATGTTCATCAGTATTTCTTTATTTGTTTATGCAAGTAAGTTTGGCTCTTGTTTACTACCAACCCAAAGCATAAACATTCGACCTTTCTGTCTTGGAATTCATTTATTTTCTTCCTTCAGATCTACCCTCCTCCGTTCCTTCCCTCCTACCTTTATTCGTTGTTGGAACTACCTCTACTAGGATGAGATCTAAAACCCCTGAAGTTAGAATAGTGTAGATTTGCATAGATTCCTACTTGATAGATTAGTAATAAACCAGTTTCACTTTGTTGTCTTAAAGAGGGGCTATGCCCTGCACACTTTTGGCCTATTTCCCATGACCTGCCTAACTGACAGTTTTTCAGACCAACAGTTTTTGGTGACTCTACTGGGATCACACTAAAGAAATAACTAAAAAACGTAAAAATCACTACCAGATTGCAAATTTTAACTCTTTGTTAAAAAATTATTTTTTTGCAGAAGTGATCAAAACTGAAAATTTCCTTATACAAATCCATAGATCTAGACCAGATAAGAGCTTTTAGTTCGCTGAGTTTTTACAAAAACTTGTATATTTCAGTAGATTTGAGATTATGATATTTTATGATATTTTCAAAACCTTGCAAAATTCAAGTCAAAGATCGAAAATCAGCTTTCTAAATTAACCCACTTTTTATCCTTGTTAATATTTGTCAGAAACCACAATCGGTGTTTATTAAGAGGGTAAAATTTAAATATTGAAAAAAGTACATGCTGCTGATTTTTGCCAGAAAAATTAGAAAATCAGCAAGTATAAACAAAAGATTGTTGTAAATCTGCTCCTAATTGTTGTAGATCTGAATGGGTACGTTGGTGGGTGAACCATTTACTCACAAGCAAAAGAGCTCATGGGGAAGTTGATCCAATTTTTATCTACTTTGAAGGCACAATTTCAGTATCACTCCAGCATGATTCACATCTTTGAACTCAACGGATCGGTCGAAAAGCCAAGAAGTGCCTCACCTCCACGAAAGAGTTGGGTTTCATAGGGTGCCTCGAAATTGACTTGAAAATGTCATTTTTCTAAGTGGAACCATACTCCCTACTCATGTTATTTTCCCTCTTTTCAAATGACAATTAATCTTCATGTACCATGGGAAAACGTCATGGGTCCTCTAGCATTGCCGCATCTAGTAAACCCCCTCCCCAGCAAAAATTACAAGAATTTCCCAAAATTTGATGGGAGCGGAAATCAAAGCACAGATGTGCATATAGCTACATTTATTGTCATACAACATTCTGGATGTGAATCATGAGGACGTATTAGTATGTTTCTTTCTGGAGACCTTGTAAGGGCCTGCATTAGAATGGTTCCAGCATTTACCAGTCAGAGCCATCACCAGTTGGGCCACATTGCGGACCGCATTTGAGGACAAATACAAGCCTTCATAAGATGCATTCATGTTATTTTCGTGAATCACTCACATGAAGAAGGAGGCCAATGAAACCATGCGTGATTTTATCACCCAATTCAATTCACTGATCAACCGTGTGCCGCTTGCCATGATGTCGACATTAGAGAATCAAAAGTGTTTCTTCTTAAATGCCATGAGTTCAAAAGTAAGTTTCTTACTTTTACAGGAATAGATACCCACCTTGGTCCTTGCTCAGATATGGACATTCGGATAGAAGATAACCTCCTTATATCTAGTGAGTTAAGATGAGAGCCTTCAAAATCAAAGGCTTCAACCTCTTCTCTAGGCTACCTCATCAAACCCAGCATTCCAGAAGATGGAAAATAACTTTCTCTCATTAAAGAAGCAATTGGCTCAAACATTGTCTACTACTCCATACCGGATATCCCACGGAGGAACTTCACTCCCAACAAGACCCCCAAAGGTCGCGTTTTCCTGCTGCTTCTCCAAGGTTAGCAATTGAAGCCCCTCCGGTTAATGCTTTGGTTGAAATTGAAGAAGATGATCCAAATTATGAAGAACCTTTATTGCAAGGCGAAGATGATCAAGATGTCGGTGAACCGACTGGCAACTCTACTATTGGGTATATGGAATTTGAAGATGAGGAATCTGATGAAGAAGAGGGTACCCAAGGGTATGTGAGTGGAAAATCATACGTGGTTTTCACTCGCTCGCAAGGAAAATAAGCAAAGGTTGCTACTGAAAAACAAAAGGAAAAGGTTGTGGTAACTCCACCTCCAATGATCGCTAAAAGAGGTAATCCCCTTCCTACTCAACCTCTTGTTAAACTGTTGTAAGGAAATATTTTCCTCCTATTTCTCCTCTAATTCAGTCTTCCTCCACTCCTATAAAAACTAGTAATCCTCCTCCACAAACATGAAATGAAGGACTCATTCCTTCATTAGCATAACCCTTTGTTGCATTTGATATAATTGATCACGCTAAAAAAAGAACAAGATCCAAATGTCCTGAAGTTGAGTACCTGTTATCCAAAATGAGCCCTTGCTCATTTTGGGCTAACTCCCTTCATTTCATTCCTCCCTTGTGCCTCAGTCCAAATTTTTACTTTTCAAGCACTCAAAATGTTCTAGAAATAGCACCATTGGATAGAGCTTTTCCTCGATTTCTAGAAAGGTAAAGTTTTCTTCCTAACTCCATGTATTTTTGAAGTTATGGCTCGGCGGAGTTTTTGTGGGAAATTTTCCCTAGAAAAGCCTGAGCAAATAAGATGAGGCTATGTGTCCTCAGAAGGGTGGAGGCGAAAGTAAACTTGAAATTTTTACCAAGTGTTTGGCAGGGTTTAGAAAGGAATTTAGGGTAACCAAGGGTATGCGAGTGGACAATCGTATGTGGTTTCCACACGCTCGTAAGGAAAATAAGCAAAGGTTGCTGCTGAAAAACAAAAGGAAAAGGTTGTGGTAACTCCACCTCCAATGATCGCTAAAAGAGGTAATCCCCTTCCTACTCAACCTCTTATTAAACCTATTGTAAGGAAATATTTTCCTCCTATTTCTCCTCTAATTGAGTCTTCTTCCACTCCCATAAAGACCAGTAATCCTCCTCCATAAACACGAAACAAAGGACTCATTCCTTCATTAGCACAACCCTTTTTTACATTCGATATAATTGATCACGCTAAAAAGAACAAGATCCAGATGTCTGAAGTTGAGTACCTGTTATCCAAAATGAGCCCCTTGCTCATTTTGGGCTAACTCCCTTCATTTCATTCCTCCCTTGTGCCTCAGTCATAATTTTTTACTTTTCAAGCACTCAAAATGTTTTGGAAATGGCACCATTAGATAGAGATTTTTCTCAGCTTTCTAGAAAGGTAAATTTTTCTTCCTAACTCCATGTATTTTTGAAGTTATGGCTCAAGAGTTTTTGTGGGAAATTTTCCCTAGAAAAGCCCGAGCCAATAAGATGAGGCCATGTGTCCTCGGAAGGGTGGAGGCGGAGGTAAACTTGAAATTTTTACCAAGTTTTGGTAGGGTTTAGAAAGGAATTTTTCGGCCCGATGGCCCACCGGCGAATGAGATGCGGACACGTGTCCAAGCGGGGAGAAGTTGGGAAAATTTCCCAAGGGTTGGCATAAGTAAATTTTTCGCCCCAAGGCCCGCATCCAATGGCATGGCGCCACATGTCACAAGGGTAGCGGGGGTCGGAGGTGTAAAGGATTTTTTCCTTTTCACCCAAGTGAGGAAAATATTGAAAAGAAATTTCACCCCCAAAACCCAAACCAATCGAATCATGCCACGTGTCCCAAAGCGAGGCATCAAAGCGGCGGAGAAAAGTGGGAAATTTTCCCAAAGGTTAGCGTAAAAAGAATTTTGGCCCCAAGGCCCGCCAACCAATCGAAAGAAGCCACGTGGCACCGAACTAGTGGAAGAGGTGAGGGGGAAATTGGGAAATTCTCCCAAAGCAAAATCAAAGGAAATTTTAAAAGGGAAGTCCCACCTCCCAAGGCCCGAGCCAGTCAGATCATGCCATGTGTCCACGTGGAGGCAAGAAACATAAGGTGGGCCCGCAGTAAAAAATGAAAGGAAAATCCCGCATCCAATAGCATCATGCCACATGTCCAGTTTAGGGAGGTGATCAAAAGTGATGGAAATATTAAGAGGAAGGGCCCACGACGAATCACAGCATGCCACGTGTCCTCGGGTCATTTGGCCAGTGAAGAATTTTGGAAAATTTTCCAAAGGCCGAAATGGTGGAAAATGAAGCAGGAAGGGCCCGCAACCAATCAGAACATGCCACATGGCACCAGAGTAGTGGGGTGCATAGATTTTTGAGGAAATTTTCCAAAATGCAAAAAGTGGGAAAATTTCAAATTTTCGGCCCGCCAACCCATTTTGGCCCTATTTTGCCCTAAATTTTCAGAGGGGCATAACTTTCAATCCAGAGCTTGTTTTTCACGTTCTTTATATCAATGGAAAGCTGGTGAAATTATCTACATGATTATGGGATCAATTTTGTGTTTTGGTGGAGTTTGAGAGAGAAAATTGGAAAATCCTCTCACACGTGGAAATGAACAAACCGACATTTCAACCACTATTTTTAATGCAAAGTATGGCTCGCATTCTCTCCCAACATGGTCAAAAACATTGGGAAGTGGATTTTTAAGGGAACCCATGCTGTTTATTATGAATTTGGTTGGTGGTTGAAATCTTTCTCATGTTTTCCACGTTTCTCTCTCTTGAGCTCGAATGGGCATTGTAAAAAGCCAGAATGGGCTCATTTTAAAATAGTTGGACATTCTTTTAGCTCTACAACTTCCCTTTTCTTCCTAATCAGGCAGATTTGTGGAGTTTTTACCTTTCCATGCAAATATTCACTTCTTTTTGCCTCTTGGTCATTGTAATGCACTGTATTGGACCTGGAATGATGATATATGCTCTGTGATTAAATTTTCTCAATCCTTTCATATGTTTATCATTGTTTCCTGATCATTCATTACATTTTGGAAATTTGTGCATGTTTTATGTTGTATTTTCTTGTGGATTGTGTATGTTTTGTAGTAGCAGGTGTCTAATACTCCTTTGGTGCATCACCTTATTTAGATTAGGTTTATTTTTGCATTTTCTCAACCCTGTCTCCTTGGCAAAGTTTGATTAAGTTATAGGTAAACCCTCTGCAGAATGTTATGCACACTTGAACAGAGGAGTTGAGGAACCACCTCTAATCTAGAGATTCTTTTCCCATTTTTTACAAGTCCCACACTTGGGGAAAAGATTCAATGTTGTGCAATCACACTGGATGCTAAGATGTCAAACTAGAAATTTGATAGAACATCCAGAGGGTGCTGCTGATTTGCACTAATAGTTTTGGCACACCCGGTGGGACCTTAGAGGTCTTCATCTTCATTGCAACAAAATTGATGTGCATTTTTGCAAGTTTCTTGCTTGAAAGAGCCCTGAATTACACATCTGGTGACTCCAAAGAAGAAGAATCAGCTGGTTTTAGTAGTACAGACCTGAAAACTCATGAGAAGAATCACCACAAGGTCAAGAGTTGGAGAAGAAGAAGTATTGTTTGAGTATCTACAATTATCTCCAAGAAGAAGACAAAGAGGGAGGATAATTCAAAGGTCTCCATCTCCACCAAACAGAACTCTATCAACTCCTCCACCTGGTAGACCTTTCATCCAATCAACAAGGGTTCTAAGGCCAATCAGAATGGCACAACACAACCCATATGTCAATTTCACTGGCAGTAGCCCACTTGCTCTCAATGCACAAAATCCAATCCTAGTTGCAGCATTGAAGAACATTCCATACTTTATTGGAGAGAATCAGACCACTCTTGGTGATCATGTCAAGGATATTGCTAATATTTGTGCAATCCATGAGATTGATGAGATGCAAGTTGCTATCAAACTACTGGCATCTTCATTCAAAGGGAAAGCTTTGCAATGGTTCAGGAGCCTTGCTTCAAGCTCTATCCAAAATTGGAACTAGCTTTGTATAGCCCTCCATGAGTAGTTTGGAGAAAAGGGAGATAACTTGTCCCTTTTGGAACAATTGACAACTATCAAGAGAGCTCCCAATGAGCAGCTGACTGACTTCAACTTCAGATTTCAAAGGACTTGGGAGAGAATTCCAATGGCAGTAAGGCCAACAGCAGAAGGTGCTTTTCTATATTACCTTAAAGCTTTAAATTTTGATATTTCTATGTTGATTCAATCCATGGGAGGCACAACTATCCCTGCTACTTATAGCATTGCCATTAGAGCTGAAAATTGTCTGATTCAAGATGGTAAGCTAGCTCCTAGGCCTCCAATGCCATTGTATCCAAATTTAGAAAGTCCAAGTACTAATCAAGTGCCTATTTTAGCTCCTATTCCCACTCCTAGAAATCAGAATTCAAGTGAAGCTTCTACTTCATCTTCTAGTGCCTCAAATGAACTTCAAGAAGTCATGAAGCAATTGCAAAGTTTAGGTAATGAGTTGGTTACACTCAAGAGGCAAGCAAGCCCAAAGTTTTAGACCTTCTTATCAGCCTCAAGCTAGCCTAACAGGTAGCCATATCAGCCTCAAAGACCACCCAATCCATCTACAAATCAAAATCAAGCAAGGCCTCCTGCCAATAGACCATTTCAGCCCTATAATCCCAATGCTACATCTACCTCTAAAGCACTAGTGCCAGTACAAAACAACATAGCTCAAGAGTATGATTGGTGTTTCCCATGTAATGAACCTCACAACCAGTCTATGTGCTTCAATGGTGCCCTAAATCAAGCATTAATGGTAACAACAACTGGTGTGGAGGGTGAAGAGAGTCAAGGAAATAACCAACAACAAGAAACATCCCAAGCAACAATCAGCTCCAAATGATACCACACTTGTAAACTGGCAGGCATAAGACTTTTTTGGTATGAATCAAACAATCTCTCAAAGTGTTACAGCCAACACAAGGTCAAAAAGAAGAAATTTGGGTGAAGGACAGCCATTGGCTCCAAGTAATCCACAACCTTCTACCACTCCACAAATTGTTGGAAAACAAAATGTAGTTCCAAACATGCAAGGACCACCCAAACCAGCTCCTAAACCAACTCAGATGCCAGTTACTGCTGCCCATGTGCAAGGAATGAATGTGTAGGCTAGAGGACAGTAGAGGGATGCTTCATCCCCATTCAACATCATTGATCAGATGAAGAAGACAAATGTAAACATATCAATGTGGGAATCACTATCCATCCTAGGCCAAAGAGATTTGCTACAAGCTGCCATGAAGGACTGGTCAACTTCAAATCAATAGGTCCAAATGCAAGAGAAGGTACTCACAAATGTTGCCCTAGCCGAAGGGAATCATGGAGGACAACAAGGTAAAATGTTGAAGCCCCCTCCATTCTATGTTTCATTGATCATTGGAAACCAATTAGTACACAACTGCATGATTGATTCTGGAGCAAGTAGTTTAGTAATGCCCAAGCAAATAGCTGATCAGTTGGGGCTTCAATATGAATTCATATCCAAAGGGGTAGTGCAATTAGATGGGACAGCAGTGACAACAGTGGGAGTGATTAAAAACTTGAGCCTTACCTTGCATGCATGCCCCAACGTTGTTGTTTTGCAAGATATCTCAGTGATAGATCTTCCACCACTCTTTGCCCTATGTTTGTCAAGGGATTTCACAGCTAAGATTGGAGGTTACTTATCTGCTGATTGGTCACACATGTTGTTTAGAACAAGATATGGAACTAAGGCCACAATCAGATCTGAGCCTATTGCAAACTTTCACATTGAACCTCACACTCCAAGCCAAATCAATACCAATTGTTCAGCGTTTGATCAAGAAGATTATCCAAGAACTGATGAAGCTAACACCAAGGTTGGAAGCATCCCAAATTTGACTCTTGATGAATGGGAAAGCAAGGTGCATGCTTTTGATCCTTATCAAGAAATAGAAGAATCTGAGCTAGGAGTCTATTGCATACATGAAGAAAATCAGCCTATTCCTAGCATCACCAAGCCAGACCACAAGGATGATAACGAGGTATGGTAGTTGTTCTTTGATGGATCAAGAAGTAGACAAGGTGCAGGAGGGGGAGCTATGCTTGTTTCACCTCAAGGAGTTAAGTATTATTCAGCTTTTAGATTTCAGTTTGCATGTTCTAATAACACTGTTGAATATGAAGCTTTGATACAAGGATTGCATTGGTCAATCAAGAGAGGAATAAAGAACTTGTAAGTTTTTGGTGATAGTGAGCTGATTGTCAACCAAGTTAAGGGGCAGCATGCTACCAAGAATGATCTACTCAAGTGCTACAAAAATAGGGTGTGGGACCTCATTGAAGATTTTGAGGGTTTTAGCATCAAGTCCATCCCTAGAAAAGAGAACCAAGCTGCTGACAGGCTTGCAGTAGTTGGAGCAGCCTTTGATGTTGTTGAAAGCATCAAGAAAGACAAAGTATAGCCAAGCATTCATGTGATTGTAAGGCCTTCAGTGCCAGAAAACAATGTAAGTTGGAAAGTGTTTGAAAATGATCAACAAATCATCCATTTCTTGCAAGAAGAGGCTGAGTTCTCAGTTAAAAATCAGGAAAAGTTAGAACAAGCAGTATGGTGATCAAGTGGTACAACTGAGAACCAACAAACTACCAAAGGGACTTGTCACTTTGGAGTCCATTTTCAATCCTAATGATCAGTTTAGGAAGGAGAAAACAAACATCCAAGTCAAGGGAGAAGATTCAGTGCCCATCTTGGTGGAAGAAGGAAAATCACTCCAAATTGGTAAAGTGACAATTGAGTAAGAAAGGTATGAGTTCATACAGACTTTTTCAAGAATTCCCTGATGTGTTTGCTTGGAGCTATGAATATTTGAAAGGTTTCAATCCCAAGTTAGCTCAACACACTATTGAATTGGACCCAAGTGCTAAACCCATCAGGAAAAAAAAAAGGCCAGTCAATCCACACATGGAGCCTCTCATGAGAAAAGAATTGAATAAGTTGATAGATTCAAGTATCATATTCCCTATCAAACATTCTAGTTGGGTGGCCAACTTGGTTCCAGTTAGAAAGAAGAGTGGAGAAATCAGATTGTGTGTTGACTTTAGAGATTTGAATAGAGCATCTCTCAAGGATCATTACCCACTTCCTTCCATGGAGCATATTTTACAAGTTGTTGTTGGCTCTGAAAGGTTTTCATTGCTTGATGGCTATTCAGGGTACAATCAGATCATGGTGAAGGAGGAGGATCAGTTCAAGACAAGCCTTCACAACCAAATGGGGGACCTATGCATATAGAAAAATGCCATTTGGGTTGTCCAACGCTAGAGCTACATTCCAAAGGGAAATGGACATGGCGTTCAAGGATTTGATTAACAAAATGGTGCTGATATATCTAGATGATATCACTATTTTTTCAAAAAATGCAGCAGACCATCTCTTTCATTTGAGACAAGTGTTCCAAAGGTGCAAAAGATTTGGGGTATCATTGAATCCCAAAAAGTGTATTTTTCTAGCTCATGAAGGAAAGCTCCTTGGCCACATTGTCTCCAAAGAAGGATTAGCAATTGATCCAAAAAGAGTTGAAGCCATAAGAGCACTACCATTGCCAAGCCACAAGAAATCCCTTCAAATTTTCTTGGGAAGGATAAATTTTGTTCGGAGGTTTGTCCCAAATTTTGCAGCCCTAGTCAAGCCTATCACCAAGATGTTAAAGAAAATCATAGCTTTCAAATGGACAACAGAAGGCAAGGCAAGTTTTGAAGCAATCAAAGAGGCCATCTCACAAGCTCCAACCCTCATTAACCCATATTTCTCCAAGGATTTCATCCTCTATGCATTTGGAGGTGATGATACTATTTCTGTAATTTTGGTACAGTAGAACAAAGAAAATGATGAGCAGCCAATTACTTTCTTTAGCCAAAGCCTAGAGGACTATGAGGTGAGATATTCTTTCATTGAGAAGCATGTTCTTGTAGTGATTAGGAGCTTGAAGAAATTTAAGCATCTAGTTTCAAACAACAAGGTTCAACTGCTAGTTTCTCATGTGGGAGTTAAAGACTTCCTCCTCAATAAAGACCTAAATGAAAAAAGAGCAGGGTGGATTACTCATGTCATGGAATATGACATTGAGGTCAAATTCACCAAGTTGGTCAAGAGGAAAAGGATTTGTGAGCAGCTGGTCTTGAACAAACAAAAGGAAGCATGCAATGAGAAAGAGGTTGTTTTGGCATTGCAAGATAGCCATGAGCAAGGAAGCACTCAAGAAGAAAATGATAATGTCCTCACTCCTTGCTGGACCCAAGACATAATGCACTTCCTACACACAGGCCTATGCCCTCCAGAGATGAATAAAACCAAAAGGAGACACTTCAGATTGCAGGTTGTCCCATATGCTCTTGTTGGTGGTGTTTTATTCAAAAGGGATGTGAATGGAGTGCTACTGAGATGCATTAGTACAAACCAGATTCACAGAGTGTTGGAAGAGTTCCATGGTGGATCATTTGGTGGTCATTTTGCACCAAGAGTGACAAAGCTCTCAAGATCATGAGGGCTGGCTATTATTGGCCCAAGATTTTCAGTGATTGTTATGCATGGATCAAGAGGTGCAAGAATTGTGCATTCTTCACAGGTAAGGAGAGACTAGCCGCCCTTCCATTGCATCCAATTTTAGTTGACCAGCCATTCATGCAATGGGGTTTGGACTTCATTGGAGTCATTAACCCAAATTCAAGCCAAGGACACAAATGGATTCTAACAGCAACATATTACTTCACCAAGTGGACTGAGGCAGTAGCACTCAAGGAAGCAAATGAATCTAGCATCCTAGACTTCTATGAAGGGATAGCAACCAGATTTGGCATACCTGCTACAATAATATCAGATAATGCATTGGCATTCATTGGATCCAAGGTAACTGAATGGGCTGTCAAGAATGGGATCTACCTAAGCACTTCATCAAATTATTATCCTCAGGGTAATGGCCAAGCTGAATCTACAAACAAGAACTTGTTAAGGATCATCAAGAGGACTCTTGATGAAAATCAAAGGTCTTGGCATACTAAATTGAAATCAGCCTTGTGGGCTGATAGGATAACCCCCAAGAGATCTATAGGTAATTCTCCATTCAAGCTTGTTTATGGAAGAGAGGTAATTTTGCCCATGTCACTTGAGTTGCCAACATTGGAACTCATGAAGCAGTTGGAGTTGTTGGAGTTTGGACCCATGGAGGTTAGGTATGCAAAATTGATGGAGCTCCTAGAAATTAGAAATCAGGCATCCCAAGCAATGGAGAAAGATCAAGCCTTGATCAAGAAGACCTTTGATAGAAAGGCCAAGGATAGATCTTTCCAAATTGGAGATCTAGTGTTAAAATGGGATGCAGACAGAGCAAAACCAGGAGGCATTCAAAATTTGATGCCATTTGGAGTGGCCCCTACATGGTCACAAAGTGTAAGGACAACAATTCCTTCCAATTTTCCACATTGGATGGTGAAGAATTATAGATTCTAGTCAATGGAATCCATCTGAAGCATTGCTACTGAAGGAAATCCTCCACCTTGTACATATTAGCTTAGGTTTTCATTCCTCCAAGTGCTTATGCACATTGTTTTGTTGTAGATTAGCTTTGCTTTCCCTAAGTGCTTTGGCACAAGCTTGTTATTCCAGGAAATGTATCTTGTAGGCCTTGCCCAATCAGATGGTGTTCTGCCCTCCATCTTCCTCCTTGCATTGTTCTAATCAGTTGGGGTACCAAGTAGAGATTTGATGACTCCATGCCCAATGGATTGCTTCAGGAAATTGGTAACTTCATCCAACAGGTAGATGACCCCTCTGAGTTGCCAAAATTGTTATCCAAAATGAGCCCCTTGCTCATTTTGGGCTAACTCCCTTCATTTCATTCCTCCCTTGTGCCTCAGTCAGAATTTTTTACTTTTTAGGCACTCAAAATGTTCTGGAAATGGCACCATTGGATAGAGCTCTTTCTCAGCTTTCCAGAAAGGTAAATTTTTCTTCCTAACTCCATGTATTTTTGAAGTTATGGCTCGGTAGAGTTTTTGTGGGAATTTTCCTAGAAAAGCCCGAGCCAATAATATGAGGCCATGTGTCCTCGGAAGGGCGGAGGTGGAAGTAAACTTGAAATTTTACCAAGTGTTTGGTAGGGTTTAAAAGGAATTTTTGGCCCGATGGCCCGCCGGCGAATGAGATGCGGACACGTGTCCAAGTGGGGAGAAGTTGGGAAAATTTCCCAAGGGTTGGCATAAGTAAATTTTTCCCCCAAGGCCCGCATCCAATGACATGGTACCGCATGTCACCGGGGCAGTGTGGGGGTTCGAGGTGTGAAAGGATTTTTTCCTTTTCGCCTAAGTGAGGAAAATATTGAAAAGAAAGTCCGCCCCCAAAACCCGAACCAATCAAATCATGCCATGTGTCCTAGTAGGCACCAGAGCGGCGGAGAAAAGTGGGAAAATTTCCCAAAGGTTAGCACAAAGAATTTTGGCCCCAAGGCTTTGTGAACCAATCAAGGCAACCACGTGGCACCAAATCAGCGAAGCAAGGGGAAAATTGGGAAATTCTCCCAAAGCAAAATCAAAGGAAATTTTAAAAGGAAGTCCCGCCTCCCAAGGCCCGAGCCATTAGATCATGCCACGTGTCCACGTGGAGGCAAGAAACATAAGGCGGGCCCACAGTAAAAAATGAAAGGAAAAGTCCCCTAATAGCATCACGCCACATGTCAGTTCGGGAGGTGATCAAAAGCGATGGAAATATTGAGAGGAAGGGCCCGTGACGAATCACATCATGCCACGTGTCCTCGGGTCATTTGGCCGGCGGAGAATTTTTGGAAAATTTTCCAAAGGCTGAAATGGTGGAAAATGAAGCAGGAAAGGCCCGCAACCAATCAGAATGTGCCATGTGGCACAAAGTGGTGGGGCATGGAGATTTTTGAGGAAATTTTCCAAAATGCAAAAAGTGGGAAAATTTCAAATTTTCGCCCGCCAACCCATTTTGGCCCTATTTTGCCCTAAATTTTCAAAGGGGCATAACTTTCGATCCAGAGCTTGTTTTTTTCACGTTCTTTATATCAATGGAAAGCTGGTGAAATTATCTACATGATTCTGGGATCAATTTTGTGTTTTGGTGGAGTTTGGAGAGAGAAAATTGGAAAATGCCTCTGGCACGTGGAAATGAACAAAACTGACATTTCAACCACTATTTTTAATGCAGTATGGCTCGCATTCTCTCCCAGCATGGTCAAAAAACGTTGGGAAGTGGATTTGTTAGGGAACCCATGCTATTTATTATGAATTTGGTTAGTGGTTGAAAGCTTTCTCATGTTTTCCCACGTTTCTCTCTCTTGAGCTCGAATGGGCATTGTAAAAAGCCGAATGGGCTCATTTTAAAACAGTTGGACATTCTTTTAGCTCTGTAACTTCCCTTTTCTTCCTAATCAGGTAGATTTGTGGAGTTTTTACCTTTCCATGCAAATACTGCACTTCTTTTTGCCTCTTGGTCATTGTAATGCACTGTATTGGACCTAGAATGATGATATATGCTCTGTGATTAAATTTTCTCAATCCTTTCATATGTTTATCATTATTTCCTGATATTCCATTACATTTTGAAAATTTGTGTATGTTTTATGCTGTATTTTCTTGTGGATTGTGTATTTTTGTAGTAGCAGGTGTCTAATACTCCTTTGGTGCATCACCTTAATTAGATTAGGTTTATTTTTGCATTTTCTCAACCCTGTCTCCTTGGCAAAGTTTGTTTAAGTTATAAATAAACCCTCTGCAGAATGTTATGCACACTTGAACAGAGGAGTTGAGGAACCAGCCTCTAATCTAGAGATTCTTTTCCCATTTTCTAAAAGTCCCACACTTGGGGGAAAGGATTCAATTTTGTACAATCACACTGGATGCTAAGATGTCAAATTAGAAATTTGATAGAACATCCAAAGGGTGCTACTGATTTGCATTAACATTACCTTCATTCCAACCTAGAGCAGCTTATAATATTAACTAAGTATATCCAAAGCTAGGTTTTTGTCCCTCCTCCCATTTCCCCAAAAGGAATTCTTCCCACTCCTCCTACATCTCATGTAAACGTTGCCTCGACTTCCATGTTAGGGAAAATTGAACCTTTTTACCTATCTCTCCTAATCAATGGTCATAAACTAAGTAACTATATAATTGATTATGGAGCTTCTGATAATTTCATGCCAGCAAAGGTCACCCATGCTTTGGGCCTCACACTTACTAAACCTTTTAGTAGATGCTACTCCATGGAAACCAAACAGGTACCATTGATTGGTCAGATCAAGGATGCGCAGTTCGCATTCATGGCATTTCCTGAGAAAAGGGTAAAAATGACTATTCTCATAGCTGATATTCCATCAGCATACGGGATATTGTTAGGGAGGAGATTTTGTAAAGAAGTTGGTTTGGAAATTCACATGGACTGGTCCAAAGCCAGGATTCTTGTCAAAGGAGTAATGCAGACGTTGGAACCAGAATCACAAAAGAAATATCTAGTCACCAATTCTAATGACCCCAAAGCTCATATCCTTTTTGAATCATCAGAGATGGGGAATTATTTCTTGTCCACTGACTCAAATAGAATGGATGTTCTCATCCAAAAAGAGGATCTTAACAAAGTATGGACATTACAGTTTGATGGCAGTTACGCAACGAGTGGATGCGGTGTTGGGGCTGTTCTGATATCTCCTGAAGAGGATATTTTCCCTTTTTCTTTCAAGTTACAGTTCTTTAATATGAATAATATTTCCGAATATGAATCCTTTCTACTTGGCATGCAAACTACAAAAGAAAAGGGAATCAAGAATCTAAGGGTGCAAGGTGATGCTGAGCTAATTGTCAATCAAGTAAAAGGGATATACCAAGTAAAAAATAACCGACTTAGACACTACCGCAATGTCGTATGGGATAGCATCGAAGAGTTTGATGCTTTCTCAATCAAATTAGTTCCATGAGCTCAAAATGACATGGCTGATTCATTGGCTATCTCATCCTCTCTCATGCTCCCTCACCCAGGGTTAAAAATGAGATACATATACCATTAAGGTGGTTTTTCGCCCAAGTGTGCCAGATAATTCATAGCACTAGAAAGTGTTCAATGATGACAACCAACTTATCACATTTCGGAGAAAGCTAACAATTTCAAATAACTCCATTTTGATGGATCAACTTCTATGTGTCGTGAGTCTCTCACCGGTCAAGCACATGAATCGAAAAAAAACAGTGATACAACTCAAAGGAAATAATATTCTGAACGGTTTGGTTTCCTTAGAATGATTATTTGATAATCATGACCATTTTGTTAAGAAAAAGTGACAGGATGATCCTTCCTCTTCTCCAGGAAAACTGAATCTGTCAATCTAGGTACTGCAGAACATCCTCATTCCGTGAATATTGGGAAGTGTTGTATGCCCGAGGAAAAGAGAAAATTCGTTAAGTTGCTAAAAAATTACATGGATGTGTTAGCATGGTCTTATGCTGATCTAAAGTCTTTCAAGCCAAAGGACATTTGGCATGAAATTCCACTCAAAGATGACGTCAAGCCTTTCCACAGTGAAAAGAAAAGGAATTACAACCCCAAAATATCAGGTACCATCCAGGCTGAAATTCGAAGATGTTGGATGCAAGAATTATTTTTCCAATTCATCACAGTACCTGGGTTGCAAATATTGTGCCTGTGTGGAAGAAGAATGGCGAGATATGCATATGCGTAGACTTTCATAACTTGAACCAGTCATCCTTAAAAGATAACTATCCACTACCGATAATGGATCAAGTACTACAGGTAGTAACCAGTTCAGAAATGTTGTCTATGCTTGACAGTTTTTCAGGTTACAATCAAATTCAAGTCACACCTAAAGATCAATTCAAAACAGTGTTCACCACTCCTTGGGGTACCTTCACCTACAACAGAATGTCATTCAGTTTGATCAACACCGGTGCTACCTTCCAATGAGCAATGGAATTTACATTCAAAGGTATGATGGGAAAATTCATCATAGTTTACCTAGATGACCTGACCGTGTTCTCCAAAAGATGAAGTGATCACTGCGATCATTTAGAACAAGTCTTGATCAAATGCCGAGAGCACGGAATTTTGCTAAATCCCAAGAAGTTAGTTTTTGGGGTCACCGAAGGAAAGCTGCTAGGACATGTCATCAGTAGAGAAGGAACTAAGATAGATGTCAAAAGAGTCAAGGCTATTTAGAGCCTTACTTTTCCTACAAGCAAGATTGGTGTTCACTCTTTCTTCGGAAAGGTAAATTTTCTTAGACGCTTTGTTCCTGATTTTTCTGAGAAGACTTGTCATATATCTAATATGATGAAAGGGTCCCAAACATTCGATGGAGTGAGGAAGGTAGGACATCATTCAAAGACATAAAAACCTCCGTCGCTCACGCACCTGTTCTGGTGTGTCCTGACTTCAACAAAGACTTCATCATGTATAGTTATGCATCTGCACATACTGTATCAGCTATCTTGATGCAAAAGAACTCCGAGGATATTGAATCCTTGATTGCTTTCATGAGCTCTCCTCTTAAGCCTCATGAACTGAAGATGTCACAATTGGAAAAGCATGCCTTTGCCATGGTAAAAGCAGTCAAAAGCTTCCGCTACTATATTTTGAATTCTCATATAGTAGTGTTGGTTCCTAACATGGTTGTTAAGTCTATCCTGACTCAACAGGAGTTAGGGAGCTTACGAGGGAATTGGATCGCAAAGGTCCAAGAATATGATCTAGACATCAAGCCAACTAAGCTGGTAAGAGGTAAAGGCTTGTGTCAGCTAATGGTTGAAAACAAATACTCGGAGGCACCTGAAGAGAAAGTTGATCATGTTGATGGAGAACAAAGTGAATTGGAGAAAGCGGATTCTTTGCCCATGGTTCTATTTGTCACAACCAATGACGAATGGTATTCTGACATTGTGTTCTTTCTCACCTGTGGAAAGTTCCCAACCCACCTAACCACAAAGGAAAAGTGAACGATGAAGCTCAGAGCTGAGAGATATGTCATATGGGATGATGGATTGTACAAATGTGGAATTGACGACATTTTTCTACGATGTGTTGACAAGCCGCAATAGGTAAAATTGTTGGAGAGTTTTCATGACTCTAGCTACAGTGGCCACTTCTCCTCATCAGTGATAGCACAAAAATTATTCGGGCCAGGTACTACTAGCTGATGCTATTTCAGGATATAGCCACCTGGGTAGTGAAATGTGAACTTTGCCAACAATTCGTTGGCAAACCAAAGTCTAGTTGTGTTTCCCCTCAGGCCCATCATTATTGATGAACCATTCAAGCAATGGGGAATTGATTTCATTGGAGCACTCAATCCTCAATCAAGTGTTGGACATAGTTACATCCTAACAACAATAGATTACTTCACAAAATGGGTGGAGGCCATACCTATCAAGCATGCCACTTCTGAAGTTGTTTGTAACTTCATCAAAGAGAATATTATTTTCGATTCAGCATTCACATAAGATCGTTGTTGACAATGCTTCTAACTTATCTTCACATGAAGTAATTGGTTTTTTTATGGATATAGAATAACCTTGGCTCATGCTTTGGATTATTATCCTCACTAAAATGGTCAGGTAGAATCCCGCAACAAGAACCTGGTGACTATCATACGGAAGCTAGTTGATGAAAACCAGTGGTCCTGGCACAAGTCATTATATGATGCTTTGTGGGCAGATCGTATCACTCAAAGAGGTTTCTCAACATGTCACCTTTCTAGGTGTTGTATGGGATCGATGCTGAAATCCCTATCTTCATAGAACTTCCTGCTATGCTCTTGGCTCGAGCAATTGAAGATGAAATTTTTCAGAATTCTCTTGAAAAGAGGATTATGTACCTGACTGAGAACTTAAATAAAAGCAAATGAAAGTGGCCAACAAGGTCATGAACATTAGAATCAAGTTAAGAGGTTGTTTGACAAGAAAACTAAGCAAGAGATATTTCCAAGTGGGAGATCTTGTTCTCCTGTGGGAAAAATGAAGAGAACCGAAAGGTATGCACGGGAAGTTTGACTCTCTTTGGAGAGGACCATTCAAAATCAATCAGCTCAATGGAGAGAATAGTTTCTATCTCTCATATCTAGATGGAACCGAGCTCTCACTTCCCTATAGCAGGCAACACCTGAAGATTTTTAGGAAGTAGAGCTTGCTCTCTTCTTTGTATAGTTTTCTTTCGTTGTGTGTTTGCTTTCCGTTGTTGTGTTTTCCCTTTCTTTTTCCTTTTGTTCACCCTCCGGTCACCCTTGTTTTTGACTCTCTGTAACCCAATGGATAAGCACATGAAAATATGGGATTCTCTACCCTTAAGTTTCACTTAAAAATAGTATCTAGAAAGAGCCAGTTGTTATCCTGGGAAATTGACAAGGGAAATTTGCAGGTAACCATACCAAAATTTCTGTTTTGGCCCTCGAAAGGAGTTCGACAATGTTTAACGAAGACCACACTCCCTTTCAAAATTTAAGTTGTTTCTGAACTTAGCCATTTTCAGCTTTTCTAACTCAAAATGCAGAAAATGGTGTGTCAACACTCCTAAAAATGTGCCTTCTTGAACTAGGCACCATTCCTCTCATGTCGACATCCTAAAAATCGTGCCCCTTTAAAAATCCTTAAGCACTGAGATTGTTATGTTAACATCCTGAAACTTGCGCCATGCTTTTTTTTCCTCGATGTAGCTTTTCTCATGTCAACATCCAAAACATTGTGCCCTTTGGCACTGAAAATGTTGAGTTGACATCCTGAAATGTGTGCTTATACATTTTTCCTAAGTGCTAGAAATGTAGTGTCAACATCCATAAATTTGCGCTAAGGCACACTTTCCCTCATGTCGACGCTCTGAAAAGTGTGCCAAAAGAAGTTGGTGAAGTAATAAATGCCAATTTTTCTATAAATATGTGCCCGACACCTATCATTTTCATGAATTGAAAATTTAAAAAGTGTTTTCTCTGCGCCTATCATCCATCCTTCTCACACCTGCGTGTCATTTTTGAGCTTGTGGACCCCAACGTCATTCTTCATCTTTTATAAATCTAGGTAAGTGGCTCCTCTCCTAGTTGTT
The DNA here is from genome assembly GCA_018340775.1 of Taxus wallichiana var. yunnanensis. Classification (NCBI taxonomy): domain Eukaryota; kingdom Viridiplantae; phylum Streptophyta; class Pinopsida; order Cupressales; family Taxaceae; genus Taxus; species Taxus wallichiana. The sequence continues at coordinate 950,339,251 of CM031234.1, forward strand.
GTTTTTCTCTTGTTTGTATTAGGTATTAGGGTTTATGTAAAAGATAAAATTAAAAGAAACACGCCTAACACAATATGTAAACCAGCTAAAGCCCTTTTGCCTCTCCTTTCAAATCTACAACGGAAGATCCCCGCCTCGAAGAAACCAAAACCCATCTTTTTCCGAGGCTGCAAAATCCTCTCTTTGCCATCCGAAAAATCCAAAGAAGAAAGGAAAAGAAATCAAGAAAATAAGCCAAGATTTTAACCGATTAAAGTAATTGGTGCATTGTTCTTCTTTTCAACATGTCATGTCGAGAGTCTTTGTAAAATCGCGCCCCGTGCCTTATCCTTAGTGCTGAAACTTTTCATGTAACACCTTGCAAAATTACGCCTTTCTAAACTTGGCACAAATTTTCTCAGTCAACACCAAGCGCAATTTTCCTCATGTTGACACCTTCCTAAATGTGCTTTACCCTTTGGCGCCAAAATTTGCATGTTAACATCTAGAAACTTGCGCCATGATTTTTTTGCTTGGCACAAATTTTCTCCTATAAACATTGAGTGCATTTTTACTCATGTCAACACCCCAGAAAGTGTGCACATCAATTTTAGCCCTCTACAACATGTTTTGAACCTACGCCTTGGACCCTAAGCCTTATAATTGCTATTTTTTCATTCTACAAGCTTTCATTATGAATAACATGACAATTGACATGGCTCTTCTATGTTGGACCTCCTTGATTCTTTTTGTAGAACAACACCATCCATCCTTGAGCTCACACATGTCTTCATCAAGCAAGAAACCAACTAAAGCTAAAGCTAAAGCTAAGCTTAGAATGTAACAAGAGATGAAGTATAAGTATCAGAGAGTTAGGATGCCTAACTCATATGTAGAGTGCAGCCTCGACATCAGAGACTCTAAGCTAGGACATATTGACATGGATGATTTCTAGGTGAGAACCAACTAGGCAAGCAGTGGCCCATGGATGAACAAATTGGTGGGATTGCTTGCACTTCTGGTAACAAGATCGGGTCGGTAAGTGTCATAAATAACGAGTTCATCATGTTGGTTGCTCGGTGTTATAACAAGGACACTAGATGTGTCGAAGACAAAGAACAAAAGATGATCATCGACCTCACATCTCGTCACTTTGAATTGACCCTAGGCATTCCTCATCAGCAATATGTAGGAATAAGCATTGAAGACTACAAGAAGGCCTAGGACGACAATGAGGATAAATGCATGCAGATGATGAATGAGCTTTACCTAAAGAACAAGAAGCCAAGTGAGCAGATGGCCACAAACCATCCACCGTAGTGACTTTAATGAAGAGTTGAGTGATACAATCACCTTCTTAAATAGAGTATTTGGGCTCCCTGATGCCCATTATTTCCACAAATGGATGTTGAGGTACCTAGAGACCATGAGCAAGAATGTGCCTAATCAACATTTTGGCTAGGGTGAAATCATCAATGACACCATCTCCCAACAGCTTCAACAAGTTCTAACAACTGGGAAGTTCTACATGAATTCCTACGTTGCATACGCCATCGTGTCGAAAGAGATTTCGTGAGGTTAGCTCATAATGGGGTATGGCCCTAAGTTAAGATATATGAGTTCTACCTAGAGTTAAAGCTCGAGGCCAACATCCACCAGTTCTCTAAAATTAATGATGCCTTCTTCTATGAGGTAATCTACTTGCTGAGGCCAAACATGAGACACGGTCGGACTAGCCTAAGTGTGATTTCCACTACAAAGAAATGGGGAGCGTTGTTCAAACAATTTCCCACATTCACATACCTCAGAGCTGTGAACTTTGAGGGAGAACCAACAAAGCTACCAAGGTTTGCAGGGCCCAAGATGATCCTCTTGGAATTGTCAAGGCAACTAATCATGTATCATGAGAAGTGCATGAAAAGAAAGAAAGGAGGAACCCCATTCCCCCTTACAGTTGGCCGATACACTTATCCCACACTTGCCAAGGCACAGGAGATGTATGCTTTGAGCTAGAATTGTTGAATCTAAAGAAAAATTCCCCGCAAGACCAACCTTTGATCGCTGCAGAGTTTCCTTCCAAAGGAAAAAATTGATCCCATCTATGTTCCCAAGATCGAGGACATTTGGATTGACCTGACACATGAGATAGACATCAGGTGAAAGGATCACTCCCTGGTTGGCTTTGGAAGAGATCATACACTATGACATTGCCATTTTCCCAAAAGAATTCTAAGAGACTCGATCAATAAATTAATCATGTTTACCTTGAGACAAATGGGGATGATTGGCCATTTGTGGAGATCAACAGAGCCAAAGCACCAAAAACCATTCAGGAAATGGTTAAGCCCATGTTGCAGCGCACTAAACATTGGTGCAAATAGAATGGTTTCACCTACCTCAGAGTAGATTTCACTACTTCTCCCTCAAGTAGAGCACCTCCAAAACCGGCCCAAGCATCGAAAGCAAAAGGAAAAGACAAAGAGGGCGAGTCAAGCAAACAAGAAGAAGCTCCTGAAGACCCTCCTTCTACTTCTGAGAAGCAAATAGTCAGAAAGGTATCTCCAGGTAAAGAAGAAGAAACAACAGAGGTTTCAATGGATACATCCACCTAGGATGTTATCACAACTACTACAGAGGTACCCATTCCTTCTTCTATTTCTTCTCCTCCTCCTATCATTCAAGCATCTATTCCTATGGATGTGTCTTCTCCTCTCCATTCCTCCCTTCCATCTCCCACCTCTCCCATCTTATCCTCTCTTGTGGATCTCACACCAGTGTTCCCTCCATCTAATTTCATATCCCTTTCGTTTCTGTGTCCTTTTCTTCTCCTGCAGAATTCTAGGCCCCACAAGTAGTGGTGCGTTGGATTCCTTATCAATGCCACCACCGATTGTTTCAACATACTTCCCTGAGGCCTCTATAGTTGCTTCCCCTTTCACTCCAGTTTCTTCTTCTATTCCCTCTACTCCCACTCCCATTACTCCTAGTTGGATTTCACCATATGGGTCAAAGCATAAGATAAATGTTTCCATCGCACCCATGGAATTCTCCATCATCCCAAAGAAGGGACCCAAGAAGCAGAAAGAAATAACTCACTTTTCAAAAAGCACTTCGGGGGAGAGAGTCATGGAGATTGCTTACCTAGACCCCACCAAGGAAAAGAAGGATCTATCTCCCATAGACTTCATAGTGACTCAAGTCACAATGGGGACCTCATCTAAAAGCCTGCAAGGGGAAGCCTTGTCTGCTGTGGATGCTCTCTATAAGAAGCTCTAAGAAGCAAAAGAGGAGAAGAGAATACTCAAGGAACAAAACAAACATATCCTACAAGAATTTCAGAAAATGGGAAATTCTCCTCCAGTAACTACCGCCAAACCTATTCAAGTTCCCATTCAAGAGAAAATAAATGAATATGTTAAGATTGGTGAACAAGGTGCAACAAAGATCATCCTAGATTGAGTGAATCCTCAGAGATAGTGAAGAAATGATTGGGAAATTCATAGTGCTCTACCAGGATATAGCTCAAGAAAATAAGGAGCTACAAGCAGTAGCAGGTTCCCTCTCCGAGGAGTTGGATAATGCTAGGTTACAACATGAAACGTTCCAAGTAATGGCTAACTGCTCAGCTGACGACCTATTGAAGGTCGGTGTCATCGATCACCCATGGGAACATAATAAATATCTCATTGCATTAGATTACCGGGTTGATCAGATGGAATATATCTTAGAGAGAATTGATAAAATCAAAGATGAAGCCCTGGATGCACAATACAACATGGAGCAGATAGTTACAAAAATGTCTCCAGGGATGCTTAGTGAATCATATAACTTGAGGGAAGCAAATGATACATTCCAGCGCTTCAAGGCTATAGTCACTCAAGGTTTGGCACCAGAGGTCACTTTTGACTCGAGATTCAATCAATAACCTCTTGGCCTACCGTGATTTCATTGGCTTCTTGATTGATGCATGCGAGGAGTTTGTCGGGTTACCGACAAGCTCAAGAATGAGAAAGAAACTTGCAAAGTCATTGGTGACCATTTCAAAGGTCCAGATCATGATCAACTTCAAGCGATGATCAGCAAGTTTATGGAATATCAAGCGCAGTGTCACATCGCCTCTCCTGATCAAAAGCAGGACACCAAGTTTGAGCAAAGAGATGATGAGGAGTAGTTTCTCCTCTTGTGTATGCTTTGATAATTTTTGTAAAATATTTAAAAAGCTTGTTGGCATTTATGATGACATCATCCATGTTGCACCATGGGATGTTGCCATCCAAAAACTTGCCCAAAGTCAACTTTTGACTTTTTAGATATTTTGTAGTTTTTGGTTTGCTTTTGTCTTCTTTCCTCCTCTCCTTCTATAAATACTTGAATACTTGTTGTATTCAAGGTGGACATTTTTGTATAAAAAGAGAAGTGAGGAGAGAAAGACTTTGTGTTTTCTTGTAACAAAAGAAATATTAATACATATGTTCAGACTTTGTGCTCAATGTATGTGTTATTTGCATTAGATCTTTCTTAAGTTAGATCTATGTTTTTATTCTGTTGGATTCATTCCTAAGATTTTCATATGTTCATCAATATTGCTTTATTTTTTATGCAAGTAAGTTTGGCTCTGTTTACTACCAGCCCAAAGCATAAACCTTCTGACCTTTCTATCTTGGAATTCATTTCTTTTCTTCCTTCAGATCTACCCTCCTCCGTTCCTTCCCTCCTACCTTTTTGTTCGTTGTTGGAACTACCTCTACTAGGATGAGATCCCAAACCCCCTAAAGTTAGAATAGTGTAGATTTGCACATATTCCTGCTTGATAGATTAGCAATAAACCAGTTTCACTTTGTTGTCTCAAAGAGGGGCTATGCCTTGCACATTTTTGTCATGTTTCCCATGACCTGCCTAACCAACAGCTTTTTCGGACCAACACAACCTCGTGCCATTGATGATCTCTCGATGATGACAATGATCCTCTTCTATACATCATGATTCACATCAATAATGTGGGTGTTAAGTGAACTATAGTTGACAATGGATCTGAGCTCAATCTTTTTACTTTATCATTCATTGAAAAAAATGGTCTTTACTCGTTTATGTCCGCCCATCATCCATTTCTCTCCGTGCATATGATTTTTCTATACGTCCATGCATAGGCTCTATTACATTACCTATCACTGTTGGGCCAAAACCCTTCCTATGTTTTCTTTTTCATCAACTTCTAAGTTCAATATAATTACTTACTTGGTAGGCCATGGCTACATGTTATACAAGAAGTGCCTTCTACAATACCTTAATGTGTTAAATTATTACATGAGGGCATAGAATATAGAGTCGTCGTTGATTGTGATCCATTCAAATATTGCACTCTATATTAAACTATTGTGTTACCTACTCCTACTTCTATTACTTCTAATGATCCATAACCCATGGACTCTCTAGACAAATTACCTCCACTCGAAGGAGTTATTTGTACATTAGACATTGTCTCACCTACCTCATCACCACCACATGCTTCTAATAATGTTATGGTACTTTCTCAGGGTCATGTCCATACATTGGATGTTGTTCCACCTCCCTCATCTTCTCATGAGCAATCTACATCATCTCATCTTTCTTTCACATGCACTCTTTTCATGAATAACTCTTATTGGCACCATATTCCATTTGATCCTACTTGCTCTAATACTATATGCACACATGATGGCTTGGTTTGGATAGGATTCACATTGGATGATCTCATCCCTCCACCTCATTCTCCTCATCTTTATCATGGATATTTCACATCATTATTTCCTATGGTCTTCATGTATTCCATCTTTCAAAGTATTTCTTGCAAACAATTCTCAAACTTCTCCACCTACACTTGGGAAATCTTGTCTTGACTATATTATAGGTACCTTAGATCCTAATCATATTTACATCTCATTTCCTCTACCATTTGGCCCTATTTTCATTTTCAATGATTTATTTCTTGGATATTCAAAAAATCTTACACGTTGGTGTGCACATAGTTGTCCACTACCTCCTTTGACTAGTGAAGAATACATAATGGGCATGTACAATCTTTGTTGTAATGAATATTTACATGGTCAACCAGATAGTATTGCTTATCAAGTCTTTGATGCTTCTCCATTTGGATTTGACCATGATAATGATGATCTCCTAAATGATATTATGTGATCTTTTTCATACTCATACACTTGGGGGAATCATGCTTACTCTTCCCCCCTTCTACCATTATTAAGTGTCTCTTATTTCTATTCTCACACTCAACACTCCACTTCAATTATGTCTCATTCATCTTATATAACTTGATACACATATTACATCATCACTACCCTATGACGCACTCTTGTGCTAAGGTTCACACTTGATTGTTAAGGGATCACTTCATTCATGAACCTCTCACACTACACACTTTCACTTCACATCCTTATAACATCTTCTTCTCATGCATCCTATTATCCTTTTCTATAGTCTATGCTTCATGATAAAATATTTCTAAGTGCACACATAATTCACACAACTACGCTACAACTCATTTTAGTTTCATAGTTCATACTCATCGATGAAGGCCTAAATCTAAATTGAACCACATCTCATTTGCATCATTCTACATTCTACATCTATCTCTCTAGCATCTCATGCACATCATTCTACATTTCATGATCAATCCTTATAACATCTCCTCTTCTTCTCACACATCATACTATACCATTCTACAATCTACTCTATGTGCTCTATTGATCAATATTTCTAGCATACACATTGTTTAAACCATTTCCCAATGACGCACTCTTGTTCTATGGTTCATTCTTGACTGCCGAGGGGTATTTTATAAATGAACCTCATCTCACTCATATGCTTAGGGGCACATTTCTCCTATCACATTCATCTTTCATACCATTCCATCACATTTATACACAACATATTACATATCTTGGTTACACATTGTTCATACTTACGTATAATAACAGAACACTTTGTTTCACATGATAGAAGGATACATTATATGTCATTATATTTTCTATACACACATTCACAATAACTTTCCTTCTAGTTTTGAATATAGACTTTACAATTATTTTAACACACAACATGGATGTTTGGCATTGTACCTCTTACCATTCCCATCGAGGCTCTTGGGGAATCTACATTCGTACACATTACAGGTGTTATTGTTTCATTATTTAATACTTTCTACTATTCTTAGCACACTACTTTGCATCAATCTATACACACTTTTACATACTTTTAATATTTCTAACATGCTAACGGGTGCTTCATGTGTAGCATTTGCTTTGCAGAACTATTTTCCACCATGGTTTTCTCGATTGTTTTTCATTGTTTTCCATTTTCTTCTATTGTATGTCATTGTTTGTGGGATTTTCCCTACGCCTTATATGTTCATTACTTGTATGCTTGTGACCTCTTTGACCCTGATTGTCTTGTGAAATTATGAGTGATGTCCCATGTTTGCAACCTGATTTTCATGGTCTACTTTGTTTTCTTGTTTACTAGCTTACACATCCTATTTTATATGCATGTTTGTCCGATTGCACTAACACATGTTTCCTATCCATTATTTTCATTTTCTTTGGTTTCTACCTAGTGCATTCCCTCCTATATACCGGTATCAATTCAATATCGGGTCCTCTTTTAGGATGCATCCTCCTAAAGAACGTCGCATGCACCCCAAATGAGGGGGCATCTATTGGGTGGATTAGTCACCCCATATAGTAGTACACAATTACGGTTCATACACGCACAATACAAGAACAACACAATTTATAGTTACATAAGGGGCTCATAATCGACTTGAGTCATTGGTTCAAGATAGGCACTAGTGCCCAGATACAAATATGGGTGCTTAGGATTTTTGACCCTTCCTGGGTGCCTATGACCAAGGGGGTAGATACACATTTTTCTCCAATCGGCGTAGTTTTCAGAGCACTTTTACAAAGACAGGCATAGTCCTCCAAAGCAATCATAATGCATTCTATTTTCCTTTTTCTATTTTCTTTAGATCGAAATGGATCCAACTTGAGTAAGAAAGGATCACACCACCTGTAGTTGTGTATAAATTTTTGGAAGTAGTCAAAGGATGAAGAATAAAACTAGACCTTTCTCCCTACACTTCTTCTTTCATAGAGTGAGATCGCCCAAAAAACTTGCACTTGGCTTGAGATCACCTAAAAAACATACCCCTCATTAGCATTTCAATACATTTTTCTATCTTTTTCACTCTTCATGGATCAGGTGCACATGTTCCTTTTACTACTTTCTCACATTTTTACACTTTTTACATGCATTTCACACATTTGGATCAAAAATTTTCTATACACATATTTGAATACTGCTTCACTCTTATTTTATAGGTTTATCCTTAATACGCAACAAGAAGCAGCCTTACACCGACATCGAGCATGAAAATGACAATAGGTACAACATGACGCATCACATATGCTTCACCCCTAGGGTCATTTCCACTTCCCCCTTCCTCTAGCTTCCACGCTTCATGATATTCACTCCACACTTTTTCTTGTCTCCTCGACACTTTCGCCATCGATCTACATGGTTATCAGGTACACATATCTTATCTACTTTATGTTATCAAGCTTTCACTCAACAACATAAAGTGGGGAAAATGTAGACACAAAATCACACACTTGGGTACATTTCTAGGTCCTAATCACATACTTGCATTCATATGATTCCTAAGTGAGAAAAGTACTAATTGACCACTATCTTTGGCCATTTTCTTTCTTTCTAGTTTCCTTCTTAGCATTACATACCTCATATCCCAATCAGAATTTTGTTGCTCCACCTTTCTTGGCTCGGACATCGGCGCCCAGCCAAGACGTTAGTGCCCAACCACCCCCATCCCCTCTGGGTGCACTGACCTCTTTATATTTTACTCGCCACTTTTGGCCCTCTTCTAAACATTGTGTTAGGCCTTGAATTGACTAAGTCCCAAGGAAAAGGTCAACATGCATAGGAGGTAGTAAAGAAGGAAGGTGCTCAGGAAAAAGTAGACAAGGGAAAGGCACGTGGGAGCATGAAGGTTTAGGTACTTAGCCATATTTTGAAGGAGTTTTTGTAGGAGAAACATGTGAAAAGACCGAGTAGGCATGACAAATGGATAAGGTGCCAGCCTAGAGCCTTGGAGGTCAAGAAAATAATATTCCATGTAAGGAATATTCCCTAGGATGATCATTACAGGTAGTGGAGGCATTTGTAAGCTAGCATAGGCATTCGACCATAGAGGACCACACTTCCACTTGGCATGTGATATGTTCATGAAGGAAACCAAGGTGGTGTATCTAGATCCTATTTAAAGGAGTGCTTGGGTCTAAAATAAGGAATGAGGAGAGTGATAATGAAGTTTTGGGGAAATGAAGGGTTAAAGAGGGTTTTAAGTAGTAACAAGGTGCTGCAGGAATACTTGTAAGGATGTTATTGAGCATATATGCATCGGTTTAGGTCAACCAGGGGTTGTAATGGGTAGAATATCAAAGAAATCTCTCTCAGAGTATTTTTCTAGGGTTTAAGATAAGATTCCTTTATGTATTCAATTTGTATGACCCTTATGATGTAATGAGGCCACTGTATATGTTTATAAATCAATATGTGTGTGTGTGGTTCTAGTTATTCATGTTCTTAAGTGTAAACCCTTGTGTTCTTCATATTATTATGAGTCAGATCTAGTTTCATTATGCTTATTTACAATGTTCATTTCCATTTATGATGCATCGTGCACGGATCTATTATTTGTATCTTTTTTTTTAGTGAATGTCTATATTTCCATTATTGCAACTCATTCTCCATCAATGGAAGATCATTCTTGCAAAGCTCACATAAAGGAGGGGCTCGGTGTGTCATGCATGCCTTTGGTGAGTTCCCAAGTACACCCTGGGTGATAGGTTGACATGCTTAGGGTAGAAAGGAGGTACATGAAGAAATGAATACATTTTGGTTCCATTTACAGGACCTCTTTTAAATTTGTTTTAGAATGATGTGTGATGACAAAGCATCTAACCTTGGACAACATTGAAGCATGGCTTAAAATCATAGAGGATGAGTTTTCTTAGACGTTCAATATTGGATATGAGTTTGGTACATGAAAATGGGTGGAGGAGAACCTATATCACAAACTCTACGAGACATTCTTATGTTGATTCCCAATACGAGCTTATATGAATGGATTTAAAAATATGAATCTAGGTCAAGTCGAGTTGGTACTATAGATCTCATGTATGGACCTAAGATGAGTATCGAGGCTGCATGATGTTGATCGACTGGACTCGTGTTTTTGATCCTTTGGTGGAGTAGAGTGTTTACTAGTTATACCTTGGAATACATTATTTCTAAGTATTATTTCTTGAAGATTACTAAGTTTGAGCTCTTGAGGGATCCTAGAGGATCATTTTTGCGTGTTATTCCATTGAATATCAAGATCTTGGTCATTACTTTGAGTTTGTAATCCTTTTCCATGGTTGGCTAAACTCTTGTTATGCATGGGGCACAGAAGTTGGCGTGGTAGAGGATGGAGGACCTTGCGGTGGAAATGGAGAGAGAGGAGAGGCAGCTCAAGTATAATGAAGCTCATGAGAGGGAATTAGTAAGACAAAACAAAGTTGTAGGAGTGAAGGATTTATGTAGGTAGACGTCACGGGAAATATTTGAGGTTCATGTGGAGAATGTGGAACCGATTAGTTTGAGCTACCCCATCTTGGCAAATGCGGAAGAGAAACCCCATCAGCTTCTGGAGAGAGCTCATCATATGAAGAAAGGAGGAAATCCATAGGAACACATCTTAACCCACATGATAACCAGAACCCTTGTGCTTAGTTTTCTAGTTCATGAGATAAGTTTTGATAATCCAATTAGTATCATTTTTGGCGATCAAGTGATACCTAGGAGGTATAATTTTTCATTTGTTACATCTATGGTTATATAGTCATTTCCTCTATTCGGAGGTATCATGTCCAAAGATAAAATTTTTCCAAGGTTTGGGTTCACAAAGTTTGGGTATCATGTCTAGAAGTGGTGCGGGAAACACATCTGGGAGTGGGTCAACTTCACAGATGAGTCGGCACGCAATTTAAGATGCAGTCAAATCCCAAAGTATAACTACATTAGGCCTCTTACCTATAATAGGAGGAGGATCTGGTGGATTTGGATGATTTTACACTAGTGGATCTAATGGTGCTAGAGGCGGTGGAAATATTGGAGAGGAGGTCAAGGTTTTGGATCTAGTGGAAAACGGCCTAAACAACCTCAATGGTATTTTTGAGATGTATCTGCATTTTCTGATTACAAAGGTGTGGAAGACATTGCGGAACATGTGCATAAATGTGAGTTGCTATGGTGTGTAAAGGGTATCACTACACCGAATGGAAGGTAAATCATTTTCTAGCCACATTACAAGGGCATGCACATAGCTAACACAGTAAGTATGATCTACACCAAACAATGGTGGATTACATTGCCTTTTTGGCAGAGTTCCACATACCTGAGTTTGAATAAAAAAGCATCAACACGTTGAAGGAAATTCAACAAGGAATGCCGAAGAGTGTGTGGGAGTATGACACATGTTTCAAGCCTCTCCTATCCAAGTTTTCTTATAACATTCACCCTTCACAGTATGCTTAGTGGTTCGTCAGAAGACTGATCACACCGTTCAGGAGGGAACTTTCATAGAAGACTTTCACAAATCCACGTGAGGCCTTAGAGGCTACCTTACGCACTGAGGTAGTAGGAAGTGTTAATACATGAGTTAGTCTATTCTTAGAAGCCCAAATTGTTGCAAGGGAAAAGCAGCTAGAGAAATTGTCTGCAAACTTGGCTCATGAGAATCGTAGTGGGTTATGGTGTACGGATTGTGAAGTAGAGGTTCATAAAAAGGATAGTTTACCACGAAGTTTGGTTCACACCATATCAGTGGAATGTGAGATTTTCCATAGAGATAATGATGTAAGTAGATGCTTATTGCTAAAGACATGATCCATAATAATGTGTCCTACTATTTCAAAATGTGCACCTCTACTACTCATGACACCAAGGAATGTAGATTGATTGACCAAATACATGATGCCATTAATAATGGCATGTGTCGAACACAGCATTACCAAAGTAGTTCTAAGGATGAAGGCCATCATTATGAAGGGCGTGCGGATGGAGGAGGTCACAGAAGAGGCTTTCGGGGTGGATTCTAAGGCCATGGAAATCACGGAGGAGGAAGAAGTGAGTTTTTGTGTGTTACAACTATGGATCTACAAAACATTACAAGCGCAAGTGTCCTAATTTGTTGTAGTGCTCTTGGTGTCGAAAGAATCATAAGTATGAATAGTGCTTGGAGTTAAATGAGAATATGAGCCAAAAGTAGTGGAAGGATAAGGGCATTGGGATGGTGAGCATAAAGCATGTTGATCAATAATGGATGCCAAGGGTGGCACATGGGTCAAAGCTAGAACTTGTATCTTTGACGACGTGCGCTAAGGCTGCACATGCCATGGAGATACCAAAATAGAGATAGTTATTTATAAGAGAAGAAATGGTATATGGGAAGTATCTGGACCCTATGCATTAGAAGGAAGTTTATCAAGAAACCATGGATGTCATTGAAGCATACAAGGAGAGATACGATGCTGAAGGAGAAGTTGAGGTAGTTAGAGTAGAAAAAGAGCATTGAGGCTCCACATAAGGATCTAGATGAAGTCAGGGAGGTATGCAAGATGTTGAGACAAGATAATATCATCCCTCTATTAGGAGAGTGGCTAAGAGGAAAATTACCAAGTGTCAGAGGAGAGCACGAAAGGTAGGTTTTACATGCTAATCTTCCTCCTCACAGTCTTGACTATGATAAGGATATTACCTTGAATGTAGTTATTTATGGATGGCTCCTAAGTAATATTCTAATTGACATGGGTACAGAAGTTAATGTTCTCACCTTGGATGCATAGAATCAAATGGGAAGGCCCCTATTACAACCATCTTCAAAAAAAAATTATATGGCTAACAAGACAAAGGCAATGCCCATTGGTGTCTTAAAGGATGTTGTTATAACTATCCAAGGGGTGAAATTCATTGGAGACTTTGAATTCTTAGCACTTTTTGAGGTGGACAACTTTCCAATGTTACTTAGGCACCCCTAGTGCTATAAGAATAATGTTGACTTACGTTTCAATAAGGGGTATATAAGTTTTGAGAAAATGGAGGAATGTTTTATCATTCCTTTAACAGATGGAAATTAGTGCCCTATACTGAGCCCTTGGAAGAAGAAGACCTAAATAGAATCTATGTGTACACTATCAGAGACCCGAGATTGAGAAACCAAAAATAAGGTGTTATTCAATGGGAAGACGCTCAATCTATAAGTGATACAACTAGTGTGGCATGTGACAATTAGATGCACAAGACATATGAGTTAGTTGGAAGGTAGTTAAGAGGCTTTGTGACAAGAGTAACAAAGGTCCACTCAGTCAGATGCCTGGGAGGAAAATAGTTATCGAGTTACACTAGGGAGCCAACCCTGATGTTTTCCTATGAGCAATGGAGACCCAGTGGAGATGTGAGATCAAAAGGAGAAGTATGCTTAGCTATAATTTTCTCGGGACTGTAGCACGTTAGTGGGTGACCCATCGAGATAACCTTCTAGAGTGGCATGGAGTGATAATCACATTCTCTTTTAGGTTTCTCTGAAGCAATGCACCTATTGCTATACAAGACTATCATGGGAAGTAAGCCGCCTCATTTCACATCCAGAATGTGAGAAGGCCTAGATGGAAGGTGCGGCCCTACCACCATCACTATGGGTACATAATTTTTACTCCACCTTACAAGGCTATGTGTGCATGTGGTACATTCATTGAGTTATGCCTTGAGACAGGAAACTAGCAGGAGTTGACAGATGATATCATTCAAGATTTTGATTATCATAGTACTAAGCCATCGGTGGATAAGGTGACGTAGGTTGTTCAACATCTAAAAATGGGAGATAGTGTCATGGATGAGGATAGAATACTAGATTTGTTGGGAAAACATGATTGGGAAGTGCACTTCAATAAGGAATAATTAGAGGAGGTACAACTTGAGCATGCATGTATGGAAAAGGAGAAAGGAAAATTGGTCTACGTGATAGATGGTGAAGAGGTGGAAAACATGGATGTTCACCATACTATTGGTATGCGTGAGGTTTTGGATAGTCCTGATGAGAAATCACATGCATATCATGAACACCGAAAACCAATAAGGTTAGCATTGGCTTAGAGGAAGAACCTAAGGAAGCTACTATTGGAGATTATTGGATAGAAAGGGAGGCTTCAAAGATCATTGATCTATTACATGAATTTCAGGATTTTTTTCCGAGTGGGTTCCATGAACTCAAGAGATTTCACCACTCTTTAGGAGATATGCATATCAAACTAGAGGAGGGAGTGCACCCAATTTGGAAGAGACCTTATCAGATGAATTCAAATATACATGTCAAATTCAAGGAGGAGATTGAAAAGATGATTGCATCAGGCATCATTGAGGCTATTGAGGAATCAAATTGGATAAGTCAAATGGTCATAAGCATTAAGAAGGATGGGAGGATAAGGATTTTTGTTGACTATAGGGATTTGAATGTGGTGTGTGTCATCGATCCCTTCCCAACCCCATTCATGGAAAATATTTTAGAAGGTTTCATAGGACGAGAGATGTATTCCTTCACAAATGGGTTCTTGGGATATCATCAGGTTATAATTGCTAAGGAGGATCATGAGAAAAATAATTTCGCAACAGAGTGGGGAATTTTTGCTTACACTATTATGCCATTTAGACTAAAGAATGTGACTGTTGTGTTTTCATGCATTGTGGTTCAAGCATTTCAGGTTTTCATCCATAAGTTTTTACAAGTCTACCTAGCTGATTGGACAGTGTATGGATTAGTGAAGGACCATTTTGACAATTTTTGACTGATGTTTGAGAGATTTCATTAGTTGATTATATCTCTCAATATTAATAAATGTGTTTTCGCTACTCCATTTGGCACCCTATTGGGACATATCATATGTAAAGAAGGTTTGCTAGTGGATCTTGTCAAAGTTGTCATTATTGTGGATTTGGAGGAGCCTACCAAAGTAAGATCACGGTGCATTGATTCCTTGGGCATATGGGGTATTACCAGAAATTTATTAATGGGTATGCCAAGATCGTCATGCCATTGGAGGAGTTGTTGAAGCATGAAGTTACATTTCATTGGGGAGAGGCACAGCAGATGGCGTTTGACACATTGAAGAATAAGCTTATCACTGCACCCATATTATGCTTTCCTTCTTGGGATAAGTCATTCCATGTACATTTTGATGCTTCAAGGATGGAAATCTAAGAAGATTGGCATAGCTTCGAGAGGGAATTGTTGACCATCCCTTGTGCTATTCTAGTAGGAAACTAACCCCAACATAACAAAATTATACTACCACAGAGCGCGACGCATTATCGATGATCTACGCACTATAAAAATTTAGGGAGTATTTCTGAAGCAACACCCTTTATCATCTACACAGACCACGTGGCATTAAAGTACATGGTGAACAATCCCATCTTGCAAGGGCACAACAGGTGGGTCCTATTGTTTCAGGAGTTTGAGTTTACAGTTGTTGTAAAACTGGGTAAGAGTAATTTGGGGCGTGACGACTTATCAATGATTGACGCAGGAGAAGACATACAAAGCATTGAGGATATAATTCCAGATGCACAACTATTTAGATTACAACATACACCCTTTGATTTGGAAGATATCATTGTATTCTTAAGAATGGGTGTCGTACAAGAAGGGATAAAGGCATTACAAAGGAAGAAGTAGCCATATGCATCGTGCCCTATATGTTAATTGGTGGAGACTTATACAAGTTGGGTTGTGATGAGGTTTTATGCCGGTGTGTGCTAGAGTATGAGTGGACTAAAATCATGGAAGAGGCTCATGGTGGAATTGCAGGACACTTTGTGGGGAATTTGATTTCGTGCAAGATTCTCTTAGTTGGCCTTTAGTGGGAGATGGTTTATAAGGATTGTATTGAATATTGCAAGGCCTATGATCATTTCCAGTGCCTTGGTAAGCTAGGAAAAAGGGATGAAATTCCATTGAGACCAATAGCTAGTGCTGAACCATTCGAGAAATGGGCAATTGAATTTGTAGGCCCTATTTCACTGTCGCGTGAAGGACGGAGTTCATGCTATATCATTACTTGCATTGATTATCTAACATGGTGGGTAGAGGTAGTGCCTATGAGGGATTGCACAGTGGCCACAGTAGATTAAGATTTCTATGGGAAAATATAATTAGTAGGTATGGGTTCCCTTTGAGTTTGACTAGCAACAGGGTACTCATTTTTTGAATGAGACCATTAGTAGTTTTTGGTAGAGTTCATGGTGGCTCATCACAAGACTACTCCTTATCACCCTCAAGCTAATGGGACTGCTAAGGCATTTAACAAGATATTGACTCATACACTTACCAAGATCTATGATGTTGGGAGGAAGGATTGGGATGAAAAAGTCTCAGTCGTGCTATCGGAGTATAAAACAACTCACAAGAGATTGAACAAAGCCACACCATTCTAATAGGTGTTTAGTGCGAGATGTTATTTTTCTGGTAGAGTTTATGCTACCCTTTATGTGTATTGCATGTGCAAGAGTATTAGCGTATGAACAATCATTACAAGAGTGAATTGACAAGCTAATGAGTTTAGATGAGATGCGATCACTTGTTAAGTGGATTTAAGAGACCGAGAAGGTGAGATAAAAGGCCTAACATGATTGTCACATAAAGAGTAAACAATTTGAGGTTGGATAGATGGTTTCACCGTATGATTCTAAGTTCATGCACCATCCTAAAAATCTCAAGGTCCATTGTTTGGGACCATATTATATTACCCATATACTTGATTTAGAAACTTTCAAGCTATAGGTGTTTGATGAAACGTGAATTCCTGGGTATTTTAATAGAAGTAGGCTAAAGCCCTACTATAAATAAGGCTTCTGGGTATGTGTAAATAAGGTAGTATTGTCAGTTAGATTAGGATTTCCCTTAATGCATTTTTTCCTTTCTTTGTGTTTCCCTTTCTCGTTGCTTTTTCCTTTTGTTTTTTTTATGTGTGTGTGTGTCGGTGGCTAATTACATCATCAAGGTGTTATGCGTAGAGGACCGCACATCTTTTTAGTGTTGGGTGGAACATAAAGGGGAAGTGAGTAGATCGTGGTAAGAGTTGGAAGAAGTTCTAGAGAAATGTTGATGTGGTGGCCTAGGTTGTGAAGTCAAAGGTGCATGGGGTCAAAAGAGCACACGTAGCAAAGGTGAACATGAGAATATTGGTGTCAAAAAGGATTTGAGAAAACCATGTACAAGGATAAAAAGTGTAGGAGCAACATGAGGTAGGTAGCGGAAAGAAATTGGTCCAAGACATAAAGGAAGATTGACTTCAGTGTGGGAGAAGGTGAGAAAATTTCTATGGTTAAGGAATTTGCGTGCCAGAAGGTTGCGGGAGTGTTCACATAGGTTTACACACGCAGAGGAAAGCACTAGGAAAAATGGCGAGAGGAATGTCGTTGGAAAAATATGACTTTAATGCATTTGTACGTTGGTAGGTGGCATCAAGGTTTGTGCAAAAAAAAGCAAAAATCTATAAATAGAAGGTCGGGGAGAATTATTCTTTCACCTTGCATTTTTTTATTAAAGAATTTCTTACGATCTAAGGTGATTATTGCAAAGAAGTTGTGAAGAGTACTATGCAGAGTTGAAGAAATCGAAGGACTTGTGAACTAATGTGGAAGCAAAGCGCATGGGTTTAGAAGCAAAGGAGTTTGTTTTAGGGTTCCCATGGGTGGATACGTTGTCTTTTGGAAAGGAAGTGCTCCAGGTTAGGGTTTACAAGCTAGGGCATAGTTTTTCATGGAAATTTCACAGAAGTAGAACCAAGGGTTTGACCAGTAATAGAACTTGACACAAGTGAGAAACTAAAAAGGACCAAGTAAGAGAAAAATGGCACCAAGGAAAGGATATAATGTTTCACCAGAGAAGGGAAAGGGTAAGGGAAAAGTGAAACCCATGGTTTCAACTAGTTTCAACGAAGAATGGTATGTAGAGATGTAGTACCTAAATGGTGTGCTTCTAGGGAAAGAGTGGGTGTCGCATATAAGGAAGATGGTTGTGAGTGATTACAATCATCACATGAGCACCACAAAAAGGAGATGACCTTGGAGTTGGTTCTCCCAACATAGAAGAGAACGCCAAATGGGAAACCCATCTATGATGATGAAGTAAAACTGAATTAGAAAAGGTTGGGATTCTGCAACTTTATGAGTTTCCCTATTTTGGAGAACCTAAGTGACTATAATAGTGGTCAATGTCGCGTGTACATGAGGACTACTTCTATTTTTCAGGAAGTTGGATGTGTATAACCCCATAGTTGATTTCTAATTTCGGGGAAGGTGGATGCGCATAAGCCCATAGTAGATAAGTTTTTTTGGGAGTACCCGGATGAGAACCCCTCTCCCGTGAAGAGGTTTGAAGCTTATACTTGTGACTCCATAACGGACATTCATAAGGCACGCTTGGAGAAATGGTATAAATGGATGGGTGACACCTTCAAAGCTAAATGGAGAATACCAGACAACTTCTTTCACTTGTGGGTGGAGAAGATGAATTCGTTGTATACCAAAAATTTTATATTGACACGTTTACCTCAACAGATGGCACCAAGAGCCCTTGGAAAAAATTTCCCTTCTCCTTCACAAGGCAAGTATTTTTAAGGCCCATTAAATAGGTTTAGATAGGTGAAGAAATTGATATTTTATCTAAGTGTTGTAGATCAAGATCACCACGAGATGTTTCAGACCTTGGTGTATCCCAAGAAGCGTGCCTATGTAGAAAAGTGCATATCTCATGACATGCACATGGTAAAACCAATGACATTGCCTATTACAGGTAGGATGGCGAAAAGGATGTATGTGTGGCTAAGGCCCAAGTTTGAGAAGGGAACTTATGTTGAGGATGACATCTCTATCCTAGAAGACCCCACCGGGAGAAAGAAGAAAGTAGTAATTAAGAAGAGAGGATAAGAAGAGACTCCTACAGAGAAAGTGCTAAATGTGTATACAAGGCAAACTATTGGGGCATAGGAGTCGGGCATAGGTACAAGCACCTATGTTCAATAAAAGAAGTCTCCCATCAAGAAGGAGTCGCCAAAGAAAGAAGAATCTCCTAGGAAAGAAGATTCACCCGAGAAGGAGGACTCCCCTATGTTGAAGTCATCAGTGAAGAAAAATCAAAGGGTGGCACAACGTTCGGACTTGGAGGAGATAGAGAGCCTGAAAGGAGATGAAACTAAAGATAATGAAGAGCATGAGGAAGCTCATAATCCTCTATGTAAATGTACACAAGTCTGGTGAAGAAGGGGATGAAGAGGAGGAGTATGAGGAGGGCACACATGCAAAAGGAGGGAGTGAGGAGGTAAACATGCATGGTCATAGAATCGCCCCTACCAAGGAATAGATAAATGATACAGTTGAAAAGGAGGTGACAAGCATTATACAAGATCTAGTGGAATAATAAGTCGAGTGCGGCATACTGATAAAGTGCTAAAGGAAACTAAAGAGAGCGCAAGTGGAGGAAAGGATTATGGGAGCATGGGTGGAGACCCCAGATTAGTAGTAAGCTTCCCAATGGTAGCGCGTACATGTGGGAAGGGCACAACAGTGGCACAAAATCATGCTATGACTTATAAAAATGATCCAAACAAAGTCTTGCGCACACATTTCTAAAGTACAGTGCCCACAGGCCAACTCCTAGCTTGGTCTTCTTTTGATAAATAAAGTGCGTACCCACGCACTAAGAAAATGTTGTCCTAGGCATTTGAGTCCCACCTCGATGATCCTGAGTTTGAGGTAAATAATGACATGTTGATGGAGACATCAGGTGCTAAAGGAATGAACCCCCTTGTAAATACTCTCATTTACTGCCAAATGAGTAAGTTTACAACGCACTCAACAAGGTGTCAAGTAGAAGTGAAGGCAAGACTTTTTAGGAAAAATGAAAGAATAAAATACTTGGAGGAGAAACTTGGAAAGAATAATGAGGAAAGGGAAAACTTAGTTGGTATTAATTGATTATTATTAACTTGTAGGATATTAACTCGATTATTAATAATTACTTGCAAAACAAACAACTTAGAAGATAAACCCTCCTAGGTTTACCTCAACTAACCCTAGTGTCAGCTTCAATACAACCCAAATAGGGTTGGAGTGAGCCAAGGTGAGGGTTTAGATGGGCAATCCAGTTGGTATTTACACTCCTTTATCCAATACACTTTGCAGAAGTAAAAATAATAAATAATACTGCTGAAAATTAACTGAAACTTTGGAAATTAATAACTCCCAAAATACTAACTCTTTTGACTTGAAACCAAGTGCAGTAGAAAGGGAAAATTATGAGCTTCTATTCACAATAAATATCAGATCTTTCCATGCACTAGAAACCACTCAAAACAGCCCCCAAAATCCCAAACCCAGTCGCTAGGGTTAGGGTAAAATCTGCAACATAATTCCAGCACTTTTTCCTTCACTTTAAGAGTAAATAAATGCAGTTCCAGATCTGCAATTAATAAATCTAAAACAGCAGATTTATAATCACTTCAAAATCCCTTCCAAACACTCTTAGCACATGCCCAAACAAGTCGATTTCATCAAGTAAAAACCAGCAACATATAATAAAAGATATTCATCATAAATCACACTCCAAACCCTCAAAGCAAGCTTATATCTTCTCCCAAAAATGGCGCCTTATACATATATAGAGAAATGATTGCAAAACTTATTACTTCAGGCTCATATGGGCACACACACTTCACAAATGGTGGTGTTAATAAACACCTTTGTTTTTATCATAAGTGGGCATACATCCCTTCTCCAAGCATGAAGATAAGTTTTATAAACCGTCAACATGCCAAAAAAGGAGTAACCACATCTTCTTTTATAGCTTTTGCTTGCACATCCTCCAAAGTTCTTCTCCATCTTTGGCGCCATCATCTAGGAGGAAATCTTATTTAAAAATGTGCCTGAAAGTCACCAACAACAAATATTAAATGCATAGGGATTTTAAAAAGATGCCCATATGAGTCGACCCATGCTTAGGAATAATCACTTTGTCTCAAATATTAATTATTAAATGCTTCTAGGAAAATGTGACTTGCCTAGTCACTTGATTTACCTTTTAAAAAATGCATTTATTATCTCAAGGTGAAGTCGAACTTCCCCTTTTATTTTGATTTGCACAATTTATAAAATTTTATTTTAAAATTACATGTGCAAATCAATTTTATCTTCTTTTTATTTTTTTATAAAAAAGGGGAACATTAAGAAGGGCATAGTAGTGGCACAAAAACATGCTATGACTTATAACAATGATCCAAAAAAAGTCTTTCACGAATGGTTCTAAAGTACAGTGCCCACAGCCCAACTCCTATCTTGGTCTTCTTTTGATGAATAAAGTGCGTACCCACACACTAGGAAAATGTTATCCTAGGCATTTGAGTCCCACATCGATGAGCCCGAGTTTTAGGTAAATAATGACATTTTGATGGAGACATCAGGTTCGAAGGAATGAACCCCCTTGTAAATACTCAGTAGTTGTCAGATGAGAAAGTTTACAACGCGCTCAACAAGGTGTCAGTAGAAGTGGAGGTAAGACTTTTTGGGATAAATGACAGAATAAAATCCTTAGAGGAGGAACTTGGAAAGAATAATGAGGAGATCATTGAGAGGGATAGGGAGATAAAGCAAAAGGAGTTAATTAATGTGTAATTAAGGTATGAGATGAGGGATGAAAAGGTGAAGGTGCGTGAAATCCATAAGAAGGTAGAGGCCATTTCAGATGCCATTATCTTGAAGCACCTAGACCTAGCCCCTCCTGAGCAAAAATACGAGTCGACCATGCACTACTTGGAAGACTTGATGCACATACTCACCATGGAGAGACAACCACTCGCATTAGAGTTAGCAGAAGAGGTGATGATGCACCAAAAGGGAGAAGAGAATTTGAAGATTAAGGAAATAATAACTTGGTACTCCGAGCTCCTTGCCTTATTGAAGACTATGGTGTAGATGGCACAAGTTGTATATGACAACTGTGGCAACAAGGAAAGAGTAGCAATCATATTAGTTGTCAGCCATTAAGTGTATCTGAAATAAATTCAAGAGAAAAATAAGGGAAATAGGGTGGAGTGGGACAGGATCTTGGCCGAGGTAGAGAAGAAATCAGAGGTGATCAAAACCTTAAGGGTTTCGATTAAAAATAAATTAAAAGAGTTGTACCCCCAAGTTACTCATAGGATGGATGCATTGGGAGACCGTAGCAAGCAGATGCAGAGCATTGAAGATACGCTGAAGGCTAAGGGGGATGAGACAAGTTTTGACAAGGTTACTGTGATGGTGGGTAACTTACTTCAACATGTGTAGAATGAGGTGGATGTTTGGGTTAAGATTAAATCCCCTGTATAGAAAGATTTCCCACTTCTCATGTAGCAGTAATAGGATTCTTCTATTCTTCCATTCTTTATTATTTAATTTCCTCTATTCTTTATTCTTTAGTGGAAGGAAAAAGTGTTTCTAAGGACAAACAACACACATAAGGTGGGGTAATGTTGGGCCTTGAATTGACTAAGTCCTAAGGAAAATGTCAACGCATGTGGGAGGTAGTAAATAAGGAAGACACTCAAGAAAAAGCATGCAAGGGAAAGGCACATGGGAGAAGAGGTTGGTGCACATGGGAGCATGAAGGTTTAGGGATTTAGCCATATTTTGAAGGATTTTTCGTAGGAGAAACACATGAAAATCTTGAGTAGGCATGACAAATGGATAAGGTGCCAGCCTAGAGCCTTAGAGGTCAAGAAAAGAATATTCCACGTAAGGAATATTCCTAGGATGATCATTATAAGTAGTGGAGGAATTTGCAAGTTGGCATAGGAATTTGACCATGGAGGACAACAATTCCACTTGTCATGTAATTTTTTCATGAAAGAAACCAAGGCATTGCATCTAGATCCTATTTAAAGGAGTACTTGGGTCTAAAATAAGGAAGGAGGAGAGTGATAATGAAGTGTTGGGGAAATGAAGGGTTAAAGAGGGTTTTAAGTAGTAATAAGGTGCTACATGAATACTTGTAAGGATGTTATTGAGCATATATGCATGGGTTTGGGTCTGAAAAAGGGTTGTAATGGGTAGAATAGCTAAGAAATCTCTCTCAGAGTATTTTTGTAGGGTTTAAGATAATATTCCTTGATGTATTCAATCTATATGACCCTTATGATGTAATGAGGCCATTGTAGATGTTTATAAATCAATATATGTGTGTGATTCTAGTTATTCATGTTCTTAAGTGTAAACCCTTATGTTCTTCATATTATTATGAGTCAGATCTAGTTTCATTATGCTTATTTACAATGTTCATTTCCATTTATGATGCATCTGTGCATTAATCTATTATCTGTATCTTCTATTTTTGAGTGAATGTCTATATTTCCATTCTTGTAACTCATTCTCCATCAATGGCAGATCATTCTCACAAAAATCACACAAAGGAGGGGCTCAAGCACCACAAGACGCACCTCAGTGTGAGCACACAAAGGCTCACGGGGTGATAGGCATGTGCGCTTGGATTAGAAAGGAGGTACATGAAGAACTACTACATGTTGTTCATATTTTTTGGGTGGTTGGCCTTTTAGTGGTTAATTACGAAATTCAAACAAGGGAATCATATAAATACAATGATATGTGATCAAATTAAGGGACCAAGCTCTAATCATCTATTACCATCTCTTATGGTTACATCCAAAGGCATTCTAAGAGAATCAAAGCATCCATCTAGCTTCACTCAAGGCACAAAGAATTGTTAATTCTACATACACACATAGGAGGGGAAGTTTATTTTGTTCCATCCACACATCTACTTACATTGGTACATCTAGCTATTTATTGCTCGCGATCAAGCGCATTGTGCACAAGAGCTTCCTAGGGCATGATTTCCAGACATACTCACTAGAACTACATGGATTCTGAAATGTAGTGCAATGCCTAGATCATAAGTTCACTCAGTCAAGTGACCACCGGGGTCATTCTGACTCCACATTTGCATCTTTTCTTTTTTAGGATTTGATACTTTTTGGGGTTTTACAGGATATCTCTTTCATTTTAGGTTACATACGACATATGTGAACTTAGTATGACACAAAGGTGACCAAAGGTGAAGGTAAGCAAACATCTAGTGACCATGTGAAAAAAAAATTCTAAGGTTTTGTGCAAACCCTAGCACCCAAATGCCCCTGTACTATTCTAGGTGCCCTAGTCCTACCTGTTAGATGCTCCTATAATTTTTTGGGTTTGGTTACGAAACTTTGTATTCCAATTCTAGTAGTTTTTTAGCTTCACACACCTCTGAATTTATTGTGAATTAGATAATCCTTCTCTCCTCTTTCTTGCACTTAGGGTTTTAAATTATCTTTCTTATTACTTATGTCACATTCTATTCTTCATTGCTCTATTGCATGTGACTCGAAATATTCTATCTAGGGTTTTTACAAAAATTTAATGTTTGTGTTAAGTCGGACACTTTTAATAAGTGGCCATGGGGACACCTTAAGGTAGGGGTTAAACTTCTCCATATGGACCAATCAAAACATAGTGGAGCACTCGAATGTGGATCTCTCGATAGACATTAAGGACCCATGCCCACCCTCATGTACCACCTATAAAAAGTGCTCCTCCACCACTCAAGTTCATAGTTTTCATATAATAAAGTTGTTTACCATCCAAAATTTTGGAATTGATGTCTTGGGATATTGGTGAGTTACATGTAGTTTGTAATCATCAACCCAAGTTTCATTCCCATTGAGTCCATTGGACACTTTCAATAAGTGACCATGGGGACATCTTGAGGTAGGGGTCGAAATTCCCCATATGGACCAAGTGGAACATAACAAGGTGCTTCAAATGCATATCTCTCAATGGACATTAAGGACCCAAGCCCACCCTCATGTCCCACTTAGAGAAATTTCTCCTCCACCACTCCAATTCATAGCTTTATTATAATAAAATCATTTTCCATCCAAAGTTTTAAACTCAAGGTCTTGGGCTATTGTAGAGTTACAAGTAGTTTGTAATAATCAACCTAAGTTCCATTCCCATTGATTCCATTAGATTCTTTAAATAAGTGTTAATGGGGAAACCTTGAGGTAGGGGTCAAACTTCTCCATATATGGACCAAACGAAACAAAGCGGGGTGCTCGAATGCGGATCTCTTTGTAGACATTAGGGACCCAAGCCCACCCTTATGTCCCACTTATAGAAAGTGCTCATCCACCACTCTAATTCATAACTCTAGTATATATAAGTATTTACCATCCAAAGTTTTGGACTCAAGTTCTTAGGTTATTGGTGAGTTACAAGTAGTTTGTAATCATCAACCCAATTTCCATTCCCATTGAGCCCATTAGACACTTTCAATAAGTGGTCATGGGGACACCTTGAGGTAGGGGTCAAACTTATCCATATGGACTAAGTGGAATAGAGCGGGAGCTCGAATGCAGATCTCTCGGTGGATATTAAGGACCTAATCCCACTCTCATGTCCCACTTAGAGAAAGTGCTCCTCCACCACTCTAGTTCATAGCTCTGGTATAATAAAAGCATTTACCATCTAAAGTTTTGGACTCAAAGTCTTGGGCTATTGGTGAGTTACAAGTATTTTGTAATCATCAACCCAAGTTCTATTCCCATTGATTTCATTGGACCTTTCAATAAGTGGCCATGGGGACACCTTGAGCTAGGGATTAAACTTCTCCATATGGACCAAGAAGAACATAATGGGGCACTCCACATGCGGATCTCTTGGTGGACATTAAGGACCCAAGCACACCCTCATGTCCCACTTAGAGAATGTTCTAGTCCACAACTCCAATTCAAAGATCTAGTATAATAAAAGTGTTTACCATCCAAAGTTTAAAATTTCATATTTTTTTATGATTTTTTAGGTTTCATTCATAGGTTATGATTAAGATTATATTAAAAAAGGGAGTATAAGTGAGAGAGGAAGTGGATGGGGATTTCAAAAATCAGATGGGTGGAAAGAATCTTAGGACACATGTGATCCTCGAGATGGTGGTTTGTAGGCTGGTGGTCCCTCGGATCATAACAACATGAGGTCTTTTCAAGGTCTTCTTGCCTCGTGGGTAGATAAATTGCTTGGTCGTAATATGGATTATATGGCTTTTCCAAAGAAGGATATTAATCTTAAATCTAAGAATGGTATTTTAAAAAAATTATTCATGAATGTTTAGTTGAGAAATTAAATCTTCGGATGGAAAATTCCACAGTGGTGGGGAATTTATTTGGTTCAAGACCTAATGTAGAATGGTTTCATGAATGGGCTCATAGAAAGTGGAATCAAGGGAACCTTGGATATAATGTCTTATGTAAATGATTTTATCATCATTAACCTAACCAATAAGTAATATTTTGCTAGAATCCTTTAGGGAGGTCCCTATTTTATGGGTAAGTCTAGCCTCTTTGTTCAAAAATGGCATCAGGTTTTAATCCTTACAAGGAAAAACCAGAAGAACTTCCTATTTAGGGGGGCTTCTGGCCTTCCGATGGATTTTAGAAGGATTAAATTTTAGCAAGGATTGTGTGGGATGTTGGGTATTTGATAGTATATGATCCGGTTATTAAGGCTAGAATGAGATTTATTCAAGATCGGTTTTCTATTAATGTTCCCATTAGTAGTTTTTATCTCGGGAAAAAAATTTGTAATCTAAATTTGGAGACTAGAACCAAAAATTGAATATGAGTCATCTATGTTGTTTTGTCCAAAATTTTGTAGAGTTGGAAATATTCTAGGTAATGTAAGGAAGGTCGTAAGGGTAAATAGATGTGGAAAAGAATGAAAACACAGTGTAGAAAGGAGACGTCTCAAAAATATGTAACTCGTCAAAGTTTCCTAAAGAGGCAAAAGTATAAGGGAGTCTTAATATTCAAAACCCTATGTCAATGAGAAATAAATGAGGAAATTCTTAAAGGAGAGTTTCTTGTGATGAATCAGAAATATGGATGAATTCATAGAAGTTGTGGGAAATATTCCAAAAGAGTCAAAACTCATTTAAAGTAGAAAGAGAATTGGTGTTCTAGATGAAGGCTTATTTTTGCGAGAATCCTAGTGAAAATGTGGATATAGAAGATGAGTTGTTCAAATCAAAGGAAGAATAACTTCATTGTGAAGAATTAACACCTCATAAGTGCATTAAGGATTAGGAGATTCCTCTTAGAATGAAGTAAAAATGAATATTTTTTCCTTGTTCTTTAAAAATGGAAATGAATTGAGATAAAAATAGTGATTGTAATAAAATGAAAACTATATGTAGCTTGTTAAAAGAAGATATGGGAAACCAAAGGTAAAAAGAGGTAAAATATCTAATAAAGAGAAGAGGGAAAGAGTGTCCTATTGGGAGATTGAAATAGGTAAGTAAATTTCATTATATTCAAATTTTTCTCCTTTTCTCTCTCAAGTTGAAAAATTAAGATTATTTCTTGGGATATAAAGGGTTTGTATAACCCAAATAAACAATGGATTTTGAGTAGTTTTAAGAAAAATCTTAAACCTGACATTTTGATGATTCAAGAATCTAAGATGAGTAGAGAAAGGTTTAGGGAAGTAAAAATAAGATTTGGTATAAAGCTATGAGTGGGAAAGCTAGCTCCGATAGATCTTCAATGGGTTTGGTTACTCTCTGGAATCCTACATTTCTTAATGGAATTGTGGTGTCTTCTTCCTCTTATCATGTGGTTATTCATTTTAAGGAGAAAGATAAGGATAATAAATGGATTATTTCCAATATTTACACCCCTAATTCCTTGGAAGGGGTAGCTCGAGAAAATATTATTTCTTTTAGAAGGATCTATAAGGAGATGGATTGGTTAATTGGAGGGAATTTCAATACCCTCTTTCTCCTACTAACAAAAAGGTGGTTTGAGTATGTATAATGAGAGTATGCAGGAATTTTTGATTTTTCAACTCGGGGTGGGTTAGTGGATATAGAGATAAGAGGTTTTAAGTTCACTTGGTCTAACCGAAGAGTGGGGAAGACTTAATTCAAATTAAACTTGACATATTCTTGATTAATGTTAAGTGGATGCCTTCCTTTGATGGGTCTTAATCTACTCTTCTAAGAAAAATATCGGATCATATTCCTATTTGTTTGAACTATGGGAATTATAGTGATGTTAAAGGTAGACTCTTTATATTTTGAAAAATGTGGTTTCTTCATCCTGATATTTATAACTTGATCAAATTTTGGTGGCAAGTTGATGTCAAAGGCACCTGCATGTTTAGGCTCTTGGGAAATATAAATAATGTTAAATCTAATATTAGAAGATGGAACAAAGAGATTTTTGGTAATATTTTCCTTTAGAAGAATTTAAATATTTTGAATACCAAATAGAACTAGAGGGTTTGGATCAAGGGATGAAGGATAAGGAAAATGATCTTCTTTCTAAATTTCATTCCTTAGAAGCTATGGAGGAATCCTACTGGAAACATAATTCAAGAGTTTCATGGCTTAAAGAGGGAGACATAAAAACTAAGTTCTTCCATTTATCTATGACTATGCATAGAAATAGTAATAAAATCTTGGAGATTGTGTCTAGGAATGGTTCTAGATTTTAAGAAAAAGAAGAGATTATGAGATGAATTCATTAGTTTATTTTTTGAATTATTGTCATAATCTCAAGTGATGATTATAATAAGGAAAATAGTATAGCGAATTTGTTTCATCCTATCATATCTCCCGCCGAGAATCAAGCTCTCATTTAGGTTCCTTCAACTAAAGAAATAAAAATGTTTGTATTTGACTTAAAAGGTGATAAATCTCCTGGGTTGAATTATTTTCCTACTTTTTACTTTAAAACCTTTTGGGATATTATCCATAAGGATGTTGAAGCTATTATCTCGTATTTTTTTGCTCATGGAAAACTTTTAAAAGAAGTAAATAATAATTTTATAGATCTTATTCTTAAAAACATTGGAGCGAGAGAATCTTTCGATTTCGAGACCTATCGGTTTATGTAATACTATTTATAAGACAATTACTAAAATTCTCTCCTTTCAAATTAAAAGTCTTCTTGATAATTTCATTTCTCCAAATCAATGGGATTTTTGGAAGGAAGAAATTTTTGAACAATTATCAATATTCATGAAACTATTCATTAGGTGGATAAGTCTAAAAGAGAAGAAATGCTGGTTAAAATTGATATGAATAAAGCCTATGACCATGTTTCTTGGAGATTTCTTCAAATCATTTTTGTTCATTTGGGATTTGATGATTACTTTATTAAGATGATTATAGAATGTATCTCAACTCCGAAGTCATATATTATAATCAATGGAAAACTTGAAGGGTTTTTCTTTACAATAAGGGGTATTCGTCAAGGAGACCATGTTTCTCCCTTTATTTATATTATTGTTGTTGAGACTCTTAATAGACTTCATGCTACCAAGATGAGGACATGAATTATAAAAGGCCTTGTTATATCGAATGGATTAGAAGTTATTTCTCTGCAGCAATTTGTATGTGACACCTTTCTCTTGGGAAGAGGTTGTGTTCTTAAAGCTCGGGATTTTAAGGAAACTCTTGATGATTATCTTTGAAGTGACGGGGTAGCTTATAAATTTAAATAAAAGTTCCTTTTTTTCTTAAATGTTGAAAGGGAGGTCTAGAGGATAATTTATCATATTATTGATTGTCAGTTAAATTGTTTTCTAATTCTTATCTCAGAATGCCTCTTTTTAGGGGAGAAATGGAAATTAAAATTTAGAATCCTCTTATTAATCGGTTCCATAAGAAGTTGGCTACTTTGAAAGGGGATATTCTTTCCCAAGTGGGAAAAGCTCACCTCCTTTAAATATCTATGTAGAGTTTAGTTTTTATCTCATGTCATCTTTTAAGATGCCGAGGAAAATTAGGAAGATTATGGTTTATATCAAACAAGGTTCATATGGTCCGGTGTGGAAAGTAAAAATAGAATTCCAATGGTGGATGGGATAAAGTTACTCAACCTAAGTCATAGAGGACTTGGAATAAAGGATATTAAAGGAATGAATCTAGCTTTATTGGAAAATTTTGGTTGGAGGTGATGAAGGAGGAGGGGTTGTGGGCTAGGATTCTTAAATCCAAATATCCGAATAATGAGAGAAGTTGGGAATATTTTTTGAATGTGGATCAATTTTCAGTTGGTTTTTTTTTTTGGAATGGTCTTTTAAAATGTAAATATCTTCTTAGGCGTGGTGCTAAGTGGGAGTTGGGTGATGGGTCTAAAATCCATTTTTGGGATGATTGGTGATATAAGGATGGCCCTTATTTAACCTTGACCCCAAGGAATTTTTATCTCCCTTATATAAGGATTATGTGGGTCACTTTATTAAATATTATTGGCATAGGGAGAAAATAGGATGGTCTTGGCAGAAACTTCAAAACTCTAACGAAGGTCTTGATAGTGAGGAAGCCATTGTGGCTCTCAGCAGAGACTTGGATGGAATTCACATTTTCTTATCTTAAATCCGATTCTATGGTTTGGGATTTTTCGAATGATG
This sequence comes from Taxus wallichiana var. yunnanensis, assembly GCA_018340775.1. NCBI lineage: Eukaryota > Viridiplantae > Streptophyta > Pinopsida > Cupressales > Taxaceae > Taxus > Taxus wallichiana. Next base: position 950,369,899 of record CM031234.1, read on the forward strand.
GAAATTACTCAATAGAATCGGGGTATGTTATAGTTGATTTAATTTGATTTGAATTAATTAAATCTAACTATTACAGAGAAACTAATGTGCAAATGATAAAATAAATAGATTACACAAGCAAACTAAGATTTAAATATGAAACCCTAAGCACAAGAGATAGATGAAGAGACTTAGTTGATTTATGCTTGATCTAGACTGGGAAAAGTGTTGAACAAGCTAGGCACAGTGTCGCCGCAACTCACAAATGAGATCTAGACATGGGCACCCACACTAGGGAAAGGGTGATTGGTTCTTTAGAGGTTGTTATTAGGTGCACATGACTGCGCAAATGGTCAAAATATGGTTTTCACTGTGTCACAAGAGTTTTGTAATTACTTCTTATTGATCACCTGATAGTCATTATTTGAATGTTGAAGGTACATGTAACCTATAAAAGATAAGTTCACCTACACAAGTGCACAAACCAAAGAAAATATATAAAAAAAGATGCGAAATGGGGAGTCGGGATGACCCTGGCGGCCACCCCTAGAGTGAACTTATGATTGAACATTACAATACATCTCAGAATCCATGTAGTTCTTGTGAGTGTGTGTAGAAATTGTGCCCTAGGATGCCCCTGATGCAAGTTGCACTAGATAATAGGTTGTAGATAGAATGTAGCAATGTAGTAGAATTTGTGGATGGAATAAAATGAACTTCCCTTTCCTATGTTGTGTATGTAGAATATGTAGTCCCTTTTACCTTGAATGGATGATAGATGGATGCCTTGGAGTGTTTTAGGTGCCTTTTTAATGCAATCTTAGGTGATGATAATAATTATTAGTGCTTGGTGCTTCATTTTGAACACATAACAATGTATTTATATGATTACCTTGTTTAAATTTATCAATTGGCAACTGGAAGGTTGACTCACAAGTGAAAAAGATTCCCAAAATATAAAAGAGACCCAAAAGGATCGAGTAAGATAAGAAAGGGACAAAGGTGCCTAGAGGGGACAGGAGCACTGAACGCTTTTGTCCTAGCTAGCGCTAGTGTCGAAGCCATAGAATATACACAAGTAAAGTTCGAGTGAGCGGTAGGGTGTGAAAGACCAAATAGAAATAAATAGACAAAGAAAAGAGGCCAAAAATAGTATTCAACCACTAGTTTTCTTGCTTAGTAATCATGTAAATGCTAGTATATTTTTAGGACCTAGAAATTTACCCAAGTGGGTGATTTTGGCTCTACAATAGCTTGTTACTTACCTCTTCGAATAGTTTAGAAGGAAGTGTGGGAAAAGGTTTTGATTCCTAAAGTTAATTTATTTCTTTGGCTGGTCATAAAAAATAAAGTTCTTACTATTGATAATCTTAAGTAGTGGGAATGATTATTCCTAACATGTGTGATTTATGTGAGAAGGACAATGAATCTATATCTCATCTTTTTAAAGATTGTTATTTTACTTCATGTGTTTTAAACTTGGTTCTTAGCATTTTTAATATGGCCTGGACCTTCCCAATATTTTGTTGACCAATTCATCTAATGGAAGTCACCTTTCTCTTCTTCTTGTTTATGTAAATCTTGGAAGATTTCTTTGCCTCATGTTTTTGGGGAGTTTGGTTAGAGAAAAATAATAGAGTTTTTAAAGACAAGAAGGCTTCGGAAAAAGGGTGGGGAGTAGTTGGGCTATTAGTGCTAATATCTCAATTGTCGGGTTTAAAGAAAATATTGGCATTCCCCTCATGAGAGACACATTATTCTTTCTCGGGATTGAATAATAATTTGATTTTCTAGTAGAAAACTAAGTTATTCTTAAGAAGTTATATTATATGGGTCAAACCTCATTCAAATTGGTTCAAAATTAAATTTGATGGTGCATATAAAGGTAATCTAGGTTTTGTAGGAGTAGGGAGTATTATCGGGAATAGTGACAGATAAATGGTGGATGCTTATGGTTTGTTGGGTGTCCATTCCAGTCATGTTCTAAAGCTATTTCAGATTTTTGGGGAAATTCTTTGGGACTAACTCACAAAATCCATAAATTATTTATTGAAAGGGATTTCTTAAATATAATTCAAGGTATAAAGAAGATTATTGGAGTGAGTAATAATGTTAAGAACATCATGGATGATATTCGTATTTTGTTACATATTTTTGAAGAAACTATTTGTGGTCACATATATCGAGAAGTGAATAAGAGTGTTGACACATTAGCTTGACTTACGGGTTAAGCTCCATGCTAAGTCATCATGGAATAGTTGGGAATCTTTACTTGTGTCGATTAGTAATATCATAAATGAAGACAAATAAGCCCTTTTCTTCTCATGAGTGGTGGATTTGGGTTAATCAAATCTTTCGTTGCCATATTTTTTGATGTGTTTGGTTTATGGTAAATTGTACCCATTATGGGTTCCTCATTTTAGAAATTCCTTGGTTTTTTTCTATCTCTCAAATCTAAACGATCTCGGTTTGAATATGGGAGGAGACAACATGCTTATTGGTCTTGCTTCTTGTATTTCCTTATAGAGGGATAAAGCAATCTATGCTATTCTAAAAAAGGGGGTCTTACCAGTTTTATGCTTAAGTTGAAAGGGAGTGATCCTACTCTTTCTATCAACTTTGCCACATCTTGGGATAATGGCTTTGTTTCCCTTAGAGGATTTTTTTCCAAGTGTTAGAAGATCTTATAGAAAAGGTAATGGGTTTTCCCTTAAATGGGCTCAAAAATTCTAAGGAAAGGTCACATCGGAAGGAAGAGTTGGAGACCTTTTTCCAATCGGATGAGAGGATCTTGTTCATGGAAGACGTGATAGCTCAGCTCGCTCTCCCAGGTAGATGACCTAAAATTGGTTTTCATTTGATGAAATATGTTACCTTGGATGGTAAATTTTGTAAACTTTATACCCACCATTTGTCCATTCTTAACCATTTCAGACACCATAAGTACATGAATATTCCCTTTTATCTATTTCGCTCTTTGAGAAATTCTATTAGGGATTTTAGGTCAAGAAGGTGGTGGATCCTCTTCATCGGGATCATTCTATTTATTTTTAAGGTAGGTACTCTGTTTTGGGTACTATGGTTAATTTGGTTGGACATGATATTTGTTCTGGTGATGAACTAGATGATTTCCTTCCATTTTCGAAGAGAATGAAGAAGTTAAAAGGGTTTGTTAACTATGGTAAAGATGATAATTTTGCGGTGTCCTCGGTTTTACATAACATGGATGTGGGTGGTATCTCAAGTTCAAAGTGTAGTCGAGAAATAATTTGAGGCAAGGTTTTGAGATTTGATGATACAAATAATGGGGTACCTAGAAGATTTGGTGGAATCTTTGGTGGCGGAACTTTCTTCGAATGGTTAAAAATTTAAAAGTTGATGTTGTGATCCATGGTTAATGACTGGATGTTCTACATGATAAGTTTGTTGAAGGTGAGGCTAAAGGAAGAAGTTAAACTTAGTGCTCAACATTTCGATGAGGAGGCAGCATATCACATTCGAAACAAGATAGAAGGGAAGAACCTAGTTCTAGAACTAGGTTTAATTCAAGGGTATATCCTCTTTAGCAACTTTTTTTGCTGGTGTTTCCTCCCTTTAAGTTTGGCTAAAGTTTTTCTTCTTTGTTATGAGCTCTATCTAGCTTGTCTTCTAGTTTCTATCTGAGTCAAGTCTTTTTGACTCTTTGTTGTTGGTTTTTGTTTCCTATGAACTTTATTGTATATCCTCTATGATGGCCCTTGGAGCCCTTCCAAAACTTACTAATAAAAATAAATAAATTTAATACTCAAATTAGAATGCTCATACATGAACTTCTGAATTTTTCTTCTATAAATTGAGACTATGATGTGTAATGAAATGGTGGTTGATTGTAGAACTTCAACTTGCCCTTATTTTCCTTACTTGCAGGTAATTTTGTTAACTTATTATTTTTTGGGTGTTTTTGAATAAGTTATGATCAATATATAATAGTAAAGTATATATGTAAAATAAATCAATGAGGTAGAATTCTAAACAATATTGTTTAGAAAAATTAGTTAAACTAACTAATAATAGCATTGAAAAAATTACACATGAACTCATTATGGGAGCATCAATGTGTGTACTATAGAAGACACTTGAATTGAAATTCTTTTGAAAGTGTTGTTGAATATTAAGAATCTATTCACAATGTTTATTGGGAAATTTAAAATCTGCATATTATTATTAGTACTAAAACATTTATTGGAGTTTATGTCCTTACATGAAACAAGTGCTTGGTAATGGCTAGGAAGCATACACATGACATGCAATAAGCTTTACACGAGACTTGAAAATTGCAGGAAATGTACAATTGGCTTGTCGAAGTTTTAAATATGAACACATTTAATATTTATATATGTTTTTACATGACTCTTTAGTTCTTTATATTATTCAATGTTATCTATATATATGTATGTTGTTGAGTTTTATACAAACTTTGAAGGTCTATACAAGACCCTTATGAATGGGTTTCTATTTGTGTGGACAAAATAAAATATTTTAATCATATGAAGCATGTAAAACTATGTGCATTGTTGATTTTGATTTTGTATTTGATCATCAATGAAGAAGTGAAATAATGAATACAAAAATTATTGATACTATTGAGTATTTTCTCAATTTTAAGGCAATCTTGTTATTGCTTAAACAAATGGTAGACATGATAAAATAAGAATTTTCACACACACACACACACACACACACACACACACACACACACACACACACACACACACGACAGAAAATCACGCACTTACTACTATTTACTATACCACCAAGTATGCTTTTTTTTATATATGGATCTTGCATAAGAAAAGTATTCACTTGGTGGCACACTACTTTTTCTATCTTCTTGTTTTGAGTGTTTCTATTGTTTTTATCTCTCACCTCTCTCAATTTTTCACTTATTTCTAGTTAGGTCACGGGAACCTTGTTTTTAGTCTTCACACATTTGTCGTCGGTTGTCTCACAGACACTAGTGCCCGAGGACCGAACACTAGCACCCAGTGTGCTCATGTCTAACCTAGGAGCTCATGTTCCCTTTGTTCTTGTTCACATTTTGACATTTGTGGCCATATTTTTCAGTTTTCTTACTCCTATCCTAAGGTCCTAGTAAGCATGTCAGGTCATTAATGTCGAAAATCAAGCAAGAGATCCCTATATAAACACAACATACATACCATTATAATGGTATATGATTTCTTTCAAGGGCTATCTATCTACTTATCAAAGGGATTGTATCTTGGGCTTATTATTCTAGATACACACTGCATAGAAAGGGGAAGTTCATTTTTCCATCCACACATTTGCATTCTATCTAGCTACCACCCCTATCTTAGCATCATTGGTGCAAGAGCAACCTAGGAGCATTATTGCACACACACAAGCACATAGAACTACATTGGGTCTGAGATGTAGTGCAACACTCGGTCATAAGTTCACTTGTTTGATAGCTGAGGATAGTTTGACCCCTCATTTTACATCTTTCTTTTTAGGATTTGATGTAGTTTGAGGGTTTTGCAAAATATTATTTGTGTTGCAGATTTATAGGTACTTCGGGATCCAAGTGTGACATACAGGTGATCATCGATGAACAAGTGTGAAACCCTAACAAAAGTGACAAAATCAAGTTCGACCTTTTTGCGAGACTCCAACGCCCCCACAAAGGTCTAGGGTGCCCCATGAGCACCCTCGCCCCTCCCAGCGCCGTGTCCCAACATTCCCAATACTTCTACATTTTCTAGGAGCAATTGCGACATCCTAAGTTATTATTTCATTAGTTCTTCCAACCCATGCACACTTTGGGAGAAGAAAAATTAAGGTAAGTGCCTTATCCTTCACATTTGTTTTCATAAGCATGTCTCTAAAAATTACTTAACATTTGTATCTTATTATACATCATTATAGCAGAGTCTTATAAATTCATATATCGGTAAAATATTTCAGATTTTATTGAATCAACACACACCACGTGCGTGCACATATAATTAACATGGTTATAAATTTGACATAGATTGTAAAGGACTTAAGTAATATCGTTGGCTAGATTTCTTGCATAGCTGAAAACCTAGGTAGTCATGAGATAAATCTCCCTCATTTACCGGTGAGGCTCCCGTGTAAGATTTGTCAATAAAATATGCTAGTATCTATTTTGGGGTTTTACTTTAACCATGCAGCTCATGAACCATAGTTGTATAGTTTTGCAGCAAGTAAGCAATTGTTTAAAGAAAGGAAATATCTAAAGAAGAAGGAAGTAATAAAAACATAGGAAAGAAAGAGGGAAGATGTGTAACCCAATCAATAGATTACAGAGTTGATTGCATGCACATAGACATGACCAATAGATATTAACACTCAGAATTTTAAGCAAAGGAAGCTTTCAAATCTAGATCTAAGATAACACAAAGTTTATAAATAGATCTAAGACAATAAGTTAGAAACAAAATGCACCATGACACAAAGTTCTCTAAAAATCTACTCCTTTCTATTCCTTTACTACAAATAGCTATTAGGGGCTTCAACACAAAGTTTGGAACACAAGAATGTTGCTTACAAATTCAGATCCTTAACCCGAAGGTTCTTCCTCTACTTATAGAATGTAGAAGGGATAATACAAATGGGAAACGCAACTGAACTAGAACATAAACAAGAAGTAAAGATAACATCTGGAAATCATCTTCCTCTAATTCCTCTTTAAGTGACATGCATCTGGATCCATATTCAAACTTATACACATCTATCACTTAACTTATAGAATCCTTACACATAACTTAAAGTAATGGTTTCAAAACCAACAACTTTAAAGTTTTACAATTTTCATCCGGGAACGTGGAAAATAGAAGAAGAAAGGTTTGTCAGCTGTAACATCTACATATTATTTTTGTTTTGATACTGAATATACTTGTCGAACATGTAATTCAGCAACTTCCCATCTATCTTAGCCACAACTTCCTTTTCTGTCCTGAATTACAGCAAGCCTTCATTCAATACCCTGATGCATGCTTCCACATCCTCCAAGCTAGGCCTAAACTTCTCAATATCATTTGCAGCGTCACCGACTTGATCGATGGAATCCATCGTGAAAGGCATATGACTCCATCAATTCTCCCTTGCACCATCGGAAGAGATCCTCTCAAAGGATCGGGCACTTTGATAGGAATGATCCTCGTGTATGAAGAAAGCGTTTCGACCACTTCCTCATTGGTGAAAGCAATGACATTGTCTAGTAAAGATGATGCCATACTCTCAAGTGCCTGCATCCTTTTCAGCATAATTCTATAAATCTCCAAACGGAAAGATACTGTAAACTCAAGTTGTTTCCCCTTCTCAACTGATCCATCGGGCACAATACATTCCGTAATCAACACCTCTCTCGGCATCTTATTTATTTCGGCCAAAGTACTCAGGTTACTCTCAGCAACTATGTTCATATCTATCGTGCTCGTTACCAGTTGCTTCAGCTAATCGAATGCATCTTTCATAACCTTTAGACGGGCTAGAACCTCTTTGATATACGAAGCTTAGCAAATGATTAGACTCTTCCATTCGTTGATAGCTTTAACCTAGTTACTTGCATCTTTCACTTCCTACATCAGATGATCACTCACCCTTTTGTGCTGAAATTGGTTGAGTGGAAGATTTGAAACCTTGGCGATGATCTTACAAAACTAAGATACCTGCTTCTAAAGTTTAACTTTCTCTACCTTTTCTTTGTCAAGCCTAAGGAATAAAGCATCTATCAATATTGCATGTCTTGTTTCAAACCTTATGTGGTGGCTTGACCTATGGGTACTCTAGTCTTTGTTATATCTTTCGTCATGAGCTCATCCTTCCTCTTCCCTTCTCTTGGAACTAACATCTTAATGAACTTACGCCTTGACTCCTCAATGATCAACCTTGAAGTTACCTTAGCAACTTTAGGTTTTCTATCTTTTCCACCTAGATTCAGGAGCAGCTACAAGTCATGTTCTTCCAAGTTGATCTCTTCTCTAACCTCTAGAAATAACTGCAAAGCCAACCATTCTGAGAAATTACTTCTAAGAGAATGAGAATTTGTCGAGTGTACCACTATCTCGTGCTGAGTCCTCTCCATCTGAAACTGCTATAGTGTTGTGGCTGCCATCCTTTGAATTGTCCAAAGACAAAGCTCTTTCAAATTCTACCATCTGTAGCTTTAACATTTCTTAGGAAGAGGTGCTAAATGAAGTGGCGGAGGAGAAAAGATGAATGTTTCCGGATTCAATGGAGGAAGCGACAATATCTTCCGAGGTGTGATAGTCATTGAAGTAGTACTTGTTATTGGATAATTCAAAACTAACACCATAGCAATAGAAGTGATCTTCTCCCTTGAATGAGACTTTGTGCACTTTAATATTTTCAGGCCTTCTGCTGCTCTCTCCTTCGTGCTTCCTTTTGAGGGAATCTCTTGTGCCAAAGTTTCCTGTGATTTGATTCATCAATGCTTCATCAAGGCAATATCCCTTCATTAGAAACCAGTTTGAAGTATTGACTAGGACGGTGGCGGAGAACTTTCCTCGATCGTATGGCAACCACCTATGCTCTCCTAAAGTACAACTCTATCTCCTCCCATCCAATGTGTGTGTCGAGTAACACAAGCCCATCATATTTAAGATCCATAGGTATCCATGCTAATCCAAAGTCAAACACTTTCGTGTTGATAACCTATCGAAATATTTCTTTCTAACCTCGTACTAAACTTCTGCGCTTCATCCGAGAAATCTTCCAATGAAGGCACATATGCGTACTCACGGGAGATTGTCTTTCTTGCCACTCCAAATGGATTAAAGTTCGAGTTGTGATGGGAATAACTCATGTTCATACTCAGAGAACATTTCCACTTCAATTCCTTGGGTTTTATGAATACTCTTGCAGATGTAATAGCCCACAGTGATCGAGAAGAAGCCTGTAGAATTGTGTCGTTTGATTGTAGGTCATGCATCTCCACGAGTTGTCTGCTCAACTCCATGATGACCAATCATCACTTAGATATGTGGGAAAATTAAGCTGGTTCTCTTGAAAATCTAGTGACCACGAGGTATGTAAAGTCCACAAACTGGATGAAGATACTACCGATCTTGGACACAACTTCCCAAGCTTCCTTGCTTACTCTGTTGGCCTTTAGATCACCATTCGGACACTGCGAATGAATCGTAGAAGAATCCATTATTGACCACTTTATGATCTTTGTAGCATGCGGGCATAGTAAGCTATGGATATCACTCAAAAATAGGATCCTTGGAAATCACACCACGTCTATCCAGCTTGGAGAAAACACCTGTGAGTTTCCGTATATACCAAATACGAAGTCATTTTGAAGTTGTAAGTATGCCTCACATTTCGGAGCTACTCACCAATGTTGTCAGTAATGATTTCCGACCAATTGATTATTGAATCTACTTTGTTGATTTCAATGGTCCTGATGAAAGCATACATCCATGTGTGGAAGTTGTGAGCATTAGTTTTGCCATTTATCCTACATAACAACTTGGCAAATATCATCCACCTCTTATACCAGATTGGATCATGGAAGAGTTCTCAAGAAATTGGATGGAGATCTGGGATTCTTCATGTATCTATTGTTCATTATGCCCACACAGTCAACTTTATGCTTTTCCCATCTGTTGTCGGCATCCTGTATGCTAATAGTAGTCACCACCTGTCATGCTGGAATCTTTAGACAATAATTGATTAGCTGTGCATCCAACCGGATTATTGTCTTCCCATGACATCTCGGACCGATCTAGATAATGGATGGTAAGACCTAACACACTCCATGACAAATTTGGAAAATGGGTGTGAATGGAAATGTTGCGGCTCGAATGATTCCACTTGCTTTTATTTGCGCGCATGAGGGAAGTCTTTCTAGCTCTGGATCATCAATCAATTCGGAAAGAAGTTTTGGACCTAGATCGTATCTCAATGTCGAGCAAACTTAGAAGTGATGCATGACTTTCTTTGAGCTTTCTTTTTCATCCCCGCTTTGCCATGGCCATATTTGTCTTTATCGAGTAATTCTTTTTCTTTTTATTCGGCGAATTCTTTACAACCCAGTGCGAGATCTAAAGATTTCTTTGATTAGAGGATATGTTCAATGTATTAGACATTGATTTAAGCTCCCTTTCTCTTATAAAAGCACCTGTAATGAATTCTTGTAATTAATTCAGACAAAGATAGCAACCGGAACATGAACACTTGATTTTAATTATAAAAATATGCATATATCAAGCCTGTTGCCCCAAAATTTGATGTTTTATTTGCATGTAAAGAAAACATGAATTTTATCAACTTCACCTGAGCACCTATACCACTATGCAAACAATTAATCAGACACAAATCAAGCTCCTTCAAACCTAGGCGCCAAACTTTGAAGCTTTCTAGCAGTGAAAACACCTTCTTCTGAGCAAAATTCATCTTTAATTGGGCGCCAAAATTTCCTGGGTTGCACTTCCTTGCTAAAGAATTAATTAATTCATCCTTATGGCAGCCCATGCTTATATAACCTTCATCATTCTATAATTAATTATTGCCCCTCCTATTCCTGGCAATTAATTAATTAATTAACATGTTTTTCTCTTCAATTTGGGCGCCTATTTTGTGCATGCTCATGGATGCCATTAAATAAATTAAATTTTATTTAATTTTAGCTTTCTACTTCGATCCACTTTGATTTCACGGTGTGCTTTGACCTTATGCACCAAAAATAGGAATTAATTCCATTAATTAATACTTTAAAAAGCATTATCTCTCCTCATATATGGGTCGCACTTTTTTTGACATAAGAGGGGGCTGTATTAAATAAATTATATTTATTTAATTTTAGAATTCTATTTCTAAATTCCTTTATCCTCTTCTTCCTTGTTGACTTTTCCTCATGCTTGGGCGCCAAATTTGGAAATAGAATTAATTAATTAATGCAATTAAAGTTGTCCCTCTATTCAAAAGGGGTCGCACTTTTTGGCATAGCCCATTTCTATTTTAAAAGCCAATTTTCAATGGGATTATTCACCTGCACCGCAGCTCCAAAAATCCCATAATCCACTTAAAGTTGTTTGACTTTTATAACGTGATTCTTTTACCTTGCAAGTAAAAACGGGTAAGAAATTCACAATGGGAATTTTCACCTGCGGGTAAGAAATTGCCCTTTGCCTCTAATTTTCCATTGTGACTTAAGTGGCTTTGCTTCCATGGGAAAAAGTACTGTTAGTAGGCACAAAATTCTCACTTGCTCTTCTACAAAAATCCCATTGTAGCTTAAAACCTTCCTTTCCCAAAAATGTGACCTGCTCAAAAGAGACCTTTTCTGTGCATGACTTCGTCTTTTTAGAGAGAACCAGACCTCAATGGCAAATTCCTTCTGGCATAACGTTCATAGATGATCTCCAGATACTCCAGGTAAGAAATTAGACTAAACTGGCAAAGGAATTGACCTAGAAAAATTCACAAAAAACAAAACGGAAAAACACCAAAAACACAAAATGTTGCCAGAAGTCACAAATAAAGCCCAGGATTCATTCATGGTTAAAACCCTACTGGTATATGGGAATATTGACATGTAAGACCACAACAAGGTTAAACTGGAGCACAATTTACCTCAAATGGGGCTCAGAATAATTAAATAAAAATTTCCATGAGAAAACCCCAATGAGAATATAACGATTTTGGGCATCTGGGTATTTGGTGAAATTGGCTAATATGACTCTCTGGGAATATCTTGACACAATACAGACACTTTCTGGCAATAAAAACACAAAACGGCCCATTATTTTAAAAATACGATTTTTTTACATAGGGTAGTCCCAAATTTCAGGGTGAAATCTGGGGACACCAAATATAAAAACTCATATTGAACTTTAAAAGTGAGGAGTAGTATATGGATTTGATTATTAATAAACCTATCATAGATAAGAAATGTCTAACATCTTTTTCCTATTATCTTGGGATAAGGTTTATTGATTTATGGTTCTAACCAGCTTGCCATATCCAATTAGGTAAAGATAAACAAATTGGTTTGATCTATATGGTAGTGAGTTTTGTTGATAGTTTATTCAAAATTGTTGGTCAAATATAATTTCATCATAATCGTAGATTACTTATGGCAATATGGATATTATTAGATGGATATTTTTTTATCACCACTTCAATCAAATTCTAAGCATATTTCAAGAATCACAATACAATGCTCAATCCCAAAAGCTAAATTTAATTTGACAAGCTATACCTAACACTCCATGTTGGATTTTAGGAATTAACATTCTAAAGGAATTGGTCAATATTTGTCAATGACCTATCAATAAATGTTTGAATAACTTGATATTTGTTCTCAAATTTGGTGAAGTGATTGATGACATTGCAGAAATGGTGCTTGTATTACATATGATACTAATAATACACATTGAATTTTCAGTCATATATGTTAATCTTCCCTACAAACATGACATGTCCATTAATTTGATTGTAGTACTGGACTCTCATATTAAATTTTAATACCACGTGGCCTATTGTTAAGGTCGAGAACAATCTTCATTATAGGTGGTGAAGTATTTTGTGCATGTCATGTAGAGCACTTTAGGGGTACATGTCTATACATGGTTACAATTTAGTATTGTCATTGTGGTTAGAGAACCATATTCATTAGAGGTGGTGAACTCTTTTGTTTTCTTGTTATTTTCATCAACACCAATGCCCTTTTGTGTATGCCATGCAAAGCACTTCAAGGCTACAAACCTATATGAGGTTATTGTTAGTGTAAATTAGCAGCACCCACGGATGTTGATCGATTTCTAGTTTGACATTTGGACATCCGGTGTGATTGCACAACATTGAATCTTTTCCCCAAGTGTGGGACTTGTATAAATGGGAAAGAATATCTAGGTTAAAGGTCGGTTCCTCAACTCCTCTGTTTAAGTGTGCATAACATTCTGCAGAGGGTTTACCTACAACTTAATCAAACTTTTCCAGGGAGACAGGGGTGAGAAAGTGTAAAAATAAACCTAGTCTAAATAAGGTGATGCACCAAAGGAGTAGTAGACACCTGCTACTGCAAAACATACATAGTCCATAAGAAAATACATCACACAGCATGCACAAATTTCCAAAATGTAATGAAAGATCAGGAAACAATGATAAATATATGAAAGGATTGAGAAAATTTTAATCATAGAGCATACATTATCATTCCAGGTCCAACACAGTGCATTACAATGACCAAGAGGCAAAAGAGATGTTGTATTTGCATGGAAAGGTAAAAATTTCCACAAATTTGCCAAAAAGGAAGAAAAGGGAAGTTGCAGAGCTAAAAGAATGTCTAACTTTTAAAATTGAGCCAAATCTGGCTTTTTACAATGTCCATTCGAGCTCAGGAGAGAGAAACGCGGGAAAACGTGAGGAAGCTTTCAACCACCAACCAAAATGTAATAAAAAAGCATGGGCATCCTTAAAATTCCATTCCCTAACATTTTTCACCATGCTGGGAGAGAATGTGAGCCATGTTGCATTAAAAATGGTGGTTGAAATGTCATTTTTGTTCATTTCCATGTGCCAGAGACGTTTTCCAATTTTATCCCTCCAAACTCCACCAAAACAGAAAATTGACCCAGAATCATGTAGATAATTTCACCAGCTTTCCATTGATATAAATAACGCCAAAACCGAGCTTTGGATCGAAAGTTATGCCCATTTGAAAATTTAGGGCAAAACAGGGCCGAAAATGGTTGGCGGGACAAAATTTTAAAATTTTCCCACTTTTTGCATTTGGGAAAATTTCCCCAAAAATATCCATGCCCCACCGATTCGGTGCCACGTGGCACGTTCTGATTGGTTGCGGGCCTTTCTTGTCTCATTTTTCCTTGCGGGCTTGCCTTGCGTTTTTTGCCGCCACGTGGACACGTGGCATGATCTTATTGGCTCGGGTTTTGGGGCGGGATTTCCCTTTGAAATTTTCCTTTGATTTTGCTTTGGGAAAATTTCCCAATCTCCCCCACACTCCGCTGGTCCGAGAACGCGTGGTGCGATCTCATTTGTTGCGTGGACTCACGGGCCACAATCTTCCTTCAGCGCCTTCGCCAAACACTTTGGCAATTTTCCAAGTCTCCCTCCGCGCTCCGCCATTCCTTTGCTGACGTGGCGTCATCCCATTGGTTGCGCGGACCTACGGGCCAAAACTTAACTTTGTGCCCTTGCAAACACTTTCCCAAATTTTCATATTTCCTCCCTTGGACATGTGGCACGATCCTATTCGCCGGCGGGCCATTGGGCCGAAAAATTCCTTCCAGAACCTTGCCAAACACTTGGAAAAAATCTTGAGTTTTCCTCCGCCTCCACCCTTCCGAGGACACGTGGCGCAATGCCATTGGATGCGGGCCCAACGGGCAAAAATTTGTTTGCGCCAACCCTTGGGAAAAAATTCCCAACTCCTCCCCGCATGGACACGTGGCTTCTTCACATTGGTCGGTGGAACTCCCTTAAAAGATTTTCCATTTTGCAAACACTTAGTAAAATTTCTAAATTTTCCTCCGCCCTCCGCCACTTGATTGCTGACGTGGCGCTCTCTGATTGGTCGGCGGGCATGTCTAGGAAAATTTCCCACAAAAACTCCGCCGAGCCATAACTTCAAAAATACATGGAGTTAGGAGGAAAACTTTACCTTTCTGGAAAGCTGAGAAGGAGCTCTATCCAATGGTGCCATTTCAGAACATCTTGAGTGCCTGAAAAGTAAAAATTCTGACTGAGGCACAAGGGAGGAATGAAATGAAGGGAGTTAGTCACAAAATGAGCAAGGGGCTCATTTTGGATAACAATTTTGGCGACTCAAAGGGGCATCTGTCACTGCTTTGGATGAAGTTACCTGAGGTTGCATTTAAAGCAATCCATTGGGCATGGAGTCATCAAATCTTTGCTTGGTACCCCAACTGATTAGAACAATGCAAGGAGGAAGGGGGAGGATAGAACACCATCTGATTGGAGCAAGGCCTGCAAAACACATTTCCTGGAACAACAAGCTTGTGCCAAAGCACTTAGGGAAAGAAAAGCTAATCTATAACAAAACAATGTGCATAAGCACTTGGAGGAATGAAAACCTAAGCTAATATGTACAAGGTGGAGAATTTCCTTCAAAAAATGTGATACTTCGAGATCGACTCCATTGATGGAATCTGTAATTCTTCACCATCTAATGAAGACAATTGGAAGGCATTGTTGTCCTTACACTTTGTGACCATGTAGGGGTCACTCCAAATGGCATGAAATTTTGAAAGCCTTCCAGCTTTTTCTCTGTTTGCATCCCATTTTAACACTAGATCTCTAACTTGGAAAGATCTATCCTTGGCCTTTCTATCAAAGGTCTTCTTTATCACAGCTTGATCCTTCTTCGTTGCTTGGGATGCCTCGCTTTTTGATTTCTTGGAGCTCCATCAATTCTCGCATACCTAACCTCTATGGGTCCAAATTCCAACAACTCCAACTGCTTCATGAGTTCTAATGTTGGCAACTCAAGTGACATGGGAAAAATTGCCTCTCTTCCATAAACAAGCTTGAATGGAGAATTACCTGTAGATCTCTTGGGAGTTATCCTATCAGCCCACAAGGCTGATTTCAATTTGGTATGCCAAGACCTCTGATTTTCATCAAGAGTCCTCTTGATGATTCTTAACAAGTTCTTGTTTGTAGATTCAACTTGGCCATTACCCTGAGGGTAATAATTTGATGAAGTGCTTAGGTAGATCCCATTCTTGACAGCCCATTCAATTACCTTGGACCCAATGAATGCCAATGCATTATCTGATATTATTGTAGTAGGTATGCCAAATCTGGTTGCTATCCCTTCATAGAAGTCTAGGATGCTAGATTCATTTGCTTCCTTGAGTGCTACTACTTCAGTCCACTTGGTGAAGTAATCTATTGCTGTTAGAATCCACTTGTGTCCTTAGCTTGAATTTGGATTAATGACTCCAATGAAGTCCAAACCCCATTACATGAATGGCTGGTCAACCTGAAATTGGATGCAATGGAAGGGCAGCTAGTCTCTCTTTTCTCGTAAAGAATGCACAATTCTTGCACCTCTTGATCCATGCATAACAATCATGAAAATATTGGGCCAATAATAGCCAACCCTCATGATCTTGAGAGTGTCACTCTTGGTACAAAATGACCACCGGCTGATCCACCATGGAACTCTTCCAACACTCGTGAATCTGATTTGTACCAATGCATCTCAACAACACTCCATTCACGTCCCTTTTGAATAAAACACCATCCACAAGGGCATATGGGACAACATGCAATTTGAAGTGTCTCCTCTTGGTTTTGTTCATCTCTGGAGGGCATAAGCATGTGTGTAGGAAATGCGTTATGTCTTGGGTCCAGCAAGGAGTGAGGACACCATCATTTTCTTCTTGAGTGCTTCCTTTCTCATGGTTGTCTTTGCAACGCCAAAACAACCTCTTTCTCATTGCATGCTTCCTTTTGTTTGTTCAAGACCAGCTACTCACACAATCCTTTCCCTTGACCAACTTGGTGACTTTGATCTCGATGTCATACTCCATGACACGAGTAATCCAACCTCGCTCTCTTTTCATTTAGGTCTTTGTTGAGGAGGAAGTCTTTAACTCCCCACATGAGAAACCAACAATTGAACCTTGTTGTTTGAAACTAGATGCTTAAATTTATTTAAGCTCCTAATTACTGCAAGAACATGCTTCTCAATGAAAGAATATCTCACCTCATAGTCCTCCAAGCTTTGGTTGAAGAAAGCAATTGGTCTGCTCATCATTGTCTTTGTTCTGCTTGTACCGAAATTGCAAAAATAGTATCATCACCTCCAAATGCATAGATGATGAAATCCTTGGAGAAATTTGGGTTAATGAGAGTTGGGGCTTGTGAGATGGCATCTTTGATTGCTTCAAAACTTGCTTTGCCTTCTACTGTCCATTTGAAAGCTATGCTTTTCTTTAACATCTTGGTGATAGGCTTGACTAGGGCTGCAAAATTTGGGACAAACCTCGAACAAAATTATCCTTCCTAAGAAACTTTGAAGGGCCTTCTTATGACTTGGCAATGGCAATGCTCTTATGGCTTCAACTCTTTCCGGATCAATTGCTAATCCTTCTTTGGAGACAATGTGGCCAAGGAGCTTTCCTTCATGAGCTAGAAAAATACACTTTTTAGGATTCAAGGATACCCCAAATCTTCTACACCTTTGGAATACTTGTCTTAAATGAAAGAGATGGTCTATTGCATTTTTTGAAAAAATAGTGATATCATCAAGATATATCAGCACCATTTTGTTAATCAAATCCTTGAATGCCATGTCCATTGCCCTTTGGAATGTAGCTCCAGCATTGGATAGTCCAAATGGCATTTTCTATATGCATAAGTCCCCCATTTGGTTGTGAAGGTTGTCTTGAACTGATCCTCCTCCTTCACCATGATCTGATTGTACCCTGAATAGCCATCAAGCAATGAAAACCTTTCAGAGCTAGCAATAACTTGCAAGATCTGCTCCATGGAAGGAAGTGGGTAATGATCCTTGAGAGATGCTCTATTCAAATCTCTGAAGTCAACACACAATCTGATTTCTCCACTCTTCTTTCTAATTGGAACTAGGTTGGCTACCTAACTAGAATGCTTGATAGGGAATATGATACTTGACTCTATCAACTTATTCAATTCTTTTCTCATGAGAGGCTCTAGGTGCGGATTGACTGGCCTTTGTTTTTTCTGATGGGTTTAGCACTTGGATCCAATTCAATGGTGTGTTGAGCTAACTTGGGATTGAAACCTTTCAAATCTTCATAGCTCCAAGAAAACACATCAGGGAATTCTTGACAAAGCTATATGAATTCATACCTTTCTTGCTTTCAGTTGTCATTTTACCAATTTGGAGTGATTTGCCTTCTTCCACTAGGATGGGCACTAAATCTTCTCCCTTGACTTGGATGTTTGCTTTCTCCTTCCTAAAATGATCATTAGATTGAAAATGGACTCCAAAGTGACAAGTATCTTTGGTAGTTTGTTGGTTCTCGGTGCATACACAACTTGATCACCATACCGTCTTTGTTCTAACCTTTCCCAATTTTTAGCTGAGAACTCAACCTCTTCTTGTAAGAAATGGATGATTTGTTGATCATTTTCAAAGACTTGCCAACTTACATTGTTGTCTGGTATTGAAGGTCTTACAATCACATGAATGCTTGGCTGTACTTTTTCCTTTTTGATGCTTTCAACAACATCAAAGGCTGCTCCAACTGCTGCAAGCCTGTCAGTAGCTTGGTTCTCTTTTCTAGGGATGGATTTGATGCTAAAACCCTCAAAATCTTCAATGAGGTCCCACACCCTATTTTTGTAGCACTTGAGCATATCATTCTTGGCAATATGCTGCCCCTTAACTTGGTTGACAATCAGCTCACTGTCACCAAATACTTGCAAGTTCTTTATTCCTCTCTTGATTGACCAATGCAATCCTTGTATTAAGGCTTCATATTCAAGCAATGTTATTAGAACATGCAAACTAAAATCTAAAAGCTAAATAATACTTAAATCCTTGAGGTGAAACAAGCATAGCCCCCTCCTGCACCTTGTCTACTTCTTGATCCATCAAAGAACAACTGCCATACCTCATTGTCATCCTTATGGTCTAGCTTGGTGATGTTAGGAATAGGCTGATTTTCTTCATGTATGCAATAGACTCCTAGTTCAAATTCTTCTACTTCTTGATAAGGATCAAAAGCATGCACCTTGCTTGCCCATTCATCAAGAGTAAAATCTGGGATGCTTCCAACCTTGGTGTCACTTCATCGCTGCTTGGATAATCCTCTTGATCAAACACTTTGAACAATTGGTATTGATTTGGCTTGGAGTGTGAGGCTCAATGTGAAAGTTTGCAATAGGCTCAGCTTATGATTGTGGCTTTAGTTCCATATCTTGTTCAACAACATGTGTGACCAATCACAGATAAGTAACCTCCAATCTTAGTGTGAAATCCTCGACAGACATAGGGCAAAGAGTGGTGGAAGATCTATCACTAAGACATCTTGCAAAACAACAACGTTGGGGCATGCATACAAAGTTAGACTCAAGTTTTTAATCACTCCTACTATTGTTATTGTTGTCCCATCCAATTGCACCACCCTTTGGATATGACTTCATATCAAGCCCCAATTGATAAGCTATTTGCTTGGGCATTACTTGAACTACTTGCTCAGGAATCAATCATGCGCTTAGTTGTGTACTAATTGGTTTCCAATGATTAATGAAACATAGAATGGAGGGGGCTTCAACATTTTACCTTGATGTCCTCCATGATTCCACTCGCCAGGGCAAAGATTTGTGAGTACCTTCTCTTGCATTTGGACCTATTGATTTGAAGTTGACCATTCCTTCATGGTAGCTTGTAGTAAATCTCTTTGGCCTGGGATGGATAGTGATTCCCACATTGATATGTTTACATTTGTCTTCTTCATCTGATCAATGATGTTGAATGGGGATGAAGCATCCCTCTCTGCAGTCTCTCTATCCCGCACATTCATTCTCTTGCACATGGGCAACAACAACCGGCATCTAAGTTGGTTTAGGAGCTGGTTTGGGTGGTCCTTGCATGTTTGGAACTACATTTTGTTTGCCAATAGTTTGTGGAGTGGCGTAAGGTTGTGGATTACCTTCACCAATGGTTGTCCTTCCCCAAAATTTCTCCTTTTTGACCTTGTGTTGGCCGCAACACTTTGAGAGATTGTTTTATTCATACCACAAAAATATTTTGCCTCGCCATAGTTTACAAGTGTGGTATCATTTGGAGCTGATTGTTGCTGGGATGCTTCTTGTTGTTGGTTATTTCCTCGACTCCCTTCACCCTCCACGCCTAAATTGTTATTACCATTAATGCTTGATTTAGGGCACCATTGAAGCACATAGAATAGTTGTGAGGTTCATTGCATGGGAAACACCAATCATACTCGAGCTATGTTTTTTGACCGGCACTAGTGCTTTAGAGGCAGTGTATGTAGCATTGGGATTATAGGGCTGAAATGGTCCTCATTGGCGGGAGGTCTTGCTTGATTTTGATTTCAGCTGGATTGGGTGGTCTTTGAGGCTGATATGGCTGCCTGTTAGCCATTTGAGTTAGAGGTGGTAAGAAGGTCTAAAACCTTGGGCTTGCTAACCTCTTGAGTGTAACCAGCTCATTACCTAAATTTTGCAATTGCTTCATGACTTCTTGAAATTCATTTGAGGCACTAGAAGATGAAGTAGAAGCTTCACTTGAATTCTCGATTTCTAGGAGTGGGGATAGGAGCTAAAATAGGCAATTGACTAGTGCGTGGACTTCCTAAATTTGGATACAATGGCATTAGAGGCCAGAGCTAGCTTACCGGCTTGAATCGACAATTTTCAGCTCTAATGGCAATGCTATAAGCAAATGGGATAGTTTTGCCTCCCATGGATTGAATTAACATAGAAATATCAAAATTTAAAGCTTTAAGGTAATATAGAAAAGCACCTTTATTGTTGGCCTTATCGCCATTGGAATTCTCTCCCTGTGTCCTTTGAAATATGATGTTGAAGTCGCCGCCAATTTACTCATCGAGAGCTCTCGATAGTTGCCAATTGTTCTAAAAGGGACAAGTTACCCCCTTTTCTCCAAACTACTCATGGAGGGCTATGCAAAGTGGTTCCAATTTTGGATAGAGCCTCAAGCAAGGCTCTGAACCATTACAAAGCTTTCCCTTTGAATGAAGATGCCATCGGTTTGACAAGAACTTCGCATCTCATCAATATCATGGATTGCACAAATATTATCAATGTCCTCGACATGATCACCGGAGTGGTCGATTTCTCTAGTAAAGTATGGGATGTTCTTCGATTGCTGCAACTAGGATTGGATTTTGTGCATTGAGAGCAAGTGGGGCTGCCGCCGGTGAAATTGACATAGGGGTTGTGTTGTGCCATTCTCGATTGGTCTCGTAACCCTTGTTGATGGATGAAAGGTCTACCAGTGGAGGAGTTGATAGAGTTCTGCATTTGGTGGAGATGGAGACGCTTGAATTCTCCTCCCTCTTTGTCTTCTTCTTGGAGATAATTGCAGATACTCAAACAATAATTCTTCCTCTCCAACTCTTGACCTTGTGCTAATTCTTCTCATGAGTTTTCGTGCCCGATCGCTAAAACCACCGGTGATTCTTCTTCCTTGGAGTCGCCGGATGTGCAATTCGAGGGCTCTTTTAAGCAAGAAACTTGCAACAAATGCACATCAATTTTGTTCATGCAATGGAGATGAAGACCTCTAAGGTTCCATTTGGGCGTGCAAAGCTGTTAGTGCAAATCAAAGAACACCCTCGGATGTTGATCATATTTCTAGTTTGACATTTGGACATCCAAAGTGTGATTGCACAACATTGAATTTTTCCCAAGTGTGGGACTTGTATAAATGGGAAAGAATATCTAGGTTAGAGGTTAGTTCCTCAACTCCTTTGTTTAAGTGTGCATAACATTCTCGCAGAGGGTTTACCTACAACTTAATCAAAACTTTTCCAGGAGACAAGGGTGAGAAAGTGTAAAAATAAACCTAGTCTAAAGAAGGTGATGCACCAAAGGAGTAGTAGACACCATCGCAAAACATACATAGTCCACAAGAAAATACAGCACAAAGCATGCACAAATTTCCAAAATGTAATGAAAGATCAGGAAACAATGATAAATATATGAAAGGATTGAGAAAATTTTAATCACAGAGCATACATTATCATTCCGTGCCCAACACAAAGTGCATTACAATGATGACCAAGAGGCAAAAGAGATGTTGTATTTGCATGGAAAGGTAAAAATTTCCACAAATTTGCCAAAAAGGAAGAAAAGGGAAGTTGCAGAGCTAAAAGAATGTCTAACTTTTAAAATTGAGCCAAATCTAGCTTTTTACAATGTCCATTCGAGCTCAAGAGAGAGAAACACGGGAAAACGTGAGGAAGCTTTCAACCACCGACCAAAATGTAATAAAAAAGCATGGGCATCCTTAAAATTCCATTCCCTAACATTTTTCACCATGCTGGGAGAGAATGTGAGCCATGCTGCATTAAAAATGGTGGTTGAAATGTCATTTTTGTTCATTTCCACGTGCCAGAGACGTTTTCCAATTTTATCCCTACAAAATCCACCAAAACAAAAATTGACCCCAAAATCATGGAGATAATTTCACCAGCTTTCCATTGATATAAAGAACGCCAAAAACCGAGCTCTGGATCGAAAGTTATGCCCATTTGAAAATTTAGGGCAAAACAGAGCCGAAAATGGTTGGCGGGACAAAATTTTAAAATTTTCCCACTTTTTGCATTTGGGAAAATTTCCCCAAAAATATCCATGCCCCATCGATTCGGTGCCACATGGCATGTTCCGATTGGTCGGGCCTTTCTTGTCTCATTTTTTCTTGCGGGTTTGCCTTGTTTTTTTTGTCGTCACGTGGACACGTGGCATGATCTGTTGCTCGGGTTTTGGGGCGGGCTTTCCCTTTGAAATTTTCCTTTGATTTTGCTTTGGGAAAATTTCCCAATCTCCCCCCACTCGCTGGTCTGAGAACACGTGGTGCGATCTCATTTGTTGCGTGGACTTACGGGCCACAATCTCCCCTTAGTGCCTTCGCCAAACACTTTGGCAATTTTCCAAGTCTCCCTCCGCGCTCTGCCATTCCTTTGCTGACGTGGCGTCATCCCATTGGTCATGCGGACCTACGGGCCAAAACTTAACTTTGTGCCCTCGCCAAACACTTCACCAAATTTTCATATTTCCTCCTGGACAAGTGGCACGATCCTATTCGCCGGTGGGCCATCGGGCCGAAAAATTCCTTCTGAAACCTTGCCAAACACTTGGTAAAAATCTTGAGTTTTCCTCCGCCTCCGCCCTTCCGAGGACACGTGGCGCAATGCCATTGGATGCGGGCCCTACGGGCAAAAATTTGTTTGTGCAACCCTTGGGAAAAATTCCCAACTCCTCCCCGCCTGGACACGTGGCTTCTTCCCATTGGTCGGTGGAACTCCCTTAAAAGATTTTTCCATTGCGCCAAACACTTAGTAAAATTTCTAAATTTTCCTCCGCCTCCGCCACTTGATTGCTGACGTGGCGCTCTCTGATTGGTTGGCGGGCCTGTCCAGGGAAAATTTCCCACAAAACTCCCGAGCCATAACTTCAAAAATACATGGAGTTAGGAGGAAAACTTTACCTTTCTGGAAAGCTGAGAAGGAGCTCTATCCAATGGTGCCATTTCCAGAACATCTTGAGTGCCTGAAAAGTAAAAATTTGACTGAGGCACAAGGGAGGAATGAAATGAAGGGAGTTAGTCACAAAATGAGCAAGGGGCTCATTTTGGATAACAAATTACTCATTAGTATTTTTGTTGTGGTTGGAGAACCATTTTCATTATAGGTGGCAAAGTTTTTCGTGTTTTTGTCATTTTCATCAATAAAATGACATTTTATGTGTTGTGTAGAGCACATCAGGGTATCACAAGCTAACTATATTCGTAACTAATATTCCGATTGAAAGTCCCACAAGGTCTTTTGAGTTGAACCTTATATTTATGGCCATTGATATAAAATTCTCCATTAAGTGTTTCCAACAATAAGTGTATGTTCTCTTATCAAGTTTTCCTTCATAGAAAAGAACAAACAATTTGAGCATTACCTTGGGGAGTCTCAAAATCATGATATTAAACACATAAAGAAAGACCAAGCTAGCATATGAACATATTAGTGTAGCTTATCTTTTCATCCACCTATCAAACATATCCATTGCACACTTTTGGTACAATTGCTAGTAAATATACAAATCATTTGTCATGCGATTATTACATGCCGATAAGTGTCTTGCTCTAATAAAAAATAATAGAGAAAAAGAAAAAGAAAATCTTTAACCCTACTAAATTTATTACAGCACAAACAAAAGCATTGTGCAAGTTATTGGTTCTAATGTAGACGTAACGCGTTTACCCTTCGTGATCGTGTCTCACTAGGGCAAAATTGATTGATGTTCGACTCTAAATCATTATTTGCACGGTCATCGTCCACATTTATTTGATATAATAAATTTCGTACATGGGAAAATTAAAAGATCTACCTATTATTAGACGCAAGCTTGGAAATTCAAATTTTCAGTACATTTTTTTGTACTTATAGTTTTATGATTTCTTCACATATATACAAATAAGTTATATATTTTCACATATTTTATATATATTTATGAACTAACGTTATCTTTAAAATATTATACGATTTTAAAAAAATCTTCAGGTATTATACGGTCAAAATCACAAAGAACAACCCACAGCCGGTCAATTTGCAGAGTAAGCGCCTTCCATGTTTGACCGTAGTTATACAAGAAAAGATCCTTTTGTTTTGGCAGTTAGTGGGCATGGATCTTACAAAACCAAAGAAAGCAAAGTGGAAAAGAGCACAGGTAAAACATGGCAGCCGTGAAAGCCGCAGCCTCGCCCTCGCCCTCGCCTTGTCCTAAATTATTTGGCGCAGGGCAAGGAATTGGGAGAGTGAGTAGAGCTGCCCTTTGCAAGCCTGCATCCACCTTCAACCTCTTGTCAATTAAGAGGTAAGTTATATTAGTGTCTGAAACAGCTGTGGGTAGTTCTAGTAATGATATGCTTGCATTTGTGTATCTTTCAGCCAACCCAAGCGCTCTCCAATTTCAATCGCTCGATTTGATCGTGAGGATGAAGATGGAGTAGTTGCTTGTAAGGCTTCGCCGAGCACTGTAACATTCACCACTAAAGATGCATCTCCGCCTGCACTCCCCTTCAGAATTGGCCATGGTTTCGATTTGCACCGGTTGGAGCCCAATTTGCCCCTTATCATTGGCGGAATCAATATACCCCATGACCGAGGTTGCGAAGCTCACTCTGATGGTAATCTCCTCTCAATAACCCCCTTTATTATTAATTCTTACTAGTCTCCCTAAGTATTATTGTAACGAACACGCAAATTACGCAAATAAGATATTTTGTTCATCGATTCAACAGGCTGTACATGCCTGCTCTATTTTCTAGTAGAGCATGTTTTGGATGTGGTGGGTCTCAAGTTTTACAGTAATATTAGTCGAAAAAGAACAATGTTGTTACAACCCCACAGATCAATACGTTGAAGAATAAATTTGGTTGAATTAAAAAAGGCTGGGTGCATTGCAAAACAGTTCCTAAAATCAAAACAATTTAGTAGTTTCAACTGCCGGAGGTATTGCTTTAGTAGTGAGAGGGACATCATCTACATTTGGCTCAACTTCAAGGGGCTTCAGAGAAATATTGAAGCGGAAAAGAGGTAGCCTGTAATCCCAAGTTCCAAATTTTACATTATTAAAATTTTGCAGGTAAAACTAAAAATCACTTGCTGTAAGATTTTGGACTTGCTCTTACTATCTGGGCACCTCTTTCTTAGCTTCAGTGTTTTCCCGAAGCCTTCCAAATACGAGTTTTCTTTAGATGAACTTCTTCCTTAGCAATTAAAACTTTACTTCTGCCGGGTGAAGGATTTGAATCTCATTGTTTGTGTAAATTATATGCAATTGTAATTTTTCAACTTATCTCTTCTTTTTGAATCCAATTAACTCAACTCTGCAAGGCATTGATTTCTTGGGTTGTAGCTTTTTCTTTTTCTTTTTCTTTTTCTTTAAGATCCCGGAAAACTCTAAACTTTGTCACTACCCATCACAATCAGAACCTGCTCCTCTGATATCAATTAATGGCGGGATGCTAAAACGAATATAAAACAGCAAACATAAAATCAGAAAAAACTTCACCAACAATTGAATCCCAAGATTCCCAACACAATAAATTCATCCTAATGCAAATAGAGAATATATTTGTTTCAACTAATCGCACAATCTCACTTGGAAGTTAAAACTAAACTTAGAACCTTATCTTTGTTTGCTCCACATTGAGTTTTTGTTCCTCCCCCATGTAGCCTCCTTATTCACTGTAAAAGCATAGAATGATTTCGAGATCTTGAGTTGAGTTTTTGGTTTGTTAATAATCATTGAAAAGACTTCTTATCAGTTTATACCTTATATTGTTGTCGTTGCCATTTAGACTCTATTTTGCTTTAAACATGCATTTCAGAAGTGGATGTTTGCTTTGACCTTGCTTGATACTCTTTTGTACATTTGGACTTCCTAATGTGTTTCACGATTTATTTCTTTTCCTAGTTATTGTTAGTATATGGGCTTTAGTAGTTTTTACACGTGTTGTTAATCCATGGCATTTAAACTGGAAATCTCATGTTACCATTTTGTTTTGACTTTATACAGAGATGTCTCTGGCCACTAAGCAATCAGTAAACCTAACTTGTCTTTTTGTATATGGAAATTGCATAAGGTCATTGGTGCTGAAATTATGATTTTGTCTTGGAAGGGACCAAAACTTCCCTGTCTATTCATGGAAATAAAGTTATAAAATCATAATTCCGTTTGGAAATGGAGCAATATCTGTAATGGGTAGATTCAGCATGAACTTACCACCCATTAGACCCCATTCTTTGACATGGTGAAAAAACTGTCCTTCATGAAACCCCTTTATGTAGGCAATAGTGGCAAACGTATCTTGAATGTTTTTCCAGAATACGCAAAAAAATTGACATGTAATCTGGCATACATAATGCTCATGCTATGGCTCATTGGATTTCAGACAATAGTTTCCCAGTTTGCACATCCATTTTATAGAGGAATTAAGAACTATGACCACAGCTACTGACAAGTCAGATTCTATTTATTATCTCCTTACCATTTTCTTGCACTTCTGTTTTTTTAGAGAGGTACCTATCACTTAATAGTATTTAATCTCCAGAAACATATAAAGTAAGTGCCATCTACTAATGGCTAGACAAAAATTATTTTTCTCTTTGCAGGTACAGACCCATGCTTGGTAAATCTCTGGCTTGTAGATTCTTTAAATAAAGCCAATTACTATGGGGAAAAATGATTGACCTGGATAACTTTTATGTTTTTCTTTGCAGGTGATGTCTTGCTTCATTGTATTGTGGATGCAATCCTAGGAGCATTGGGCCTTCCAGACATTGGACAGATTTTCCTGACACTGATCCAAAGTGGAAGGGGGCAACATCTTCAGTATTTGTGAAAGAGGCGGTATGCATAACTATTTGATTCTATTCTTTTTGTTCAAATATGTGTTCAAATGGTAAGTAAACCTGCTCAGGGGTTTAAGGCATTTGCATTTTGTAATCTTCAACACTGTTGGCTTAAGGTCGTATGTTTGGTGTGCGTGTGCCATTGCTATTGAACTTGTGATCAGAAGTTGGTAAATGATACCTGCTAATCGTCCTCATGAAATTTGAAACTAAACCAAGATTCGATGGTGTCAACGTGAACTTGTTTCTAAACATTATGGATTTTTTTTTTTTTGACCATGAAACCTAAGAACCCTGTTTAGAAATGCCTTAAAAATGCTGTGCCTAAAGTCACTCTTGGTACTTAGCCAATTATGAGTTTTGGTATAGAAAATACTAAACTTTGTCAAGGCTATGCCTATTTTAAGCATTTTTATTTAAAGACATCTGACTCTCAAGTCTTTTTCCAAATTTATACGGTAATGAAATTTCTCATGAACTAGGAACTGTTTTCTTTTCATCTCTCTATTTACAAAGAGGATGATTTTCTCCAACGCTAGTTTTGTCTTTGCTAAACTACTAATGGTACTCATATTCCCATTCTAAAGCCATCAAACAAGTCTTGGACTTGTGTACGGGCATGTTACAAATGCCTGAAATATGGGCTTAAATGAAAGATTTCAAATTACTGATTAACAATTATATAGGGTTCCCTTATTTGGCTTTTCTCCTTTGTAAATACTTTCCTGTCTTACATGGAGAGCAAAAGGAAACTTACATGTTTCAGAATTTTTTTAAAGCTCCAGTGTCTTGTTATTGGATTAGACTGTTCCCGCTTTTAGGGCCTATTGCAATAACAGGCTACCACAAGAATCAAACTCATGATAAATGTCTCAGATGCTTTATGTACTTTGTCTCGATGAATTTATGAAGAATTTCAGAGAGAGAATGCATGGTAATAGTGTAACTAACAATTGCCAAGAAGAAGAGGGCAATGACTTCATTTATAGTGGGAGCTCTGAAAATGTTCTTGCATTTTTGTGATAATGTTCTTGGAGTTGTGTGATCATTTTAGTTTTTTTCATTGAACGTGTATGAAGCAACTTTATCCATCTTTGTAGAGAGCTTCCATTTAAGAACATGTTCTTTGGTACAAACTTTAGACTTTTGTTTTCATGGACATTTTTATGTTTGCATGCAATAGAGATATATTTTGTGTCAGCTATGATTTCTTTTTGTGTTTTTGTTTACTGGTCCAAGAGGAATACACGTGCATGTCTATATTGGTACCTTAAAATTAACTCTGTACTTTAGGCTGTTTTTTGGGGAACAAAATGGGTTTTTCCTCATTTTTATCTTATTTAGTGAATCGATGGCTATTATGCTCAGTACACTTTACTCAATGAATACAATATGAAGAGAAGTCTTGCACTCTTTTTTTTGGCATGATATATTTTTTGTATCTACTTTGTACTTTTGGTGAGGGAGCACTACTGAAGTTTGATTTATCAAACTGATATTTTCATCTTTCATCTTCACTTTATCTTCTACGAGTATGACACAAACTGTTTAGGTTTCTCTAGCAAAATTAACTGCAGTTTATGATGAGATATAAGCTGGACACTTGCCAAGTAGGTTCTATCATAATCAAATATATGTCTAACTTGACTCTTATTATTTGTACAGGTCAGACTTATGCATGAGGCAGGATACGAGCTTGGAAACTTGGATGCAACATTGATTTTGCAAAGACCAAAATTAAGCCCCCACAAGGAAGTTATACAATCCAATCTTTGTGCATTGCTTGGGGCTTCTTCTTCTGTTATTAATATCAAGGCTAAGACACATGAGAAGGTTGACAGTCTTGGCGAGAACCGCAGTATTGCTGCTCACACGGTTGTACTTCTTATGAAGAAATAATTACATTGCAACTTCAACAAGATCTTGGAAACTGGTTGTACCAGTGGAGTCTTTTGGGAAGAAGCAGCATCCTACCCTGACATTGAAAACTGTAACATGCACAAATAATTAAAGATCTCCCCTTCCCCAAAACAATGGTAACATTTCCGTGCAATCAAATCTACTGTTATTAGATTGGCAAAGAGATTTTTGTTTTTATTCTTAATTTCCAATCTGCTGCTGTTATTGGATCGGCAAAAAGACTTGTTTTTATTCTTAATTTCCTCAGGTAGATAACGTTCTTTAGCTTGTGGTTATTATCTATGCGATGTCCATTCATTTACAAGCTATCTAATACAGTTGCACCTCCCTATGATGGGAGTCTGTTCCACATTAATAATTTCTCTCTCTGCGTGTCTCTGGAAAACTAACCGGTGTTTAGCTCTCTATATAAAATTTGTTTGGATTGGTAATAAAGAATTAATAAATAAGTTAATAGAGTTGATTTTATAGCAATTTATCATTGGGGCACATGGAGTACATGTGGGATATGTTCTTGAGTTGCACTTATTTGGTTGCACTCGATTGATCATGGGTTTGGCATATGAAGTCGGCAATTAACGTTGAAATCTGGTAAAAGTTAGGTCAGGTCTTTGTAATGTCCAACAAACCTTTGGTCTCTATGGTCTGTGGTTTCAAGAAGCTGTACTGTGTGTATCCCTGTTAAAATTGCTGTATTTGGCTAAATACACCCTCATTTTATGTTCAAATTGGTCTTAGCTTTGTAGAAATGCAAACTCAATATAAGGTTGTTTCTTGACCAGATCCAATTAGGGGCCGACGTTTTTGTGGTCCATGGATGAACTCGAAGTCCTAAAAATCATAACCTCTTTTCATGAAAAAAATATGCATATGGAACTTCCCTGATGCACCTACTATTGTGGACCTAAATAAAAATTTGTTATAACTCTAAAACAACCTATTGCTGAATTGAATTCTAAAACTTATTTTTTTGAAGATTGTAATCTAATGTTTTTGAACAGAAATTGCTTTGACAACAGCAAAAGTATTTTATAAACTAGATCCAGACTGCCTGGGATGCATGGAATGGAAATGCGCCAATAGAGGGAGTGTTCCTACTGGAAAGTTCTGGAACTTGCATCAAGGTTAAATGAGTATCAAGTGGTCTGGGATTATGCCAAACCTTATTCTAATATCCAACAAAATTAATATCCCTGTCTAAATAATGGAACTAATCCATTTTATCCAGGGACCGGGATAAATACCTTTCCTGCAAGTCACATTAGCCGTTTCATAGATGAACCTCATCAGCTCCAGTGGGGTGTTCAAGAGACGGTCAAACATGGTTATAATCATTTCACAGCAGCTCCGTGTCAAAGAGAGGTAAGGATATGAAATCAGATTTGGTCTAACCCTGCACGGTGAAAAACTAAAACCTTTATATGGTTTTCCTTGCTGGGAAAAATATTTACAGTAGATGCTCTAGAGAGAAAATCCTGGTACATTACATCCAAATGTTTCGAGTGCAATTAAAGCTCCGAGCCTATATCCCATTTTTTTGTTATATTTTTGCTATCAAATCTAGAATTGTATATGTAAGTGACACTTGGTTCGATGATGAATAGAGTAATGCAAAACGTTAGACATATTCTACAAGATAGGACCACCATGAAGTTTTGAACTGCAGTTTGGAGCCCTTTCAGCTCGGGTCGAAATCCCCTTATTCACAGTCGAGGGCTGGGTATCTTTGCTTGAATGAAATAGGAAAATATTCAATACAGGACTATTGAGTATATTTTGAATCAGGAGTGAATAGCAACAAAAATAAAGACGAGGTGTTATCCTTAGTGAGATGGCCTTGCTTACATCATTGCAAAGTTGAACAATCTTCCTACATAAGCATATATCTAAGGTAGGGTACGTTGTCATCCACCCCACAACGATATATGAAAGTGAATGTCAACAGAGATGAAGACACGAGCCTCAAGAGAGTCAGGTGTAGGTGCGATTAGCTGGTGTGATGGCCAAATTCTGGGTATGTATGCATTTTACGCTGGAAACTTCATCAACACCTAGGAAGAATGAGAGGCCACAAGTAGCAGTCTCACACATCATACACAATAATCGAAGGGGATTCAAAGCTCACAGCCTAGGGAAATCCCTTGGAGATTATAGAATTAGTACCGATCGGACACACTGTGGCAGCCATTATTGCTCGCTAATTGCTTCCATGCTCCTAGAATCATTAACTACATTGTTGATGCACTGGAAAATGTAGGAGTTAAATGAGAGCAAGTCATACATATCAACATGCAAATGTAAGAGTTAATATGAAAGCAAAGCCATATTAATTGTAGCAAGTGACTGAATTTTAATGCCTTCAAATAGCATCAATCGCCAAATGCAGGAGTTAAATGGAAGCAGCTCATACATCAACTGGAAAATGTAACCAAGAAAGCAACACCTACAATCAATTTGACATATAAAACACAAGGTCAAGGTGCTGCAGTCTTACACCTACACGCATGTGTTTTTTTGGCCTCCTTTTAGCCTCATACCTGCTATAGAAACAAGAATTAGCCAAGAGCATGCAATATTGACATCTTTGGAAAGATAGCGGTGTTCGACTCCAATTTCAAGATACATGGATGAAGATTTGTCTTTTCCCTATATTAGTAACTCCCACACAATTGTATGGATGTGACATTTGGGCTCACACTTGAGACAAAATGATTGCAAATGCATGGAAAGAGTTTTCATCTCCATGTTATTAAAGCATATTTGATCCAAAAAAAAAAAATAGTTCCTCTCTCAAATTGTTATACTAGAGTTCAGGGTATCTCTCGAACCTCATTAGATATTCACATTATCATTATGTTGCATGTGATCCATTGGATGATAGTTTTTACTCTAGTTAGACTAACTATTTGTATTTGACACGTGAATCTTCTATGCAACTTGCTAAACAAGGCTGCATACCTTGTTAGTATGTTAGAGTTATTGTTATCGCCAAAAAACAACACCCTCTAATTTGTCATGAATGAATGGATAGGCAATCAATGTTTTTGGGTAACATAGGATTGTCTCTCAAGTTATAAGACTTGCCGCTTGAGACAAACCTCCAGAGAAGGTTGGTTCCTCTTACCTTTTCCTAATGTTAAACTACTCCTAAAGAAAGAAATGCAACTATCTAATCATATTCTAACAATCCAGGAGATCAGGGGAGGAGAAAGATGCATGAAAAGAGGAAATCCTAAGCTAATAGAGGTGATAGCACCAAAAGAGGGGGAAAACACTCTCAGATGAGTGGAAATGAGAGGAAAATGGAGGAGAGGGCAGACATGAGTACCATAGTCCAAAACAACATTCAAACTCTTATTTCCATAGAGCACAACAAAAATAAAACCTACAAGATGAGAATAAATATGCACAACACACCACAAATGCAATAGAGAGGCAAGATAATGCAATAAACACATGCTAGGGCAGAGAATAGCCACAAAACAAAAATTTTATTGCTTCAAAGAGATGCACAATCCATTACAATGGAGGAAGAAGGCAAGAATCAACCTGTAGAGGTCCAAATTTGAGGTCTTGTAACTCAAAATACATATGCAACACTTGCATAAGGATTCACCATCATTCCAAGAGGGTCCAACCTTTAGAAATGAGCCTCATCATACAATATATAGAAAAGGGGAAAGAGAGGAGGGAAAAGAGAGGGAAACTCAATTCCACCTTCAACCACTAACACCATGCATTGATTTCGAAAATAGGCATGGGTGCCCTTACAAGACCATTCCCTTGTGATACTTTGCTTGTAGGAGAAGGAATAGGCACCATACCTCATCAAATTGGGTGGTTGAGCTACCTAGAACTGTATCTTTTAATGTTGGACTGTATTTCCTCTTTTTTACCCACCTACCGCCACCAAATTTAAGAAATCCAATTTTTTGTGGAGTACATGATGAGACCTTTCCAGTGGTATCAATTTTGTGGAATTTGAGCTACAGGGCGAAAGTTATGGCCATTTGAAGCTCTGGGCTCACGATGGTCACGATAGGGTTCCACCCGGTCTCCACAATACGCTTTAATGTGTTTGTTCTCGGTGCAAAGGAAGCGGTCGATCGAAGAACCATTGGAACGGTGGAACAATTTCATTTGTACTCACGAGACCCGTCATATCCACATTACAATGAAGCGCTCCTACTTTGATCGGTCCAATTGGCCATGCAAAGAACTAGTGAAATGTGGGAATCTGATCATGCCACTCTCCTCGATGCTTGTTTTACTCGCAACACCGCTCTTTCCTCACTATCGGTCCAAACGGCCATGCACGGAACTCAAAGCCTCGAGGATTTGTTTTGTTTGTTCCACATAGACCCGATCTGTCCTATTTCAAGCCTTTATGTGGATAATGCAGCAATGCGAGGAACAAAAGGAATGAAAGACCAATTCTTCGTGTTCCTCCAAAGTTTGATTTAGCTGCACCAAAGCATATTTTTCCCAATTTCTATGATTTTTTAGCTACGTAAGGAAATGAGGGGCTTGGCAAGGAGAAAAGGAATGTCCCCAACATTGATTTCTTCCACTTTTTATCAATTTACACCTGTCTACATCCAAGTGAAAGCGTAAGTAATCAAAATAGCCCTAGGAGGGGGTATTTGGATAACATTTACGTTTATTCTCTAGAAATTGAAACATTGATATAAAAAGAGTCCCCTCTCTTGGGTTTTATATTATTGCTTCATAGCTCACTAAACAAGAAGTAAACGGTATTCATGAAGAGTTTATTAGATCTTATTTGAAAGTTACATTGATTGATTCAAAAGAGCCTTTGACGCCAAAACCTCTTCATTATCTCCAATTGTGTTCGTGCTTCCATGAGGATCAAATATGAGTATCCGGGAACATGAAGAAGATGCTACCATCACACTTAATGATCCCTTTGGCTCAATTTCAGGGCTGCTCTCATCCTCTTAGGACGAAACTAGACCATAACCTCCCACAATTTGAGCATATGTGAAAATTGTGTTTTCTAGAGCTTGTAAGTGAAGAATTTTATGTTTTCAAGCGTAACTATCTACTATGAGATTCTAGGAAGATACCATTGTTTTTGAAAGATTGTCATGGACTCTTAGGGACCTTCATTGAGTATGAAGACCAAAGATGTTTAACTTTGATAATTTGTGAGGCACTTCAACATAAAATACACTCAAAATATGCCAATAATTCTAGGATTTTCAAATTTTACTTCCAAACACAGTAGAGATATTTGAGCCACAAGAGAGCACATATCCATACAACATGATCTAGATCTATAAGGTAACATACATTTTTATTGCTTCCAAGCATTTCATTTAAATGACAAAGTAGATGCTTCTTATTGAATTTTTCTCTTATTTTTCTTCCCTTTCTTCATTGTCTTTTGGAGGTTCTTTTGACACTCCTTTTATATACTATAATCATGTATTTTCCTATTCAATCCCATTGGCAATTCTTGGCCTCTAATGGACATTAATATCTAAATTCAAACTAAATTGAATATGAAGTAGGAAAACATCAACTAGCAAATGTTATTTGTAAAAGCTGGAGGGATGTTCATGCTAGGTTTAGGGGTGTATCATGAAATTGATGAGATTTGGTGAAAATCGCTAAAAGGTCACCATTGCAACATGTCCCAATTGCCCAAAAAAATTGACATTGAACATAACATCTAGTAAGACGTGTGGGGGACATCCCTAAAAGATGATAAATATGACTAAAATGAATAGATGATTGTCTTTACTTGGTTTTTAATCTTATGTTATATTTTCCCAATTCACATGTTATTACTCTAATAACCTATAAAATGAATATTTTCTCCTCATCATCCTATATAGGCATATACATTTTAAGCCTCAAGGAAAACAACAATTCTTTAGGCTCTATGATTTGGGTTAGCTAGGT
This sequence comes from Taxus wallichiana var. yunnanensis, assembly GCA_018340775.1. Taxonomy (NCBI): domain Eukaryota; kingdom Viridiplantae; phylum Streptophyta; class Pinopsida; order Cupressales; family Taxaceae; genus Taxus; species Taxus wallichiana. Next base: position 950,404,881 of record CM031234.1, read on the forward strand.
TTGTAACCATTGTTTATTTATCGTGCCATGAGACAATAACAATATAGAAAACAATAGCTATGCGTAATTGAAACAAACTATCGGTATACAAAATCCTAGAAAGGAATGGAGGGGGTAGGGAGGGAAGAGGTAGGGAGGGCCTCCTAATGATTTTTATTGACTCCCAAGAATGACACATGAAGGATATATTCTTGTAATTAACTATATATCATACTCAAGACGGGTGAGACACACATCAATTTACAAAGTGAATTAATCGTGTGTATGAGGAGGAGGGAGGTTATCAAGTTATGAGGGGGCACATAGACACAAAAATAAGGAAGACAATATCACATGTGATCAAAGAAAATCTACAATAATGAAGGTCACGAAGAGACTATGTAGGAGATCACATGTTATAAACAAAAAGTTTGAAGATGATAAGGGATCATGCAAGTAGACAACAACACATAAGAGCATATGGGAGATTTGACAACCATCTAGAGGCATGACTTATAAAATTTGACAAGATTTGGTAACAATCATTACGAAATGTGGGCCTATTGCTAAGAAAATTGGCACTGGACATATTATCCTTTATGGAGCATGAGGGACGACCCGGAAATTAATAAACATGCCCGAAATGAATAAATGGCTACCTTTTCCTTGTTTTAATCTTTTGTTATTTTATCCTAATTCCTAGATTACAACTCTAATAACATGCAAAATGAATATTTTTTTCTCGTTACCCTAGATGGGAAAAAATATTTGAAGCCTTAGGGAAAACAACAATGTTTTGGGGCCTATGATGTGGGTTAGCTAGGTTTGTAAGCAATGTTACTTATCGGGCCATCAAACAATTAATGACATCAAAAAATATATTTATGCATAACTAAAAACAACTATGGATATATGAACCCATAGAAGTGTGTAAGTGATATATTCCTCTATCTAATGATTGTTGTTGATCCCAAGAATGAAATGTAAATGAACTATTATGGCATTAACTATGTATCGCACTCCACTAATGAATGAGGTGCTTGTCAATACACATATTGACTTGATTGTGTGCAAGAGGAGGGATGCTATCAAGTTACGCGAGAGATGCACAAACACACCGAGGAAAATATCTCACACATGATCAAAGAAGACATTCTACGAGAAATAAGGATAAAGAAGAGACTATATAGTAGATGAAAAGTGGCAAACAAGAAAAATAGGTGTGGATGATTAAGGATCATGTAGGTAGATAAGATCACATGACAAATTATGCCATTAACCTATAATATGTATTGGAACATATATGGCCAACTTGTGGTTAACATAATCTATTAAATTGGCATATCACATTTCTATATGCTTTCATCATATCATTAGTACGGTTGGCCTATGGAGCAACCAATTTCTAAGTACGATATATATAAGAGTTAGTGGATAGTACTTGACACCGAGTATTATATTCTTATTGTATGGTTGTGGAGGTTTCCCCCTAAATGTGGCTTAGTAATAAATTTGTGATATTATGCTCTTATTTCCATCTTTTGGTGTTTTGCCATTATTTTGATTATCTATTGAAGTAAGTTCATTGCAAGTGGTATTAGAGCTTCGACTTGGTAAAAAAAAAAGTCAAAACTGTAATTTTGAAGATTCATCTATATCTTGCAAAATATATCATTTTTCTGTAATTTGTATTGTTGAAGTTAGTGAATTATTTTGGAAAGATACACTCCAAATTTCAACCTTCTTTGACATGTTTGGTGGGAGTTATTGTCATTTTAGGATTTTCAAAAAAAATTCTTTCTAGGTCACAATTTTATGGTTTTTGGGATTTCTTTACATTTTTTTGGAAAGATACTAAACAATACCACGAGTTTGTTGTCTGTGTTTTTATTAGGATGAACTCACCGCGAATTCATTTGGTCAAAATTTGGTCAATGGTTAAAGTCTTATCTTGCACAATCCTAATTTAACATAATTAAATATTAATCGAGGGCTGAGATCAAATGAATACAATAGTGAAAAAAATCTACCATGCAAGAAAAAAAGTAAAAGCAATTGTGAGATAAGAATGACTTATCTTGTATCTAGAGATCTGGGTTGATTCGGGTTGGGTAATAGGCCGAGAAGGATAGATCTGAAACGTGTATGCTCTATATGAGAAATTGGGACTTGGAACATCTTCGGACATGATCGCTAGATGAAGACATGATTGTCTAGGTGCCTTTGGTGTTTGAACTAGGTGCTAGTGTCCTGACAACAACTTTGCTTATGATATTTTCATGGTATGAACTTATCTTCTTCCTTTCACTCTTTGTCACATCCACTTCTCTTTAGGGTTAATGTGTCACACATGAACATGTAAAACAAACCCTAGCTACCTACACAAGGCTCAAACAAACATTATATAAAATAAATAATGCATATGCTTGAGTTGGATTGACCTCTAGCGGTCACCCCAATGTGATTGTCATCGAGTGTTGCACTACATTTCAGACTCTATGTAGTTTGTGTGTGTGTGTGTGTGTGTGTGTGTGTGTGTGTGTGTGTGTGTGTGTGTGATTGAATTGTGTCCCTCGAAGCTAGGTTTCTCTTATGCGAGTTTTACCAAGATAGAGGGCTAGAACTACTTTTACACCAAGATGAATGTGTGAGATGGAATTCAAAAATAGCCCCTCCTATGCAAAGTGAATAATGTAGCCCAAATGTAGTCCTTGAATGTTTCTCTTTTCCCAAGTAGTAGATAGTAAGTAATAACCCAAGTTGTCCAAAACCAAATAATAGTTAGTAAGTCATGTATATATATGATTCCCTTGTTTGAATTTCATCATTAACAACCAAAAAGGCCAACCCAAAGTGATAAAAGAGACTTTAGAAAATATAACAAATGATGTGGCATTTCAAACTTGAGAAAAGGCATGAAGAGGATAGAAGCACCCAAAGGAGGTAGTAGCTCCCGGGCTCTCTTGTCCCTAATGAGTGGTACAGTCCAAGATGCTTGGAGGATATAATGGAAAATACAGAGTTGGGTCATATGTGTTATCTAATATCCAAAAGTAAAGTGACCATTTGAGAAAAAAATGTCAAGAGTATCAAAAGGGATAAAGCAATGTAAAAGCAAAACAAATGTTGTTAATGTCTAGTTTTCTTACTTAGAATCATGCATATAATGACATAGAGTTATGATGTAAATAGAAACTGCATGATTTCATGACTACATTATAGACACCAATTTTTTGTATCACTACCCCTCATCCCGCATTCACTCCCCTTTGTCTTCATCTCGCACATGCATATCTCTCTTCCTATTCAAATTCCCCTTTCCCTCCTAAATCCCATTTATTCAAATTTCCCACTTTCCTATCTTACCCCATCATTTATTTTATTTCCCCTAACTCACCCTTAATCCCTAATCATATTTATTATCCTAATCACATCCCATTTATTATCCCTAGACCCTCATTTAATGATTTTCCATCCTCCAACCACCTTTTATCCTCCCTAAATGCCCTTTTGGTTCTCCCTAGGCCTTCATTTAATAATTTTATCTCCCTTTCTCTTTATTTAATATTTTCCTTCCTCTCACCCACATTTTTTCCATCCCTAGGTTCCCAACCACCTTCATTTAATAATTTTACCTCCCCTTTGCCTTTATTTAATATTTTCCTACCTCTCACCCACCTTTTATCCATCCCTAGGTTCCCACCTACCTTTATTTAATGCTTTCCTATCCCCCAACATCCATCTATCCTCCCTATAAATACACCCATACCCTTCCTTCTTTGAGGAGGCAATTTGTGGGAGCTTATGTCTTCATGGATTTGTTGTGTTTATTTTTCATCTCCAAACCTAGTCATCGTCGACCCAGCCCGATCGCCATCGTCCCATCTTAGTTTCCGTCTACCCTCTGTGTTATAAAATCTATAAATTTTCTTGCATCCTTTTTGTTTCCACAATTTTTTCCCATATCGATCCAAGACCTTTGCAATATTTCAGAGCCCGTTGTAGATTTGTTTTCTATATTTTTGATCTACTCTTATGTGGTATCCATCGAATGTACTTGTCGGTCTCGGGTCACCGTTGACCCAATCATGTTTTCTTTAATATAATTTATTTTTATCAGATCTACATCTTATCTTATTTAGCACATTTCATCTTTCTATTTTAGTTTAGTTATTTTTGTATCACACCATTTATCCATGATCATTTTATCCTTATTTTCTATCAAACTGGTTGACATCCATCCTAGGAAGTTTTCACTTCTCGGGACTAGATTTGTCGGGAAAACACTATCCTATTTACTAATCATTTTATTTGTTGAGTTTCTCTTTGTTGTGCAAGTTATCAAGATCACTACGAGGAGGATATTTTTTTCTCGTATAAATCGTCATCCCATCTAGAGTTACATTAAACCTCTCATATTCAATTTTCTTGTTTTAATTGTTATCTTTTCACTAATCTGAAACATGTATGAGAAAATTTGTTCAACATTTTGGCACGCCCAATGGGACCCACCCTTCTTTGGCGAGTCTTTTCATTTTTATTTCATTTCTATTTTCTTTTATCCATCTTCTACTAACCTCGCAGGAAGGAACATTTATTTCTTACTTGCGTTATTGGGTTGTTTTTCTTGGATTTGTTTTCTTTCTTTAAAAATTAAAAAAGAAAAGCATTATCCGTATTCTTCCTTTTCCCTATTTTATCTTTTTGAATCATTTTTTCCTTCCTTTCTTTATTGTCTTCATCGAATATAACACTTCATTTTGGATTTAAAAGGAACCTTTATACTTGCTTGACAATCTATTCTAATTAAGAGGTTAACACTTTGCATACACTTTCATCACACACATCCAAAACACACACATCAAAACTACACATCTAAACATCTCCTTCCAGGTGGAACTATTGGGATTTCATCACCCAATAGGAAAGCCACTGCAGATTTTTCTAGTTGCGTTATAAATTTTTGGCTATCGGTATATTGGCTAAGTGCTTGACACCCTTATCATTGTGGTGCATGAAGTGAGAGGGGGTAGAACCCAATACCAAGCCCCGTACCAGTAATCATCACATATTTTTACCTCACATACCTTCGGGTATATCGAGGACTCCATCCAAAAATACTTGAAACCATCCATAGTTTGGCCATTTCCTAGGTTCCTTTTGAGCCCATTTTATTTTCTTTTTCACATCATTCTAAATAATCAAGATGATCAAAATTTTGTTACTTGACTTGTTTATTAATAAAATGTATAAGTTCTTTTTTTTTTTGTTTTATGCCTGCTATCACATGTGCTCAGGCCAAGAAAATGAAACAATCTACCTCATCCAACAACATGTCCGCTTCCAAATATCTTTCCCAAAAAAATATCACATTTTCCACCGATTCTTCTACACCTATGATCACCACGCCTTTGGTCTCCCAACCCCTTGTTTCTATGGTATCTCTTCATGAATCCCATGTCATCAAAAATGATCTCCATCTTAAAATCAATCCTTTCATCTCTCATCATTCTATTTCCTCTAAATAGCTACACCCCCGTCTTGCTTCTTTTGGAGACCCTTGGACTCCCTACTATCCATTGTGGATGCTCATAGTTTCAAGAACTCCTTAGTGCTAATCCTATCACCCTTCGTGACTATCTTGTTCGTAAATCCACCATGATCCCCAAGCCTATCAAACCACTCAATTAGTGGTACCCATTCCACCCAACTTACCTCGCACCACCCCCACATCTTCTATCCCCATTAATTCTTCGTCCACTATTTTCATCACTTGCCCCTATTCAAACCTATCAAAAATATACTCAAACCCATCAACCTCCACTCTAAGGTATCTTTGAACACGTCTTCCCCAATAAAACTATCTAAACATCTCAATCATCCCACGTGCACATCCCAACCCATCCTATACCAAACCAATCTAATGTCCCCATCACTCAACAACTAACACAATCTCATCAATCTTATCACATCCCCATCTCTCAACAACAACCTATATCTCAACCCATTCAATCACAACCATTCAATTACATCCCCCCTTATCAACCACTTCCATAAACACCTACTCATCCTCAAACATATCAACCTTATCCCCAACCTAACCCATCTACTTCATACGTACCACAATCTCATCCTTCAAATTCTCATCCCCATCCATCTAATGATCCCATGCATGCTTTATTGAGTAAATTGACTAACCTCAAGCCGCTACTTTGGGCTCCAAAACTAATTTATCCTATGAATATATTTTTAATTAACCTATTAACCCATCAATTCCTATCAAACCCTATCCTCCACACTCGAAATCTTTAAATTTTTTCCAAGTTTAATAATAAAGAGGACCCACAACAACACCTTTGTGCCTTTAGGCACACATGTTACCTCATTTCTCATGATCAAGATATTATGCTCGTAGTTTCCTTAGGTCGTTAGCCGGACCAGCTTTGGATTAGTAAAATGACATTCCAAAACACTCACTATTCTCTTTCACCCAACTCGCACAACTATTCCTAGAACAATTTTCAATCAACATTGTGCGTAAGATCACTATTACGTAACTCTATGTTATAATATAATTTGATGATGAATCTATCACTTAATTTCATCGCACGATGGCGTGGTATAATTAACCAACTATAATTATCTCTCCCACATGATGAATTAATCAAGCTTTTATCACAGTCTTGTGTGAAGCATATTTCCTCTACTCTTTAAATAAAATAATTCCAAAATTTCAAAGAGGCGTTCACCATGGCTCGTAAACTTGAACTCTGTGCCCTTGAGAAAAGCAATCTCAAGCTTCAATCCAACAAACCAACACCCAAATTCACCAAGTCTTTCACCCATATTGAAAAATCTAAAAACACGACCAACGCCATTACCGTTAAGTCTTCATCCACATCTACATGTCACACCAAGCCTCCAGAAAGGGCTCCTATACCAACTCCAAATTACACTCCCCTTGGAGAATCATACAACTCTATCTTTAAAAAATTAATGGCTGTCCATCTCATCCAAATCCCCCTATCCGACCCATTAACGACTCGCGACCAAAACTTGTATGGTATCATGAGGGTCACTATTGTAAATATCACCAAGTCTCGTGGTCGCGACATTGAAAAGTGTCGTTCCTTCAAGTACCTCATTCAACGAATTAGAGACGTGGTGAAATTCGGTTGGATAATCCCAACACACCTCCCAATCAACCTCTAGATATTTTCAAGCATTTTTTTCCCAACCATGTGTTGAATAATCACAACAATCCCCATATATCTCAAGCACCCAACACCCACATGATCAATACTTTGGGTCAAGATTCAACATTACCACCCACATCTATAAAGCTCACGACTACCTTGACATTTATCCTCACTCCTACAATCTCATCCACATCTGCACCAATGTCCACTTCTTTATCTACATCTATTATACCTACATCCGCATCTATTACATCCACTTCACCTATCTCTATTCCACCCACACCTATCTTACCCATGCCTATTTCTCGTATCTATGACTACATCTACCATCATACCTCCACCCGCACCTATATCCATATATGTTACATCTACCATACATATATTAGTTCCCACACCTACCCCAACACCTATATCTATATCCATGCCTACTTTGACCTCTTCCCCTTCATCTATAGTCCTATCTACATATTTTTATCTCCGAATCACAACACCCTATGGTTTGTACAAGTGTGTGTGCTTGAGCTCATAGTGTGATTGGATAACATGGGTACTATCTCCAACTTGTGGGACTTGCTACTTGAGATAGACCTCCAGAGAAAGATGGTTCTTGCTCCTAAACTACCTGCCACAATCTACTCTAATGCAAGAAAAACTATATTTCCTAATCTAAATTTCCAAGGGACCAGGAGAGAGAGTGCATGAAAACAAATCCTACACTAAAGTGGTGATACACCAGAAAAGAAGGGTGTGAGGATAACTTCCAATGTGTGAAAAATAGAAGCAAAGTGCATACTAAAAGGGGTGATAAAAATTCTCCATAGTCTAGCAAATTCATTTGCAACAATATTCCATATATGCACAATGATAATGAATCCTGCAAGAGTATAAATAGACACAATATATTTACAATGAGTTTGAAAGGGAAAGAAGAATGCAACAAACACAACAGGGGAAGATACATCCAAAAACTTACATCTATTGCTTCATAAGTATGCACAATCCAATCTATTACAAGATAAGGGCCTGGATCACCATGCAAGGAGTCCACTACAAGGGCCTGTAGCACATTGGCTTCACAAAACAAATTTGATAGAGTTTTTCTACTCTAAAAACTATCTCTCTTTACAATGAGCCCAACACTCCAATTTATAGATTTCTAAGAGGAGAGAGAGAGAGGGAAAATAAAATCCCAAAATCTTTCCTTTAACCACTTGCAAAAGGTAGTAAATGGAGTGAAATGATGTTCTGTTGCTTTCAAAAGGCCCCCATACTGTCCCATAACTTGCAGCAGTGAGAAATGTCAACCCATGCTTCATTGAATGCATCCCAACTACCAAATAAAACCACTATTTCGAACTAGGAACGTTTTCTAAAAAATCACCATCAACCCCTATCAAATATGTGATTTCTTGATTTCTATACATCAGGATCAAAACCATGATTCCAACGGTACCAATTTTGCATGATTTTTTTGAGAAATGGAAAAATTATGGCCTTATGAGTGCGGGCAACTATTATGGGTCTGTCAGGAATTTCTGTCATTTAACGGGAATGCGCATTTGATTGATTGGATCTGAATATGTTTCCTTTATTTTCACATATATACCCTCATCAAAATTAAGAGGACTTCAAATTTTATGAAAATCGGAGCTCGGGGTCAAAATTTATGGGCATTTGAACTTCGGGAGGGTTAGGCATTGAATTTTACCTTCAGTATGCATCTATTTCAACTATTTCAGTCTTGGTGTCCCAGATGTCCCTTGTGAAAATTGGTCCGAAAACCTCCACTTCATGTGCATCACACTTGACCCGCTTTGTAAATTAGGCAAGTCGGCTTTTGGGGAACTCATGTCCCGTGCATACTGGACCATATGGGCCTCCCTTTTCCACTTTTCCCGATTCCCTCAAAAGTGCGGTGATTTTGGGTTTATATGTCCCATATGTCCTTCTATTGACTAGGCCGTTGAATTTCACCTTACCCGATTTGTATTATTTTCAGTGATTTCAGCATTTCGGTGAATTCATGTCCCACACGCACTGTGTGACTGTGCAAAAACATGACTTTGTCGATTCCTTTACATATCAAGCAATTTGGTGACACGGGTTTCATGTGTCCCGACGTCCCACGGACTTCCCGGGAAAAAAATATCTCGATTTTATCGATTTGAACTACCTGTGGCCATTTCAGCTTTTCGGGTCCCGAATGTCCCATGTGAACTTGTGTTGTCTGGGAAACAAATATTTGATTCACCCGTAATACACGTCGCCTCAAGCCATTTTTCCAGATTTTCTCAAATTTTCTAACTTCTTAGATTTTTTCCTTGGATGGGGGAGTCGGAGAAAAAAAAAGGGAATCCCAAAACCTAATTTTTGGGCCTTGGACCATTTCTACTTGCTCAAACCTAAAGAAATGATGCAGGTTATCAAAATTACCTTGAGGGGTGAATTTTGGATAACAATTTGGTGACTCAATGGGCTTTCTCTGCTGTTGAATGAAGTATGGCCAGCTTCCTGTAGCAATCCATTGGGCATGGAGTCTACCTAGTGATCTAAAATATGATATGAAGCTTTGAAAATATGCATCCTTGAGTCATTGAAATGCTTCTTCGAAACCAAAACTACCCTTTGCAGCCTGCACTCTCAATTTTGATAAGAAAGTCTTGAAATAAGATTCTTGAGAGTAGGAGATTTCTTAAAAACTGGATCTCATCCATTTTTGCAACTGTGATCCATTGGGCTGAATGATGAGTACCTACGAACGCTACCCCCACATCTGATTTTAGCTGCTCTGCATTTTTTGGTCATGAACTTTGTAACTATTGCGGGTAACTATGAGTTTTCCATCGCACAGTCCCCTTGGAATCTTGATAAATTGCATACAAAACATATACTAGAAGCAATAGAGCATGTGCACCAACACTTAGGGAAATGAAACCTATTCTAACAACAACAAAAATGTGCACAAGCACTTGGAGGAATTGGAAATCCTAGATTAATATGTACAAGGGTGAGAAATTCTCCTTCTAGTAGCAATGTTTGAGATAGATTCCATTGACTGGAATATGCAATTCTTCACCATCCAACTTAGCCATCCAAAATCATTGCTACCTTTGCATTCGGTGATCATGTATGGGCCACTCCATATGGCATCAAACTTGGAATGCTTTCTCTGGCTTTGCACGATCAACATCCCACTTCAGTACCAAGTCTCCAACTTGGAATGTCTTGGCTTTAGCTTTCTTGTCAAAGCTCTTCTTGATCAATGCTTGATCCTTCTCCATGGTCTGCACTACATGTTCTCTTGCTTCTTCTAATTCCATCAACTTTGCATACCTGATTTCCATAGGCTTGAACTCAACTAGTTCCAACTATTTCATGAGTTCCAATGCCGGAAACTCAAGTGATATAGGTAGAACTACTTCTTTTCCGTATACAAGCTTGAATGGAGAGCTTCCTATAGACCTCTTAGGTGTGATCCTATCAACCCATAGAGCTGATTTGAGCTTCGTGTGCCAAGTTCTCTAATTCTCATCAAGAGTCCTTTTGATGATTCTTAGTAAGTTTTTGTTTGTGGATTCTGCTTGGCCATTACCCTGAGGGTAATAATTTGAAGAGGTGCTGAGGTATACACCATTCTTGACATCCCATTTAGTGATTTTGGTGCTAAGGAATGCCAAAGCATTATTTGATATGATAGTGGCGGGGACACCAAACCTTATGACTATCCCTTTATAGAAATCCAAGATGTTGGATTCATTTACCTCCTTAAGTGCCACCGCTTCAGTCCACTTGGTGAAATAGTCTATTGCCATAAGTATCCACTTGTGGCCTTGACTTGAATTTGGATTGATCACTCTAATGAAGTCCAATCCCCATTGCATGAATGGCTGATCTACTGAAATTAAATGAAGGGGCAGGGTTGCTAACCTTTCCTTCCCTATGAAGAATGCACATTTTTACATTTCTTGATCCATGAGTAGCAATCACTAAACACCATAGGCCAATAGTAACCAACCTTCATGATCTTGAGAGCTGTTACTCGTGGAGCAAAGTGGCCTCCTGCTTCCCCATCATGGAACTCATGTAATATCTTCCCAACTTGACATGTTCCAATGCATCTCAATAGAACACCATTGATGTCTTTCTTGAACAAAACACCATCAATAAGCACATATGGAATGGCTTGCAATATAAAGTACCTTCTCTTTGCTTTGCTCATTTTTAGAGGGCACAAACCTGTCTAGAGATAATGCACCAAGTCTTGAGTCCAACATGGAATGATTTTTTTGGTTGTTCTTGCTCATTCTGCAGTAGTAAGACAACCTCTTCTTCTCCTTTTGACTCAATATGTGGTTTAGAAGTGAGTTGCTCACACAAACCATTTCCACAAACTAGCTTGTTTACCTTGATTTCAATATCATACTCCATTACACGGGTGATTCAACTTGCTATTTTCTCGTTTAAATCCTTATTTGAGAGAAATTCCTTGACACTAATATGAGACACCAATAGTTGATCTTATTGTTCGAGACCAAGTGTCTAAAATTCTTCAAACTCCTGATGACAACAAGGACGTGACTCTCAATGAAATAATACTTTACTTCATAATCTTCCAGGATTTGACTAAAGCATGTTATGGGCTATTCTAAACCTTCTCTATTTAGCTCCACCACGATAGCTGAGATTGTGTCTGATCCTCCAAAAGTGTATAACATGAAGTCCTTTGAAATGTCTGGGTTAATAAGAGTTGGGGCTTGCGATATTGCATGCTTGATGGCTTCAAAATCTCTTTTCCTTCTATTGTCTACTTGAATGCAAGATTCTTCTTCAACATCATTGTTAAAGGCTTCACAAGAGTGGAAAAATCATGCACAAATCTGTGGACAAAGTTTATCCTTCCTAAGAAGCTTTGGAGAGATTTCTTGTGGTGTGGCAATAGAAGTGTTTGGATGGCTTCAAATATTTCAGGATCAATTTTTAACCCTTCTCTTGAGACAATGCGGCTAAATTTTTTTCCCGTGTGCCAAAAATACACACTTCTTTGGATTCAATGACACTCGAACTTTCTACACCTTTGAAATACTTGCTTGAGGTGAAAGAGGTGGTCTGCTACATTCTTTGAGAAGATAGTGATATCATTTAGATATACCAACACTACCTTGTTGATTAAGCCTTTGAATTCCATATCCATAGCTCAGCTGGAATGTTGCTCGGTGTTTGACAGATCCAAATGACATCTTCTTACAAGTATATGTACCCCATTTCGTAGTGAAGGTTGTTTTGAATTGATCTTCTTCTTTCACCATTATCGATTATAGCTTGAGTAGCCATCTAGTAATGAAAACCTTTTGGAACCAGCTACAACTTGTAAGATTTGTTCCATTGATGGAAGTGGATAATGATCCTTGAGTGATGCTCTATTCAAATCATAGAAGTCCATACACAATTTGATTTCTCCATTTCTCTTTCTCACCGGCACCAAGTTTGTAACCCAACTTGAATGTTTGATAGGGAAGATGATGCTAGCTTCAATCAGTTTGTTCAACTCCTTCCTCATGAGAGGTTCAATGTGAGGATTCATTGGCCTTTGCTTCTGTCTGATAGGTTTGGATTTTGGATCTAGCTCAATAGTATGTTGTGCCAAATTTGGGTTGAAACCTCTTAAATCCTTATAATTCCAAGCAAAGACATCTGGGAATTCTTGACAAAGTTGAACAAATTCATATTTCTCTTGTGGGGTACTTTTCCAATTTGCAATGTCTTGCCTTCATCTACTGAAATGGGCTCTGAATCTTCACCTTTACCTGAATGTTTGCCTTCTCTTTCCAAAATTGATCATTTGGGTTAAAGATTGAATCCAAAGTTATAAGACCTTTTGGTAATTTATTAGTTCTCAACTGCACCACTTGGTCACCATATTGTTGTTCCAACTTGTCTTGGTTTCTAGCGGAGAACTCAACTTGTTCTTGTAAAAGTTGACAATTTGTTGATCATTCTCGAAGACTTACCAAATTGTGTTGTTATCTAGAACATATAGTATTATAATCAATTTGATATGAGGCTGAGATTTATCACTTTTGAGACTTTCCACAACATCAAATTCCCGGCCCAATCGTTGTCGTCATACCGGATGCTTCATTTTTATTTCTTGGGATGAAATTGATGCTAAAAGCTTCAAAATATTCAATGAGATCCCATACCGATTCTTGTAGTTCTTCAATAGATCATTCTTGGCAACATTTTGTCCTTTGACTTGGTTCATGATCAACTCACTATCTTCAAAGACATGCAAAATTTTTATACCTCTATTTCTTTCCCAATGCAATCCATGAATTAAGGCTTTATACTCAGTTGTGTTGTTTGAACAAGAAAATTGGAAATGGAAAGTTGAGTAATATTTTGTACCTTGTGGTGAAATGAGCATAGCTCCTCCTCCTGTACCTTGTCTACTCCTTGAGCCATCAAAGAATAGTTTCCATACTTCATTATCATCTTTGTGGTCATGCTTGGTGATTCTAGGGAGAGGTTGATTCTCTTCATGCAAACAATAGAATCCTAATTCAGATTCTTCCATTTCCTTGTAAGGGTCAAAAGCATGCCTCTTGTTCCCATTCATCAAGAGTCAAGTCCAAAATCTTCATGAGTTCTTAGATAATCCTCTTAATCAAAATCCAAATAGTTCATGTTGATTGAACTCGGTGTGTGAGGCTCAATATGGAAATTTATAATTGGCTTAGATTTTATTGTAGCCTTAGCTACATACATTTTTCTTAATAACATATGTGACCAATCAATAGATAAATAACCTCCAATTTTAGCAGTGAAGTCTCTTAACAAGCACAATGCAAAGAGTGGTGGCAAGTCTATGATTGATACATCTTACAAGATGGTCACATTGGGACATGCATGTAATGTGAGACTCAAATATCTGATTACTCCAACTATTGTTACCACTTTGTCCCATCCAATTGCACCACACCTTTAGAGATGACTTCATATTGAAGACCCAATTGATCAACTATCTGTTTTGGCATGACTGAGCTACTTGCTCCCAAATCAATCATGTAATTATGTACCAACTTATCTCCTATGATCAATGAGATATAGAATGGAGGGGGCTTCAAATTTTTACCTTTGTGATCTCCATGATTTCCTTCTTGCTGAGCTGCATTGGTAAGCACCTTTTCTTGTTGATTGGGTGGCTGATTTGATGCTGACCAATTTGCCATAGTAGCTTGCAATAGGTCTCTTTGTCTTGGGATAGCTAATGACTCCCACATTGAGATGTTTACATTCATTTTCTTCATCTGCTCAATGATGTTGAATGGAGATGAGCTATCTCTCTGCTTCCCCTTGCCTTGCACATTCTTCTCTTGACACATGGGTTGTTACAACTGACACTTGGGTTGGTCTAGAAGGTGGCTTGGGTTGGCCTTGCACATTCGGGACTACACTTTGATTACCCATACCTTGCTGAGGGATAGAGGGTTGTGGACTAATTGAATTAGATGGTTTCCCTCTCCAATGTTTCTCTTCTTGGAGTGTGTATTGGAAGCTACACTTTGAGAAGGGGCTTGATTTATACCACATAAATCTTCAACCTGCCAATTAATAAGTGTAGTCTCATTTGGAGGTGCCTCTTGTTGAGATGCTCCCTGCTGTTGATTTCCTTCTTGGATTGTTTCTTGTTCTACTGTTGTTGTCACCATAAGGGCTTGATTCAAAGCACCATTGAAACACATCGATTGGTTATGAGGTTGATTACATGGGAAGCACCAGTCATATTCTGAACCATGTTACTTTACACTGGCACTAAAGCTCTAGATGTAGATGCAACATTAGGATTATAAGGCTGAAATGGCCTATTAACAAGAGGCCTGACTTGATTCTAATTTATAGCTTGAATGGATGTCCTATTAGGCTAATATGGAGGTCTATTGGGTTGGGCTTGAGGCTGATATGACCTGAAATTTTGAGCTTGTTGCCTCTTAAGTGTCACTAACTCATTACCTAAGTTTTTAGTTGCTTCATGACTTCTTGGAGCTCATTTGAGGTACTAGAAGATGAGGTAGAAGCTTTAGTCGAACTCTGATTTCTTGGAGCAGGAATGAGAGCTAATGTAGGTGTTTGACTAGTGCTTAGAGCTCCTAGTTATGGATATAGAGGCATAGGTGGCCTAGGTGCAAGTTTACCAGCTTGAATCAAGCAATTTTCAGCTCTAATAGCAATGTTATAAGTTGCGGGTAAAGTTATACCTCCCATTGATTGAATCATCATGGCAATATCAGAATTTAAAGCTTTAAGGAAGTATAGAAAGCACCTTCAGTTGTTGGTCTCATGGCCAATGGAATCCTATCCCAAGTTTGCTTTGGAATATGAAGTTGAAATCAGTCAACTGTTCATTAGGGGCCCTCTTGATTGTTGTCAATTGTTCCAATAAAGACAAATTATCTCCCTTTTCTCCAAATTGATTATGAAGAGTTGTGCACAAATGGTCCCAATTTTGGATAGACCCTGTTGTTAGACTTCTAAACCATTGCAAAGATTTACCTTTAAAGGAGGATGCCAACAACTTGACAACAATGTCCATTTCAGTAATTTCATGAATTGTGTAGACATTTGTAATGTCCTGGATGTGGTCAATCAGAGTTGTTTGGTTCTCTCCAGTGAAATACAGAATATTATTTAATGCTACAACCGGAACTAGATTTTGTGCCTTGAGAACAAGTGGGTGCTTCAAAGTGAAATTGATATAGGGGTTGGGTTGCGCCATTCTAATTGGTCGAGAACTCTAGTTGATTAAATAAAAGGACTTCTAGGTGGAGGTGTTGATAAGGTTCTATTCGGTGGAGATGGAGACCTTTGATCTCTTCTTCCTCTTCTTGCTCTATCTAGGGACAAGTGTAGATAGATAAATAGTCCCTCTTCTCTAGTTCTTGACCTTGTTTGGATTCTTCTCATGAATCTTCCAAGCTTGGATTGCTGAAACCAGTGGATTCTTCCTCTTAGGAGTTGTTAGATGTGTAATTTTAAATATTCTTACAAACTAAAAAATTACAAGTGTAGACCAATCTTGCTGCAATTTAAAATGAAGACCTCTTCTCCCACCAGGTGTGCAGGAATGCTATATTTTAATCACAACTCCTATGGTTTGCACAAGTGTGTGTGCTTGAGATCACAGTGTGATTGGATAACATGGGTACTATCTCTAAGTTGTGGGACTTGCTACTTGAGATAGACCTCCAGAGAAAGCTAGTTCTTGCTCCTAAACTACCTGCCACAATCTACTGTAATGTAGGAAAAACTATCTATCCTAGTCTAATACTTCCAAGGGACTAGGAGAGAGAGTGCATGAAAAAAATCCTACACTAAAGTGGTGATACACTAGAAAAGGAGGGTGTGAGGATAGCTTCCAATGTGTGAAAAATAGAAGCAAAGTACATACTAAAAGGGGTGATAACAATTCTCCACAATCTAGCAAATGCATTCACAACAATATTCCATACATGCACAATGATAATGAATCCTTGCAAGAGTATAAATAGACACAATATATTTGCAATGAGTTTGAAAGGGCAAGAAGAATGAAACAAACACAATAGGGGAAGATACATCCACAAACTTGCATCTATTGCTTCATAAGTATGCACAATCCAATCTATTACAAGATAAGGGCCTGGATCACCATGCAAGGAGTCCACTACAAGGTATTGCAACACATTGACTTCACAAAACAAATTTTACAGAGTTTTCTACTCTAAAAATATATCTCTTTACAATGAGCCCAACACTCCAATTTATAGATTTCTAAGAGAGAGAGAGAGAGAGAGAGAGAGAGAGAGAGAAAATCCGAAATCTTCCTTCAACCACTTATAAAAGATAGTAAATGGAGTGAAATGATGTTATGTTGTTTTCAAAAGCCCCCATACTATCCCATAACTTGCAACAATGAGAAATGTCAGTCCATGCTTCATTGAATGCATCCCAACTACCAAATAAAACCACTATTCGAACTAGGAACATTTTTGAAAATCACAATCTATTCCTTATCAAATACTTGATTTATTGATTTCTATGCATCGATCTTGGAACCATGATTCCAACAGTACCAATTTTACATGATTTTGTTGAGAAATGAAAAATTAATTGCCTTCTGAGTGCGGGCAGCGATTTTGGGTATGTCAGACATTTATGTCATTTAACGGGAATGAGCATTTGATTAATTAGAGCTTAAGATGTTTCCTTTATTTTCACATAGATACCTCATCAAAATTAAGAGGATTTCAAATTTTATGAAAATTAGAGCTCGAGGTCAAAATTTATGGGCATTTGAAGTTCGGGAGGGTCAGATATTGAATTTTCCCTTGTGTGCGGCTATTTCAGGTCTTGGTGTCCCGGATGTCCCTTGTGTGACTTGGGCCGAAAACCTCCACTTCATCTGCATCACACTTGACCCACTTTGTAAATCAGGCAAGTCGGAATTTTGGGGAAATCATGTCCCATGCATACCTAGACCATCCAAGCCTCCCTTTTTCCACTTTTCCCGATTCCCTCTTGGTGTGGCGATTTTGGGTTTAGATGTCCCATATGTCCTTTTATTGATCGGGCTGTTAGGGCTGTTGACTTCTTACCTACCTAATTTTCATTTTTCAATGATTGTGGCATTTCGGCGAACTCATATCCCGCATACTGTGCGGCTTGGGCCAAAAAAACATGACTTTGTCGATTCCTTTGCAAATTGGTGATTTCAGCGATGTGGGTCTCACGCGTCTTGACATCTCATGGATTACATGGGACACAAATACCCACTTTTTAGATTTGAAATTATTAAAGCCATTTTGGCTTTTTGGTCCCTAGATGTCTTGCGTGAACTTGTGTTGCTCGGGGACACAAATCTCCGATTCACCTTCAATACACTTGTTTGAAGCCATTTTTTCGGATTTTCTCAAATTTTTGGCTTCTCAAATTTTTTTCTTGGATGGGGAGTCAAAGAGAAACCAAAGGGAATCCCAAAACCTTATTTTTTGGGCCTTGGACAATTTCTTCCCACTCAATCCTAAAGAAATGATGCAAGTTATCAAAATTACCTTGAGGGGTGAATTTTGGATAACACATATATACCAACCTTTACATCCCTTCCATATACATCTACTATCTACTATTCTCAAAATTTTCTAGCTTCTCAAATTTTTTCCTTGGATGGGGGAGTCAAAGAGAAACCAAAGGGAATCCCAAAACCTAATTTTTGGGCCTTGGACCATTTCTTCCCTCTCAAGCCTAAAGAAATGGTGTAGGTTATCAAAATTACCTTGAGGGGTGAATTTTGGATAACACATATATACCAACATTTACATCCCTTCCATATACATCTACTATATCCATGAATATTGTACCCCCACCTACCTCAATTACATCCACTTCTCCATCCATCTCTACATCTACTACATCCACACATACCATACCTAACTCTCTACCCACATCTATTTTAACCCCTATCTCAACATCCTCATCACACATTTCTACATTTATACCCACTTTTATACCTTTACCCTTAACCAAATCCACAATTGTAACCATACCCACATCAATTTCCAAAGTTGTGTCCACGTCCACATCATCCTCAAAACTTCTACCAAGAAGACATCCTCTTTTGATCCCATTACAAAGGATGTATCAATCCCATTTTGATCATCAATGAATATAATCATCCCTACATCAACACCCCAAGATCTATACAACATGTGACTCCTTCCGACCTCATCAAACGTATTATCAAAAACCACTTCCATCTTTAATCCCCACATCTACAACAAAATCTACATCATCTGATTCTACCTTTAAGGATCCCCCAGTCAAAATCATTATAATTCCTTCAAGGGTAAATATTCATACCAAAAATATAAAAAACCTTAGTGTTCCTACTAAAAATATCTTACCCATCCACATAAAAATTTGGAGCTCCCTCCTCCTAAATCCCATCATTCCAAACAATCCAAACCATCTAAGCAATCCAACACCTCATCACCTATCTTAGGACCTTTCCCATCTATTTTGGGACCAGGCCCTTCATCCAAATCCCCATCAACAAAGCTGAATTCAAACCATCTCTTCCTCCTCCCAGGTCGAGTCCAAATCATCCAAGTCATCTATCCCACCTCCTAAATCTAAACTAGAATCACGGCCATCCAATCCTTCTTTTGAACCCAAATTAGAGTCCAAGGCACCCATGAAAATTCATAAAAGTAAGGAACTTATCTTACCTTCACCCACCACTCCCAAATCCAATTCATTTGTAACCCACATATTCCTTTCCATGAAAACCCCATTGGATCGTATACTGAAATATTTCAACAACTCCTTCAAGCATTTTCAATCACTCTTCCTCTTATCAAATCCTTTGATTCACGTGGGCCAAAACCCACGTGGTCTGATTTTAAAGTTGTTTGTACTTATCATTGTACCCCTAGGCATGATACAAAACATTGTAAATCCCTCCAAAATCTCATCCATAATCTCATAGAATAATATGACCTTATCATCAACAAGACCACCTTCTTCCTTCTATCTCATCCACATTCAACTCCAATCCTCCAATCAAATCCTCACCTCATAAGGAATCTAATTCAGCTCTCCATCTAAATCATTCATTGTAATCCCTCCCCGAGCTCTATTTCTCCTAAAGGGAGGTCCAATATCTTCATCAACATAATCCACATTACCAATCCTCCTCACCCTCATGATCCTCAATCATCTATCCAATCAAAACCCGAGTCATCATTGCTGCTCCTTCTAATGATCCTACCCCATCTCCCTTGGCATCCAATAGCTCATCCATATCTTGCATCCAAGTTTCCTAAGGAATTCAATATCTTTCAAGTAGGGGAACATCCAATCATCATTATTAATTCTATCCCCTCACTTTGCATATACATATCCCATGCACATCAATCCATCTCCTTCTTCATCCAACAACCCCATGGACATGGATGATACCATGTCCCTTCCCCTAATTTATTTTAATTAGAATGTCACTACTCTAGAAAGGAGCCAACGTTGAAATTTTTCTCCCACTGGATTAGACCATACATTATCACACATAATTATGGATATGGAACCTATCATTTAGTGTCTCTTGATGGTAAAATGGAAATGGAACCTCTCAACACCTTGCACTTGTGGACTTTCTACTTTTAACATACCTACTAGCCTAGTCTTAGTCATAACAAATATCTTATCTCCCTCATAAGCCATTCTCCATCTCATTGTAATGATTTGGAATTATGTGGTCTACTGTCACTATTCTATCTATGACCTTGAATATGGGCACCGTGAATCTGATCATAGCAGTTTCCTTATGGACAATTCCCTCCTTCAAGATGGGAACCCCACAATCATTACATATGTCACCCTCTTATCTACCTATTGGAACCATGCTAGGGGTTTATAGGCATCACTTGTACATCTTCTCATCCCCTCCCCAAGTGGTCTACTTGGATATCCCTAGATCTATCTAAAGTCAAAATTATGGATGCTCATATCAAAGGCTATCTTATCTAAAAGCAGACTACTCCCTGGAAGAAAAATTGTTCATATAAAGTGAATTGTTAAAAGTATAGACTGATCCCTTGAAGGAAAACTATCTCATATCTTATTTTGCCATCCAAAATTAAAAATTCAATGTCAAAAACAAAATTATAAATGTAGACCACTCCCTCGAAGGATGGCTACCATCTTGTATCATGGAAGTAAAAGGCTTCCCTATTGATCATCATTCTTAAAATCTAAAAAAATGCAAAAGAAAAATTCAAAAGAAAGCATCCCGGAAATCTTCCCGCATCGATCAACTTTCCCATTCATTCTTCATATACTTCCCGCATTGATCAGTTTACATCATATTACTCAGAGATAGGGCATAGACCTAAGAAAACCACTTAAGGAGAACCTACTTCCCCCATACGAGATACATCTTAAAACCTTTTTCATGTCTACAATAGGTGTATAAGCACACCCCCATCTTTTCCTTCATGATCTTAAATGTGACTAACTATCATTAGTTATGTGTTAACACTGTCAATGGCCGCAAGTGCATCACTTTTTCCACATTCTCTTTCATGCTTTACCTCCAATACAATCCAGAGCATCTATTCCATGCGCACTCCTTACTACGATGAAGTGTACGCTCCTACATTTTGGGTCACCTTGTTGAACTAAAATTTTATCTTTCACATCCAATCTACATTTATCTCATCTTACCAATATTATAACATGTCATCTTATCCCATCCCTGTCCATATTTCATCTTCTTATCCATATATCTCATCTAATCTATTTCTCTCACCCAGTCTATCTATTTTATCATCCAATATTTTTATCTAACCTATATTGCCTATCCTTTAGATTGGTGTGTCACCCATAACACACTTTTCCTTGTTTTTCATGGCTTGTTTTGCCATCATTTTTCTCATCTATCTATCTCATCCTTAATCGCATCCAACAACCTACTCTGCGTTCATCTCTATGTCCCTGGGGCACCATATTTTCATCCTAAGTCCACCATCGTGGCCATATTTTATATTCGTCCCACCAAGATGCATATTTCCTCAATTCCTTATGTATGAGGGATATCACATTTTAATTATCCTTGCATTTTTTGCGCATATTTTGGTGTTTGAATTTGACCTATTGGTCCCACATCTTGTACATATATATGAGCGGATTCCCATTAGATTACCTCCATGTTGTAGTGATATTTTTGAATCACAAGTTTCGTAGGACATTAACGTCGCATCCATCACAGGCCATGCTATGCCCCTACCGATGTGTTTCTAGGATCACTACCACATTTTTATTTTATTTTTGTTTCTATCTTATCAATAGTCTTTCCCCTTTGTTTGGGGCATCCTTTCTATTCTTCTCTTCTTTTTCTTATTCTTTCCCTTTTCCTCCATCCATTTCTTTCATACACATGTTTGATTATTCTTTGCATCATCAATCCCTAGTTTGAGGGGGAGTACCCTCATCATAATTTCTTTTGTCCTCCCATAATCCTTCATCACTTCTAGTTTTTTCTCGTGGATTTCCTAAAATAAAACCAATCGCAAAAATGGGAAAATGTAAGACACCAATTTTTGTATTGCTACCCCTCATCCACGTTAGCTCCCCTTCATCTTTATCTCACACATGCATATCTCTCTTCCTATTCAACTTCACATTTTCCTTCTAAATCCCATTTATTCGAATTTCCCACTTTACTATATTACCCCATCATTTATTTTATTTCCCTAACTCACCCTTAATCCCATTTAATTAATTTCCCACTTTCTTATTTTTATTATCCTAATCACATCCCATTTATAATCCATGGACCCTCATTTAACAATTTCCACCCTCCAACCACCTTTTATCCCCCTAAATGCACTTTTGGTTCTCCCCTGGACCTTCATTTAATAAGTTTATCTCCCCTTTTCCTTTATTTAATATTTTCCTTCCTCTCACCCACCTTTTATCCATCCTTGGGTTCTTAACCAAATTCATATAATAATTTTACCTCCCCTTTGCCTTTATTTAATATTTTCCTACCTCTCACCCACCTTTTATCCATCCCTAGGATACCAAATACCTTTATTTAATGCTTTCATATTCCCAACATCCATCTATCCTCCCTATAAATACACCCATACCCTTCATTCTTAGAGGAGGAAAATTTTGGGAGCTTTGGTCTTCTTGCAGATTTATTGTGTTTATTTCTCATCTCTAGACCCAGTCACCATCGACCTAGCCTGATTGCCATCGACCCATCTCGGTCACCATCAAACTGTCTGCAGTTATCAAATCTATCAATTTTCCTACATCAGACTTTCTATTTCCATAGCTTTCCCATATTAGATCCAAGACGTTTGCAATATTTTAGATCCTGTTACAAACTTTTTTTTTTTTTCGTAGTTTATAATCCACTCTACTATGGTCTCTGTCAATTGACTGCACAAGATTGTGTCAGTCGTTGTCAACTTTGATTAGGTTTTCTTTAATATTACTTATTTTTATCAGATCTACAAGTTATCTTATTTAATACATTTCAGCTTTCTATTTTAGTTCATTTATTTTATGCATCACACCATTTATCCATTATTGTTTTATCCTTATTTTATATCAAAGTGGGTTGAAATCCATCTTAGGAAGTTTTCACTTCTCAGGACTGGATTTTATAGGAAACCCACTATCCTATCTACTAATCATTTTATTTGTCGAGTTTCTCTTTGTTGTGCATGTTATGAAGCCCACTAAGAGGAGGATATTTTGCTCCCGTATCCATAGTTATACCATATAGAGATACCTTAAACCCTCTCATAATTGAGTTTCTTGTTTTCTTTGTTATCATTTCACTAATCAAACATGTACGAGAAAATTTGTTTAACATACATTTATCCCCACTTTATGCTGGTGAATGAATATTCGGTGAGGATCAAGTAGATAAAAAGAGTGTACCTTATAGATAGCTAAAGGAGTTATAATCGATGATAGTGCAAAATGAGGATTGTGCTTGATACCGTGTCGAATGGAGATTATAGAATGTGTATCATAGAATCTAGAAGAGGATAAAAATCCTAGGGATGATCTTGTGTGCAAAGTAGAAATGATGCTAACATTTATTCATTAGATATTATCTTTTTGGAGCATCTTGTGTTTGAGATTGTTCCTTGTTCCTTTTTGCGTTTCCTTTCATCGGAGTAAGGTCGGACCTACAAAAGAAAATAAGTGTAGTCAATGCTCATAATAAATAAAAATTAAACTTTAAATTAGTAAATGTAAAAATAGAAATGCCCATTGAAAGAAAAGTGAATCAAGGATAGAGTACTCCTGTGTGCCATGAGAGAAGAGATAGAATTTATCTTGTATTTTTTTGCCTTGGAGATGGTTGAAATAATCTTAAGGATTTAGACATCTTGTCACCAAACTGAGGATTTAAACATCTTGTTGCTAAACTAAGGATTTAAGCATCTTGTTGTTAAATTGAGGATTTAAGCATCATGCCGCTAAACTAAGGATTTAAGCGTTATGTCGCTAAGGGAAGAGTATTGAGAAATCCCTAGGATTTTCCCTCCAACGATTAATGCTTCCCTATAGATAAGTGCCACTACAGATGGTCACAAACCCAATAGAAATTGGTCACGGATGATCATGAAAAAGTAGAGTAATTAGGTCCCTTTCCTAAAGTATGTAACTTGCCACTAATTTTGTTCATGTTTTTCCTAATAGTAACCTATAACTGAGTATGTGTTGTTGGAAATTAGAAAAGACTATCACTTTGAAACTTGTTGATCCTATAATGTACCTATTTTTTCACTAGGATAGAACCTCATGGTGGGATACTAGTGCCAAATTATCTTATATGTGTTGAGTACTTTTTTCCCTACACTAATTTTGGAGAACTTATGATTATGAACCATGTTATTATTTGGTGTTTGTCCTAATTTTTATGTGTACCATTTTGTGTCTAGTATCCGAGATACTAAGAGGGTGAAATAGTCACTCGATCATTTCCCCCACTTGTTTGGGGTGTGTGAGATGAACCAAGGTGAGCTTAACTCAAGTGAGGAAAGATGAAAGTGATGTTTACATATAAAATATAAATACTATAGTTGGAATAGGGAAATATGCATGGTAACAAGAATGACACATGAAAAACAATAAAAGATTATAGCCAAAAGTGTTAATCACAAACAAACATGGTATGATGTGATAGAAACTAGTCAAAATACACAATAACATGGAAAAGGAAACAAAAAGTAGCTAATTGAATACATGAGACAACCCTCATGATGTTTTAAGACACTTGAATCCTTCAAGGATATAAAATAAAATATACAAAATCGAGCATAGGGCATAGCCTAAAAAATAATGACAATCAAGACATAAAATAAACAAGATACAAGTAAATCATATAACCATGTTTAGAAGTAGGCTTATAAGACAAATGCTACACATGAAACACCCATTCTCATGCTATAAATATTAATAATATGTATATAACTAGAAATAAGAAGGAAAGTAGTAGTTATTTCCATGATAGAACTTGAATATAGAGAAATAGTAAAGGTAGATGCCCCTAGGAGTCGTAGTGGGATTGGTAGAGAAAAGTTTCATACATCATACATTGTGTAGAAACATGTAAGTGATTTACATTCATCTCAAAAAGTACCATGTGAATGTGCATGTGTGTATGGAAAAATGATAGAGCATACTATGAATCCAAGTAACATGATAAGAAATGTGCAATATAGAATAATATGAGCAAGCAAGGATACATCCAATCAAGATCTAGGCTAATATTTTTGAATTTTTGTAAATATGTGAACATGAAATATAAAAACTATGAGAGGGGAGCAAGGTTTCCCCAGTGTATGTGTGCAAGGTGAGGTCCATGTAGGTAAGTGCACCCTCAACAATTGTGTATGAACCTATAACGAGAGTGTTTCATTTATGCAAGTGTGCATTTTAATTCATGCAAGTGTGTTTCTTTCATGTAAATTTCATTTATACAAGTGTGCCTTTTAATTCATGCAAGTGTGTTTCTTTCATGCAAATTTAATTTAAATGCAAGTGTGCCTTTTAAATCATGCAAGTATGTTTCTTTCATGTAAATTTCATTTATTCAAGTGTGTTTCTTTCATGTAAACTTTATTTATGCAATTGTGCCTTTCAATTTCCGCAAGTGTGATTTATTTTATGCAAGTTTGGTTTGTGTTTAAAGGATTTAATTTCCAAGATTTTCTTCTCTTAATGCATACAACCTTTGGACACCAACCCGGATTGATATTATTAATGGTGAGGATTGACGACCCTCATCATTTTGGCGCTATTTCCGGGGAACACGGTGTTATTAGGAGATTTAGAGTTCTCTAAAATAATATTCTAGTGACTGTAGAATACCTTTTAGCAATTCTGTGACTAGGAAGAATTTGGTAAGTAGTTTCTTTAGACTTTTATTTCCTGCAAGTAGATTAAAATTTCATTTATGTAATTAGGAATATTAGATTGTAAATATATCCCCACAAACTAACTCTGTGTATAAGAAAAATGAATGTGATGTTTGATCAAGAGGTATAATGGTATGAAAAATAATTCAGATATGGAAATGGTATAATATGATATTGAATTTGGAAGTAGATCCAGTTGATGAAATATCATATGCCATTTTTGATAACCACCACCATTTCCCCTTGTATCAACTAACAACTCAGTGATCTTATTACACATAACCTTAGTAAAAAATTGGCTTATCCAGTTTGTAATAATGAATTGGTAGCATTTCTAATTAACTTCATCCATATTCAGGGATTTCATTAGAGCCAAAATAAAACCCACTCATAAATCCACCCATCTAAATTAGTTTTCATCCCATAATAAAATTCAATCCCTGAACCATATCCATTAGAAAAATTTGTTTTCATGTCTTTCAATTTCTTCATTTTTGTATATGCTTGTATAACATTAAGAAGCAATTATGGTGAATATCAAGGAAATAAATTTTTATGTACTAAAATTTGAGGACTAGATCTATAGGAATTTTCAGAGTTGTTCTTGATACCAGCATGCATATTTTGGAGCACTAACAGTATCAACCAAGGAGCATGCATATTTTGAAGGGATACACGGATACCTTCACTCTCTCTTTAACAACTATCCATCTCCTGAGATCACTAGTCCGGGATTTGAAGATTACTATGGTGATTCCGATAATGCACAATTCAATATGGGCTTTGAAGACCTAGAAATTGTCTACACAATTTTTGGAAATCTTCTTGGAGTTACCAAGTATGAAAAAAGGTTTTTATGAGATCTCAGACATTGCTTCCTATTTTACACAAGTTGTAATTTGATGAATATAGTCTGATGATGGATCAAATTTTTCTCTAATCCTTCTCATGCTATCATTTCAAAAAAATTCAAAAAGCTTTGATTAGAAAACCAACTTGCTGGCCAATCAAAGGCAAAAAAAAAAAAAAAATAAAAAAGCTTTGATTGGAAAACCAGCTTGCTGGCCAATCAAAGGCAAAAAAATAAAAAAATCAAAAAGCTTTGATTGGAAAACCATCTTGCTGGCTAATCAAAGGCAAAAAAACTTTGATTAGAAAACCAACTTGCTAGCCAATCAAAGGAAAAAGGAGGCGGATATTCTTCAAAGGAAATCAACTGTTACCTGGTGGCTTTCTTCTCGGAACTATTTGATCATGTTAACAATAGGATGACAAAGACAACTAGAGGTATGATCAAGTTATTTTGTTCTACTATTTTATTTTTAAGCTTTCTTGTAAGTTTTTTTATTATAGCTAGATCCACTTTTAAAGATTTCCAAGAAAGGCAAGATAAAATTCATATCTCCCCTACTTATATGAAAAATATGTGCACCTCTTTGCAATCAAAATTTTTGAGTCTAATTTATGGGAAGCCATAAATAAACAACATGCATGAGCTTAGGTGTGGGAGAGAAGGAGAAGCATGAGCTATGCATTTTGATTTTAAATATGAGACACAACAGAAGGAGATCCACATAAGAACCTGTTGTAAAATAAAAGAGATCAAAAACAACAGAAAGAGATCCACACAAGAACCTACTGTAAAATAAAAGAGATCAAAAGTAGCAAAAGGAGATCCACACAAGAACCTGTTGTAAAAGAAATAATATCAAAAGCAACAGAAGGAGATCCACACAAGAACCTGTTGTAAAAGAAATAATATCAAAATCAATAGAAGGAGATCCACACAAGAACCTGTTGTAAAAGAAAGAAATCAAAAGTAGCAGAAGGAGATCCACATAAGAACCTGTTGTAAAAGAAAAATATCAAAAACAATGAAGGAGACCCACACAAGAACTTGTTGTAAAAGAAAGAAATCAAAAGCAGCAGAAGGAGATCCATAAGAACGTGTCCTCAATACGAAGAAGAATCTAAGAAGAGGAGATAATAATGTAATGCATGAGGACATGCATAAGATTAAGTGTGGGGTAATGATGAGGCCATAAATTACCATTATTTTGTCCTTCCAAGTTACCTTTGAAAGTGGATTTAAATGTAATCTAGGAACTTATAGTTTGCTTAAGATAGAATATAGGATATATATCTTGTTCATTATTTATAAATATTTTGTTATCTATTTTTTTGACTAATCCTATTGATTATTTGGGAAAAGATGCAAAGTCTTGTGTATGTAGGCCATAAAGGAAAGATAATGCTAGTATTGGGAAAAGTGGAATTGATCATGAACAGTAAATTTAAAATCAAATTTTATTTCATATTAAAATTCTTCTCAAAAAATTATGCAAGTTCAAAAAAGAATCATCTCAATCCGAGGTCGCATGCAAAAGTTATAGCTATTTTAAGTTAGTTGCGGAACTCACAGAGTTAGTTTCGGAACTCACAGAGTTAGTTCAGAACTTGTAGGTTTAGTTCTGGAACTCACATATTTAGTTCCAAAACTTGTATCAATTGAATGATAGTTATTTCTAGAACTTTTAATTCATGGACAAATCATATTTAGTTCCGAACTTGCAGATTTAGTTCCGGAACTTGCATAAAAGGAATGACAACTTTAGTTCGGAACTTGCATCAACGGAATGATAGTTTTTGAGGGATTGTGAAAACTCAGAGATTCCAATGGGAAATATGAGAGAGGTTTTTTCATAGCAATGTGTTTAACAAAAACTCATTCAGATTTGCTACAAGTTTTACCAATGAAGAGAGATCTAACTTTTAGTGAGTCCGAGGAAACATGTATCAAACGAGCACTAAAAGTTCCATAAACAAAAATAGAAAAGTCAAATGGAAAATATGAGAGATTTTTTTGTTCATAGCAATGTGTTTAAAAAAACCTCATTCATATTTGCTACAGGTTTTACCAATGAAGAGAGATCTAACTTTTAGTGAGTTGCAGTTCGAGGAAAAGTGTATCAGACGAGCACTAAAAGTTCCATAAACAGAAATAGAAAAGTCAAATGGAAAATCTGAGAGAGGTTTTTGTTCATAGAAATGTGTTTAATAAAAAACTCATTCATATTTTCTACAGGTTTTACCAATAAAAAGAAATCTAACTTTTAGTGAACTGCAAGTCCGAGGAAAAGTGTATTTGACAAGCGTCAAAAGTTCCACAATCAAAAATAGCAAATTCAAATGGAAAATCCGAGAAAGGTATTTGGTCAAAATCATATTTTGAGGAAAATCATTCTTCCAATAATGTAGAGGAATAAAATAATCATGATTCTTGTTACCAAAAAGTAAGGATAAGATTTGGGAGTAAATCTTCCTAAAATAAGTGAGATAAGATTTGACTTCAATAATATCTCTCTCTCCATATTTTGTGGAGATGAAGATCTTAGTTGTTAGGATTGGAATAAAGATAAGATCAGATTGTATTTCCTAAAATAAGGAGTTGGTTGGATGCATAAATTATAAATGCAACCTTCCACACTTAGATATGTAATGCTTTTCTCCAAAGAAATAAAGATCTATTCTTTCCTCTCAAATATTATGTAGTTTTAAGATCTCAGAAGTATGATTTAAATTCTCTTCCAAGGAATGAACTGACCACTCATTCCAAGGAAGATGGATCTATGTATTTATGTTTATGTTTATTCATTTATATTTAATTCATTATGTTGTATTGTTTTTATCTTTGTATTGTAAAAATTCAGTCTATTGTAAACTTGCAAGTGTTTCATTCAATTGTGTTTATTTTTAATTCAGCAATTTCATTTATGCAAGTGTTCCTTTTAATTCATGCAAGTGTGTTTCTTTCATGCAAATTTTATTTATACAAGTGTGCCTTTTAATTAATGCAAGTGTATTTATTTCATGCAAATTTCATTTATGCAAGTGTGCCTTTTAATTCATGCAAGTGTGTCTTTCTTTCATGCAAACTTTATTTTTGCAAGTGTGCGTTTCAATTTCTGCAAGTGTGATTTATTTTATGCAAGTTTGGTTTATGTTTAAAGGAGTTAATTTCTAATATTTTATTCTCTTAATGCATACAACCTTTAGACACCAACCCGGATTGACATTATTAATGGCGAGGATTGACAACCCTCATCATGAATATGCCCCCAAGTCTGATCATCACAAAGTTGATCTATCTAATGAGGATAGGGGGTGAGGGTCCACTACCTGCTAGTGTGAAATAAGTATACATGTGATCATAATCAAAGAATCTATGGCCAAGGGGGAATACATGTGGATAAAGATACCGTGAAGTGGGAATGCATGTGCCATGGGTAGTGTGTGTTCTAGGTGAAGAATTGGTCCTATGAGGTGGGGTGTGAGACCGATATATCCATCGTGAGAGAGAAGTAGACATCAAACATGGAGGATATCTAGGTGAATGTGTAAAAGTAACACTAGGAATGGTGAGATCTCTAGATTCAGAGGAGTATGTGCCAAAGCCACAGGGGACATCATGAGAATATGTATGAGTAGGTGTACTAGTGATAGAAGTAACTGAAGGTGTAGTAGTAATAGGAGCCAATGATAAAGGAGTCTATGGTGGAATGCCTCAAATAGTGATAATGTGATGCTCATGTACAAAATTAAGGCATAAGTGAACTATGGATGGTATAAATTTGGCAGCCCTAAGCCAAGGGATTCTTAAGACCATGTCACAATGATGTGCAGTTGTAGATACAATAATGAATGACATAAAGATAGTAAGGGACCCAACAATGATAAGAAGAGTGAAATGATCTTGATAATTAGGAGACACATGAGTCATATGAGATGATGGAAAATTGATAGCTTGCAAGAAAGTGATTAAACATGCATTACACTTGTAAGTAGGATGCACCATAACATTGTTAATAGCATGAGTACCAATAGAATCATCAATGTGTAATCTATGTGATGAAAAGGCATGAAAATTGACATAAGTAAAAGTAATTATATGTGAAGGAAGATTAGTAGTACCAAGAAGAAATCCAAGAGGATGATTTGTAGATAGATGAGGAATATAATGATAAACATGATTAGAAGAGGATTAAAGTGCTGATTTTTCATGCTTAGTTAGTGGATTATTGAAAATTTTAAACTTACATTTTTATTAATATATTTAGGAATATAAATAGTAGATCTAGGAAACTTAATGCCATGATTGCTAATTAGATCTTGGTTTAGATGTATAAGCTTGAAACACATATCAGTAAAATGGACATTACATCGATGATAATAACAATGAGCATGTTCATCAAATTTCCTTCCATGAGGCTGATTAGGATCTACCTCAAGATGATCTGGAAGAGAATTCATATTACTTTCTAGGAGTTGAGGAAACAACATATGTGGTGGATATGATAGTTTAGTAAAAATCCAGTGCATAGGTTGCAAGTGGAGCTTTGTACGTTGAGATATAACATTGACAATATATTTAGGTTCACTAGGATTCCCCTTGAAGGAAAATTTTCTTGGGAACTTGTTAGTAGATGAATAAAAATATTAGCACCATATTTAAGTTTTCCCAAAGAAAATAACTTGATTTCATGAATTTTCAAAGTATGACATAGATGATCAAAAGAGTGAAAAAATCAAAGAGTACATATTCTTGCAAAGGAGGTAATAGACTTTGGATGAAAATATATTACAATTTAGATTCAACCAAGACATTGTTCATTTAAAAATATTAATCTTATAACGTAAAACATAGTCACTAAGATGTTCATTAAAGCCTTTATGCATTTTTTCCATTTGAGCATATGATATCTTCATTCCAATATTCATATAAAAGTGAGCCAAAAATAGGTTTGCTAAAGGAGTAAAATATCTAACAGAGTGCAAAAGAAGGTCATAAAACCATTGTAAGGCATTTTCCTATAAGCTCATAGGGAAAAACTTAGTCAATAGGGTGTCATCACAAGCATAATACAAGCATGTAATAATAAATGATCGAAGGTTCTCTTGGGGATCTCCATGGCCATCAAAGAGAGGAAAATTAGGTGAGGAAAAATTAGAAGTGGATAAGAAGACACCTCGGGTGGAAGAATGCTATGAAAAATAAGTGAAGAATCAAGAGATAGGGAAGAAGAGGAAGATGCATATTTCAATTTAATTATTTGAGCTTACAGTTCATGATATAAAAATCTAAAGAATGGGTTCCTGAAGAAGTTATAGGTTGGATGTGAGAAATAAGAGGAGAAGAAATATTAGTGATAGGTGTGGAAATAGGAACATGGATAGTGAACTTCCCCACATTAGTGGTAAGCATAGAAGATGTGGTGGCTGTAGTGGGGATAGAAGTGGCATCTAAAGGAGTGGAGGTATAGATCCATTGGGATTATTTACAAGTAGAAAATAGCAATAGATCAAGGTTCTCAGGATGATCACCAATGTATGTATTTAGGTCATTAATATTTTTCATTGGTAAACTCATGAGAGGTGTTATCCATGATAGAGGAAAAAATGTCCGATAAAGGTGTGTGAGGATCAGGCTCACCAAATTATTTAATAGAATTAAATATTAATTAGAGGACCAAGATCAAATGAACACAATAATGAAAAGAAAAATCTATCATGCAAGAAACAAGCAAGTATAAGAAACGGTGAGATAAGACTAACTTATCTTATATCTAGAGATTTGAGATGATTATGAGATGGGAAATATGATGAGAAGGATGGAGATGAAATGTGCATGCCATGTCCGAGAAATTGGTATCAAGAACCTCTTTGGATAAGACTATCTAGATGAGGAAAAGACCTCCGAGTATTTGTTGTTTGAACTAGGCGCTAGTGTCCTGGAAGAAAATTTGCTTATGATATTTTCAAGGTTTAAACTTATATTTTTCCTTTCACTCTCTATCACACCCAATTTATTATGGGTTTCTTGTATCGTATCGAATCTCAAAAACCTTAGCTACCTACACAAGGATTCGAGAAAATATTATGTGGATTACATGATGCATATTATTGAGTCAAACTAACCTTGATGGTCACCCCAATGTGATTATCACCAAATGTTGCACTACATTTCAAACTCTATGTAGTTCTTGTGTGTGTGTGTGTGAGAGAGAGAGAGATT
Organism: Taxus wallichiana var. yunnanensis; assembly: GCA_018340775.1. NCBI lineage: Eukaryota > Viridiplantae > Streptophyta > Pinopsida > Cupressales > Taxaceae > Taxus > Taxus wallichiana. The sequence continues at coordinate 950,438,108 of CM031234.1, forward strand.
GAATTTTTTTCCCTTGAAGCTAGTTTACCTTGTTCTAATTGCACCAAGATAATGGGATACAACTACTTTTCCCCAAGATGAATGTGTGAGATGGAATTTATAAATAACCCCTCATATGCAATGAATAATACAACACAAATGTAGTCCTTAAATGTTTCTCTTTTCCCAGGTGGTAGATAGTAAGCAATAACCTATTTTTTCTAGCCCATAATAATGGATAGTAAGTCATGTATATATATGATTCCCTTATTTTAATTTCATAATTAACAACCGAAAAGGCCCACCTAAAATGATGAAAGATACTTTGGAAAATATTAAAAATGATGTGGTATTTAAAACTTGAGAAAATATTGGGAAGAAGAAATAAGCACCCAAAGGGGGCAAAAGCACCTAGGTGCTCCTATCCCTATTGGGTGGTAGTTTCGTGATGCTCGGAGGACATACCAAAAATACGAGTTGGGTCATGTGTTGTCTAATGTCCAAAAGTAAAGTGACCATTCAAGAAAATAAAATGTCAAGATTATAAAAAAGGGAATACGCAATGTAAAATTAAAACAAGTGTTGTTAATGTCTAGTTTTCTTTCTTAGGAATCATGCATAAAATTACATGCATAGAGGTGTGATGTAAATAGAAAGTGTGTGATTTCATGACTAAAAATCCAATTTTTACAAGTCTAAAGGCCAAGGCCAAGGGCCTTCCACTCCAAGAGAAACTCCTAAAAAGGAAGAGACATTCTAAATATCATTCTTTAGAATTTTCGAGATAGTGTCCTAGCTCTAGGAGAATGTCCAACGTATGACTAAAATGATGATCTAGATGTGGTCAACTTGCGGTTTGAGAATAAATTGAAATCAATGATGGAGTATTTATGGCACAAATGGCATCTATCAATGCAACCTTGGCTAATCTATAGACACATTCTAAAATTTTCCATTCGGGTCATGTAGGGTCTTAAAGAAACCAAAATCCAAGTCTAGCATAACATGAAAACTTTCTTTAATTCAATATGGGTGCTTTATAACACACATGTTATAATTCATCCAAATTAAGGTAATTTAAAAAAAAACACCTTAATCACAATTAATTCCTTCAATGATTTCCATCTTGTGGCAATTAAAATACATTTGATAACAAATAATAGCCATGTTTAGTTGTAAGGGTCCATTAGATCTACCTGAACCCCCTTATCATCACTCTAAACAAGTGAGTATAACTTGTATACTTTTGGTTAAACCATTTTAATAGGTCTTGAGAAATATGTATAACTCATATGTGTCAACCTAGAAAATAGAGAAGCTGCAATCCATACTACATTCAACACTACAAATTAGGGGTATGGTAAATATATAATGTAATTAAATAGCTACACTACTTGGAAGATTTTTCAAGTAAATAGTGCAAGCTTAGTTTCATGACTACACATAAGTCACAAAACTTGTCTTCATCACCGTAAAACCATCATTACACAATTATCTTGTTCTCAATTTTGTTGTTTAAGAAATTTAATTTTTGTTCAAAGAAGTAGGAACTAGGACTCACCACTTTATTTGAAAGTACGCTATCGGTCCCATCTTAGGATCCCTATGGGAAATATAGTGACCACATAATGAATTTTGTCATTAAGTACTCACTACCCTTCTGTATCCATCCTAAGATGGTACGGATAGGGTTTTATTGAATGGAAAGGTGGGTCATAACACCCACACTTCATTTACACTAATTGCTATTTTTTGAGTTAATACTAGGTACATTCTACGTTAAGATATTAGGTGTCAAGACACGTTATCCTTTTCTCAATAGATAACTATAGTAACTTGTCTCATTACTAACTTTAATGAGTATCTCTTTTTGTGATATCACAACATATCGTTAGTTGCTAAGGATAGGTTTACTTAATCATGTCTCACAATTAAATGATCCAATAACATCCTAGTTAATATTGTTTTAGTCACATAAGTTTATCATTTTCTATGAATGATCCACTTAATCTCATTGGATGTCCAATAACATGGGTTTAATTAATCACGTCTCGCATAAAGTTATTCTATTTAATAATTGTTGAAACAATACATGTACTCATGTGTCATTATTGTATCACAATAATCGTATTTTTATTTTTAATAAGGTATAATAACATTTTTCTATATTATTTTTCCCATAATGTACTATACACATTGATGGCATATTTAATCATCCATAATGAAACTATAAATTACGTGATGATTAACAATAACTATTTTTGTACATTGTTGTTAATAACAACTTTTAAACACTTTTAGTTTTAAATAATAACGATAAGGTTATAAATGTTATTTTTATCATAATGATATCCATATCATACTGTTATTGTATATCATCATATTATTTCATCCGTAATGAATTAATGAATCAAATATAGTTTTGTAAATGATGTTTAAAATTTAATAAATTTAAATCATACTCTGCTGTAAAAACAACAATAAAAACATCTTTATAACTCACAAAAAGTGATACAAACAATAAGTATATTTATTCAACTTCATAAGGATAAATCCTTATTTTTCCAAAATGATAACATATTAATTTTTTAGAATAGTACAAATAGGAAAATTCCTTTAATTCAATTTGTAAAATAATACTTTCACTTTACAATGAAATACAATAATCCAGAATGGATTTGTAAACAATAATACATGAAGAAATCATGTGTATAAAATCCATTTATCACTTCACAATATTACTCCATCCTGTACACTATAGTATAAAGAATGCATACATGGCCACTTGTATGAACCGACATGCGTTATTTTAACTCATCATATTGTAGTGTTTAATAGTAATAAATGAGTATATTAAGATTTACTTAGCTAATAACTTATAACCTCGCAATTCTTTGATTGCATTTAAATATGCCATTATTTAAATATGATGATAAAAGAAGTTATTTCTTAGCATACTAATCAAAAAAAATATGTAGACACAAAATCAAACACATACCACTATTGTTGGGCACCTAAAATATTGGCTAAGTACAAAAGGGTGCGTAGGCTCATGCAAGGCCTAGTTGAAGAAAGGCACACAAGGAGAAGGTGCATAGGAAAGGGTTTAAGGAAACCCATGGCACATGCGTAGACAAAGCCAAGGTTCCAGGACTTAGCCATATTGGGCATTTTAGGTAGGATACAAGGAAAACGTGACCCGACTGTGCATGCAAAGTGGATAAGGTGCCACCTGGTGACAGGTTGGCCTAGGAAGGAATATACCTTGCGGTAGAGGCTTCTAGAAGGACATCATGACACAGAGTGGTGAGCTTAGGCCTAGAGGAGCATGTGCTCTGGAGGACCACATTCAGACACTTGGTGATGGATTTGAGGCCACAGGAGAATGAGTTGGTAGATCAAAGAGGCTATATATACAAGTTCCTACAGAAGTAAAAGACACACCTAAACATATAGAGAAAGGGTGAAGCTCTATAGAAATACTGCAAGGACTCTGTTAGTTTGGATAAATAAGGGTAGGAAAGAATGTATTAGGGGTTGGGAATTATAAATTTTCTTTTGTAGGCCTAGTTATATGAGTCCAGTTATAATGCATGACTATGGTCTTCCTTTCTGTGACATTCTATAATGGCCTAATGAATGTAATAAGGTTACCAGTTGATATGAATATGAACATTAATGATTCTGATACATACATCATTCTTCATAGTTCTTTCTCATTTATGTTTATGAACTAGTATGAATGCTTGTATGATATAATTTTTGTATTGACGTAAGTTCTTTAATTTTTTAAGCACTTTATGTCTGGAATAACTGCAAGGATATAGAAGCCGTTATGAGCTCTATGGTGCTTATATGTCTTATTCCCTTTCAAAATATCTTACACTCAGATCATAGATGATGTTTCCCATTAAAATCACATAAAAGAGAGACTTAGAACCGCGCGTGCCTCGGGTGAGCACCCAGTGCCCGCTGGGTGATAGGACGATGCGCATGGGATTTATTTCCTTTGTGATGGGGGTAAAAATGACTACATATTGGTTCCATTCGGGACCTATTTTCAAAGTTTTAGTGGGGAATGGTATACATCATGATCTATGTAATGAGTAATGATAGAACGTTTAACTTTGGAAAGTGTTGAATCATGGTTCAAGAGCACATGAAGGATGAATTTACTCAGAGATTCAACACTGGACCTGAATTTAATGCACGTAGGTAGGTAGAAGAGAACCTCTACCATGATTCATATGAATTTTTTTTCTCGTTACTTCCCAATAGAACTCTATGAATGGATCTCAGCATATGCATCTAGATCAAGCTAGTATTATATATCGTGCACATGGACCTAAAAAGAATACCATAAGATGCGGGATAGATTTGATATGGAATCATCTTTGTGGATCATTGGTAGAAGGGTATGTTGACTAGCTACACTTTGGAGTATGCTATTTCCACATATTCTTGTCCGGAAGTTGCGAGTTTGAATTTTTGTAGGAGCCCAGAGGATCATTTATGCATGCTATCCCTCTGGAAATGAAGATCTTGATTGTTATTTTAAGTTTAGAGGCATTTCCAATGGCCGCCTAAACCATTCTAAGCACTGGGCGAGGAAGATAGGGTGGAGGAAGATGGTAGATATTACGATGGAGAAAGAAAGGGAGGAGAGACGGCTCAAGTATAGTGAAGCACATGAAAGGGAGATTGCTAGATGACATGAGGCTATAAGTGTGATGGATCTATGGAGGAAGACGTTGCAGAAGGAGTTGAGGTTCACATGGAGGACATGGAACCTGAGCAGTCTGTGCTACCCCATCTTGGAAATTACATAAGAGAGATCCCTTGGCTTACGATGAGAGCTCATTACACGGAGAGAGAAGATTCATTGGCACATATCTGAACCCACCCAGTGACCAAACCATGGCACTTGGTTTTCTAGATCAAGGAAGGAGTATCATTGACCTAGTTGGTATCAGTGGAAGTGACATATTTGTGCCCAGAGATACAATTTTTCAATTCCCACTTCTATGGCTACACATATTCTAGTATTCAAAGGAGTCTTTGGATAAGGAGAAAGTACACAAGCCTTCGGTCTCGCATCTGGGAGTGGCGCGGGGTGCATTAGTGGTAGTGGGATATTATCACAGACCATTAGTGTATAGTTCAGTGGAACCTTGGGGACATTTGACATGACTACTACAGGACCTGGTGGTTTTGGTGGATCTAGTGGGTTAGGAGAATAAGACCTGGTGGACCTAGTGGTTCTGGTGGATCTGGTGGCTCAGGAGGCACATGACACTGGTGGATCACAGTCTTTGAAGGAAAAACAGAGGAACCAAGGCCGGGATTAGGAGGAAAAGGGCCCCAACCACCCCCTCAAGTATTCTTTGAGATGTATTTACATTTTTCATATTACAGAGGTATTGAAGATGCTATAGAACATGTTCATAAGTGTGAACTCCTATGCACACAAAGGGGATCAAAACCTTGGAGAGGAAGGCTAATAAATTTGTAACTATGTTGCAGGGGCACACATATAGCTGGTATAGGAAATATGACCTCACCAAAAAAAGATGGATTATCTTTGCTTTAAATAACACCTTCTTAGCAAAATTCCACATCCCCGAGTTTGAACAAAAGAGCATCGGCTCCCGAAAGAGATTTAACAGGAATGGTAGAGAGTGTGTGGGAGTATGATGTGTGCTTTAAAACTCTCTTGTCTAAATTATCATATGACATTCACCCTTCACAACATGCTCAATGGTTTTTGGAGGGTTGATCACACCTTTTAGAAGGGCCTTATCTCATAAAAATTTCTGAGACTGCATGAGGCACTAGAAGATGATATGCGCGCCAAGGCTATTGGTAGTGTTGACACAGGTATAGCACATTTTTGGAGGCTCGATTGCTGCTATATGGCTAAGCGACTAGAAAAATTATCTGCAAACTCAGCCCATCGTAATCGTAGTGTTTTATGGTGTACAAATTTTTAGGTAGAGGGCATGTCAAGGATAGTTGTGCGTGGAGGACAAAGTACATGTCGTGATAGTAGATCGTGAGATTTATCATGTGGACCATGATGCAAGTAGATGCCCCTTGTTATAGCGTGCAATTAAGAAGATTGTGTCTTGCTATTGTAAGATATACACCTCGACAACCCATGATACTAAGGATTGTAGGCTTATTGATCAAATCCATGAGGCCATTGATCATGGGGTGCGCCAGACCAACATTGCCGGAAATTCTAAAGGTGATGATCACCATTATGAGGAACACGCAGATGGAAGCACGTGTGGAAGGGGATTTCATAGAGGATTCTATGGTCGTGGAAACCATGGAGGAAGAAGTGAGTTCCCACGTGGAATCTATTTTAATTGTGGGTTTATAGAGCATTACAAATGAGAGTGCCTAGACCTATTGCAATGCTCATGGTGTGAAAATGAAACACAAGTATGAGGAGTGCCCTGAGTTATTTGAGCACATGAATTAGTAGAAATGAAATAACAAGGGCACTATAATGTAAGCATTAAGAATACGAACACACAATGGATGCCACGAGTAACACGTGATGCAAGCCTAGAACTTGTTTTAGTAACAACAAGAGTAGAGGCTGCGCGTGTAAAGGAAATACCAAGGCAGAGTAATTTGGTTTCAAGAGAAGAAGCGGTGCATGGAAAATACTCAAATCCTGCTCATCGAAGGAGGTATATCAAGATACCATGGACGTCATTTAAAGTTTATAAGGAGAAATATGGTGTCTAAAGGAGTAGTGAAAGGTACCACGTGCTTTAGAGAAGAGCATGAAAGGAAAGTCATGCATGCAAACCTTCCCCCTTCATAGCCTTGACTATGATAGAGAAATCACATTAAATGTAGTAGTGGATGGATGACTATTAAGTAATATCCTCATTAACACAGCACATAAGTCAATGTTCTCACATTGGATGCTTGGCATCGATGATGGGAAGGCCTGCATTATAGCCATCTTCAAATGTGTTGTATATTGAAAACAAAACAAAGGCAATGCCCCTTGGTGTCTTAAAGGATGCTTCTATCACCATTCAGGGAGCTAAGTTTACTAGGGACTTTGAAGTCTTGGCACTCGTCAAGGAAAACAATTTCCCAGACTACTTAGGTGCCCCCAGTGTTACAAGAACAATGTGGATCTTCGATTCAAAAAAGGGTACATCATCTTTGAAAATGAGGAGGAGCGAGTCATCATACCCCTAGTTGATGGGAAGTCAACACCCTATACTAAACCTTTGGGAGAGGAGGTCCTGGATAAGATATATGTGCACTCAATCAGGGATCAGAGATAATCCATCCTACCGATGGATTTTTCGTTTAAAGATGCTTAGTTGATAAGTGACACCACTAGTCTAGCATGTGATAATTGGGCACACGGGACCTACGAATTGATCAGATGATATTTAAGAGGATCGGTGACAAAGGTGACAAAGGTGCGCATAGTCAGTGCCTAGGAGGAAAAGAGCTACCTAAGTACTCAGGAGGGGCCTCCCCGAGGTCTTTTTGTAGAGAATGGAAGCTCAGTGGAAGGAAGAAAATGAAAGAAGAGGAATGTTAAGTTACGTCCTATTAGGAACTACTACGCGCTGGTGGGTGACACATTGGGATAATCTATTGGAATGGCATGAAGTGAGAATTGCCTTATGTGTTCATTTCTCTAGAAGTAATGTGCCCACCACCATCAAGGACTACAATGGTAAGGAGCCCACCTCTTTCCACGTTTAAGCCCTCGTGAAAGAACCGGGAGGAAGGGTGGAAGCTTTTCCACTATCCCTCTAGGTGAAAAAACCGTATTCTACATGCGCAAAGGTTACGCGTGTGCATGGTACATACATTACGAGACACACCGCCATAAGGAATTGGAAAGAGCTAGTTTCTGACCTAGTTCAAAAATTTGAGTATGAAGTACCAAGCCATCAATTGATAAGGAATTACAGGTTGTTAAGCACCTTACCATGGGGGATAGTTCCATGGTGGAGAATAGGCTCTTGGAATTGCTTGGTGAACCTAGTTTTGGGGAGTACTTTGAAGAAGAGAAATAGAGGAATATCGGTTTGCATGCGTGTGTGTTAAAAAGGAGAAAGGAAAGCTTGTTTATGTGATTGATGGGGAGGAAGTATAAATTTTGGATGCTAACCATTCTGTAGGGATGTGTGAGGTAGTGGAAAGTGCTGATACTTACACATGCGCCTACCATGAACCTCTAAAAACTAAAAAAGTTAACATTAGCTCAAGAGAAGAACCTAAGGAAGCTATCATTAGAGATTATAGGTTGGAGAATGAAGTCTCTAAGATCATTGATCTTTTGCATGAATTTGAAGATTTATTTCTGTGTGGGTACCATGAGCTCAAATGCGTCCACCATTCCTTGGGGGAAATGAAGATAAAGCTAAAGGATGGTGCGTGCCCGGTCAGGAACAGACCCTACTAGATGAATCCCAATTTGCATGTGAAGGTAAAGGAAGAGATAGACAAAATGATATCATCTGGGATCATTGAAGCTGTGGAAGAATTGGAATGGATAAGTCCGATGGTAATCAACATCAAGAAGGATGGGTGGATTAGGATCTACATGGATTATAGGGAGCTAAATGTAGTTTGTGTCATCGATCCTTTTCCAACCCCCTTCATTGAAGAAATTTTGGAGGGAGTCGTTGGGCACAAAATCTATTCTTTTACGAATGGATTTTCGGGATACCACCAAGTCCGGATTGTAAAGGAATACCAGGAGAAGAAAAATTTCACCATTGAATGGGGAAGTTTTGCATACATGGTCATGCCCTTTGGGTTGAAGAATGCCTGCTATTTTCTCACGCATAGTGGTACAGGCATTCCAAGACTTCATCCATAAATTCCTTCAGGTCTATTTGGATGATTGGATGGTGTATGGGCTAGTAAAAGACCATTGTGATAATTTGAGACTAATGTTTAAGAGGTGTTGGCATTGATGATATCCCTCAACATTAAAAAGTGTGTCTTTTCTACCCCATTTGGAATGTTATTTGGGCATATCATATGTAAGGTGGGCTTGCTAGTAGATCCTACCAAGGTTGCGCAGTGATTGTGGGATTGGGGGAACCTACTATTTGGAGTGCAAATGCGTGGGTTTCTTGGACATGTGGGTTACTATTGAAAGTTCATCAAGGGATATGCCAATATCTTTGTGCCTTTAGAAGAATTTATCGACATAAAAGTTCCTTCCATGGGGAGAGGTGCAACATAAGACATTTGATACATTGAAGGATAGGCTTGTCACCGTGCCTATATTACATTTTCCCTCTTGGGGTAAGCCCTTCCATGTTCATGTAGATGCCTCGAATGACCATTGGGGTAGTGCTTACACAACTCGGTGAGGGAATTATTGATCATCCCCTATGTTTTGCAAGGAGGAAGTTGACATCGAGTAGAACAAAATTATACTATGACTGATCGCGAAGCATTGTCAATGATCTACATGATTCACAAGTTCAGGTAGTATCTCTTTGGCATCTACCATTTTGTTTTACACCAAACACATGGTGTTAAATTACTTGGTGAGCAAGCCCATTTCTACAAGGGCGCATATGCCGGTGGAGTCTTTGTTATTTCAAGAATTTGAGTTCACGGTAGTTGTGAAGCCTAGAAAGAGTAACTGTGGACCTGATCATTTGTCAAGGATTGATTTAGGGAGGATGCGTAGAGCATTGAAGAGACAATGCCAGATATGCAACTATTTAGGTTGTGGTGCACACCCTCAAATTTGGAGGAGATTGTAATATTTCTAAAAGAAGGTGTGGCACTGGAAGGGATGAAGACATTAGAGAAGAAGCAACTAGCCATATGCACCGTTGTGCCCTACATGTTGATCAGTGGGGACTTATACAAATTAGGGCGTGATGAAGTTTTATGTAGGTGTGTGCTAGAGAATGAACGCCTCACCATCATAGAGGAAGCACATGGAGGAAGTGCAGGTGGACATTATGTAGGTGACGCCACCACACATAAAATATTAATGATAGGCTTATGGTGGGAAACTCTGTATAAGGATTGCAAGGACTATTGTAAAGTGTGTGACCATTGTCAGTGTGTTGGAAAGCCAAAAAAAAGAGATGAAATGCCTTTACGCCCTATCCCTAGCAATGAACCTTTTGAGAAATGGGCAATTGACTTTGTAGGCCCTATTACACCAAGAACACATATGGACCTGGATCACGCTACATAATCACTTACATAAACTATTTGACAAGGTGGAAATAAGTAGCCCCAACTAAAGAATACATAGTAGCTACTGTAATAAGGTTTTTGTGGGAAAAATTTATCATAAGGCATGGATGCCCTTTAAGTTTAACTAGTGATAGGGATACACTTTTATTGAATGATACCATGAGGATCTGTTAGCAGAGTTCATGGTGGCTCATCATAAGACTACGCCTTATCACCCAAAATTAAATGGAACCGCAGAAGTGTTTAACAAAATAATAAGTCATACCACGAAAAAAAATTTGTGATGTTGGAAGACAAGATTGGGATGACAAGGTATCACCTATATTATGGTCTGTATATGACAACTTATAAAAGGTGAACAAAGCCACACTGTTTTAATTGGTGTTTGGCATGGAAGCTATTATACCGATTGAGTTCATGATACCTTCTCTATGAATAGCGTGCGTAGGAGGGTTGGCTAATGAGCAAACACTAGAAGAGAGAATTGAGGAATTGATGAAGATAGATGAAAGATGATCACTCGCTAGGTGGAGCCAAACAATAGAAAAAGAAAAGAAAAAATCATGGCATGATTGCCACATTAAAAATAAGAAATTTGAGGTTGGGTAGATGGTCTTACTTGTATGATTCCAAGTTTCTGCGCCACCATGGGAAGTTGAAATTCCATTGGTCGGGTCTTTAGATAATATCATACACCCTTGATTCGGCGCATGCCGATTTACAATTTGGATGAAAAGAAATTTCTGGACACTTCAATGGAGTAAAGTAGTGTGAAGCCCTACTATAAATAAGACTTCTTGGTGTTTGTAAATAAGGTAGTTTTGCCGGATAATTTAGAATTTCCCTTATGCATTTCCTTTTTGTATTTCCCTTTCATGTTGTTGTTTTTTTTTCCTTGCCTTAGGTGTCATTAACCTTGTTACTTTTTGGGGTTTTGAATACGCGAGAGGGCCATGCATCATTTAAGTGTGGGGTGGAGAGATGTGAAGGAAAGCATGGGTAAAGTACTAAGGAGGACTCTGTTGAAAATCCCAGTTGAATGGTCCTATTGAAAGAGGTGCATGAAAGAAAAAGTGGAAAAGGATGGTTGGTGTCAAGATAAGGCTACTTTTAGATCCCACGTACAGAGAAGGAAGAAGCACATAAACAACATGAGGTAGGTGAGAGAAAAAATCATGACAAAAGAAGTGCCTTCGGCGCAGGTGATGCATGCACAAGAGTCTCCTATCAAGATGGATTGGTTGCATGCTAGAAGGTTTGGGATTATCCATGTAGGTTGGGTGCGTAAGTTAGGGTGCAAAAGTTAGGATTTGTTTGAAAAATATGCTTTAAATGTTAAAAGTATGGTGGTAGGTGAAGTAGCATTTAATTCTTAAAAGTGGGAAAAACTATAAATAAAGGTTGGGCATTTCATTATTCACTTTGCGTATAAGGAGAAAGAAGAAATTGTGCATATTTACAAACTAGGGCTTCCAGAACTGATCCGTGTGAAGAAAAATTTGAAAAGTGTGTGCGTGAGTCACTAGTTTGAATTCACAATACAGAGAAAATAAATTTTATGGGAGTAAGAGAAAAAGTGAGATGGCATCTTTTCATGAAGGAACTATCCCATTTAGGGTTTGAAGAACTAGGTCACGAGTTTAAAGGGTTTTCTTCACAAGTTTGAGATCTAAGGTTGGAGGGAGTGGAAGAAAAAAAGTAACAATAAGTGATTGAAGTGATAAGAGAACATAAGAAATGGCACCCAAGAAACCAGGTGGCACACCTAAGAAGGGCAAGGGAAACGGAAAGCAATAAGAAACTATTGTGCATACAAATGAAGAGTGGTACGCAGCGTGAAATGTAGTACCCAAATGGAGTATTCTTTGGGAAAGGAGTGGGAGTCCCATTTGAAAAACATGTCGTAAATGATTACAATCATCATTCGAGCACAATCGAGAAGTAGATGGCGCTAGATTTAGTGCACCTAATAAATAAAAGGACACCAGGAGGTTTGCCCATCTATGACGATGACACAAAGGTCAAGTTGGAGAAGTCGGGGTTATTATACCTCTTTGAGTTGCCCTACTTTGGGAAGCTTGAGCGCCTTTACCAATGGTTGATGTCACGCGTGCACAAAGAATACTTCCAATTCATAGGGTATAAGATGCACATTACCCCATGAGCTTATTTTGCATTTCACGGGCCTTATATGTGAGGGAGATAGTTTGGAGGATGACTTAAACAATAAAGAGGAAATTAAGGAGATTATCGCTACCTATGCATACAAAAAGGGGTCAAGGTACTATGATATCTCAAAAATCAAGGACTCGAGTGATGAAGATGGTTACACACCTTGTGACAAAGATAAATGGGCAGGAGAGATGGACCTAGGTTAACAAGGCATGGTTGTAAGAAGAAAATTTCGGAGGGCACCATATACAACTTGTCTACATTCATTGTAGATGAGATTATCAAGCAAAGCACAAAGGAATGTGACAAAATCCTTTTTGGTAATGTCTTGTAACCATTGTGTTTTCAAAAATTAGAGTACGGATGCTTCGAAAAAATTAGTGTGGGAGTACCCTACTGAGGACCCTTCACTGCAAAGAGATTTGAAAAATATGCCTGTGACACCATGACGACCGTGCACAAGGTGCACCTAAAGAAGTGGTATATATGCCTGAGGAACACATTCGAAGAGGAATGGAGGATTCCCAAACAACTGCCAACAGCCACCAAGGGAGAGGAAGAGTTTGCTATGTACCAACATTTCTACTGGGTAGATTCAAACTAATAGATGAGACATGGAGCCCATGGTGCAAGCTCCCCTTTGCCTTCACATCTCAACACTTCCAAGTGGGAGTGAACAGAGTTCAGAATCCAAGAAGTTGAGGTTGGACCTTGGAAATCTAGACCAGGATCATAGGGAAATGCATAAAGGGTTGGTCTACCCCAACAAGCATGCATACGTGGAGAGGTACATGTCACATGAGGTCCAAATGGTGAGGCCCATGACCTTGCCCATTATAGGAGGATCCACAACACGCATGTACCTCCGTATAAGACCCAAAGATAAGAAGGGTGCATACCTGGAGAATGAGATATCCATACCTGAGGACCCAACTGGAAGGAAGAGGCCCGCACAAGGAAAAAGAGCCAGAGAAGAAAATACCAAATGTCGTGGAAACATAGGTAATAGGCTTCCCTGGGACAAGCACCAGAAACAACATGTACTCATGTAAGAAGAATTCCATAATCAAAGAGAAGACTCCAGATCTAGAAAATCATTAGACAAGGAGTCATTAGAGGAAGAAAAGACAGAGTCACCTACACCAGAATCCCTAGTTAGGAAGAAGTAGAGGGTAGAAGAAGAGACTGCCTCGGAAGAAACTGAGAGTTTGGAGAGGTACATAGGTGAAAAGGATGCAAATGATGAGGAAGATGACAGTGAAGAAGATGATCCTGGAAGAGATCAAGAGCCACCCATCTTTGACATGCATGATTTAGAAGAAGAAGGCAGAGAAGAAGAATAGGGGTTCTATTTCATGCAACACGCAAGGATAGCCAGGAGGGGAAGGCACCCAGGACATAAGAAGAAGTGAGGAGGTTGGCATGCGAAGAAGAAGACTCAAAGCCTTACGCAGAATAGATAACCAAGGTGGTAGAGAAGAAGAAGGTAAGGTAATTGAGACCTTGGTGGAAGAGGAGTTTGAATGCAACATTGAGCTGGTATTAAATGAGGATAAGGAAGAGAGCATAGAAAAGGACCACGATATTACTGGAGGCCCCACTTTGAGTGTAGTTATTCCTAAGGGCACGCACATGAGAGGAAGGCACATGGAGGAGGAGAGGCTAGGGATGGGTTATATTAATGACCCCAAAAAGTGTTGCACGTGTGGTTCCAAAGAAAATTTCTAGCAGATGAGCTCGTAGCGATGCCATATTTTGATTTGATAAGGAGGCTGCTTACCCATGGACAAGGAAGATGCTCTCTTGGGCATTTGAGTCCCATCTTGATGAGCCATAATTTGAAGTAAGAAATGGGGCAATTATAACATTTCCATAATCAAAAGGAGACAACCCATTGGTGAATGCTCAGCAGCTCTCAGATGAACAACTGTGCAACACACTCAACAAGGTCTCCGTTGAGGTCGAAGCTAGACTCTTTGGGTGGAATGATAAAATCAAAGATCTAGAGGATGAAATGAAGAAGAAAGAGGAAGAGCTAGCTATAAGGACAAAAGAGCTAAGCCAAGAGAAGTTGATTAGTGCCCAGTGGCAGCGAGAGTTAAGGGATGAAAAGGCTAGAGTGTGTGAAGTTTACAAAAAGGTGGAGTCCATTACAAATGCCATAGTGTTGAAGAATCCGGACCTAGCACCTACCATGCGGAAGTATGCAAATTCCCTAGAGTGCTGGAGGACTTAACAAGAGCCCTCACCATGGAGAGGCAGCCGCTAGCTTTGGAGTCTGCAGAAGAGGTGGCTGCATGCTTAGAAAAGGAGGACAAATTAAAATTCATGGCACTCATAGTAGAATACAAAAAGGTCCATGCTAATGTGAAGATTGCCTCCTGGAATGTTGAGGCCGTGTCAAAAACTGCGTGGATAGGGACAAAGTGGCGAGCATGCTAGTCGCCAGAGATGAAGTGGATCTTAAAGAGTTCTAGGAGAAAAACAAGGGAAATAGAGCGGAGTGAGAAAATATCCTAGCCGAGGTCAAAAATAAATCTGAGGCCATTGAAACCATAAGGGGTTTAATCAAAAACCGGTTAAAGGAACTATACCCATGGATTACATGAAGGATGGATGCACTGGAGGATATAGGAAAGGAATTAGAAAATATTGTTGACATAATGAGTGAACAAGGGGATGGGATAGGTTTTGAACAAGTGAGAACCTTGGTGGGTGATCTTTGCCGGATTGCATAGAACGAAGTCAATGCTTGGAACAAGTTAGAGGCCGACTTACAAAAATATTTTCCTAGTTTATTACAGTGATGCCATCACTATCCCATTCTTTCTTCTTTCCCAAATTCTTCATCCCTTTATTATTTCTCCAAGGTGTAAGTCTGCTATGATTCCTTATTCATTTAAGAAGTGTTCCTATGGACGGAGAACAGGCGTAGTGTGGGGTGATGTTGGGCCCCTAAAATATTGGATAAGTACAAAAGGGTGTGTAGGCATGCAAGGCCTAGTGGAAGGAAGGCACGCAGAAAGGGTTTAAGGAAGGGTTTAAGGAAACCCATGGCACATGCATGGACAAAGCCAAGGTTCCAGGACTTAGCCATATTGGGAATTTTGGGCAGGATACGAGGAAAACATGACCCGAACATGTATGTGGAGTGGATAAGGTGCCAACTTGGCAATAGGCTAGCCAAGAATGAATATACCCTGTGGTAGAGGCTTTAGAAGGACATCATGGCATAGAGTGGTGAGCTCAGGCCTAGAGGAGCATGTGCTCTGGAGGACCACATTAAGACACTTGGCAACGGATCTGAGGTTGCATGAGAATGAGTTGATAGATCAAAGAGGCTATATATACAAGTTCCTGTAGAAGTAAAAGACACACCTGAACATATAGAGAAAGGGCAGAGCTCTATAAAAATACTGTAAGGACTCTACTAGTTTGGGAAAATAAGGGTAGGAAAGAATGTATCAAGGGTTGGGAATTATAAAATTTCTTTTGTAGGCATAGTTATATGAGTCCAGTTATAATTCATGACTACGGTTTGCTTTTTTGTGACATTCTGTAATGGCCTACTAAATGTAATAAGGTTACCAGTTGATATGAATATGAACAATAATGATTCTAATACATACATTCTTCTTCATAGCTCTTTCTCATTTATGTTTATGAACTAGTATGAATGCTTGTATGATCTCCTTTCTGTATTGATGTAAGTTCTTTAATTTGTTAAGGGCTTTATGTCTAGAATAAGCTGCAAGGATCTAGAAGCGCTCCGAGCTCTATGGTGCTTGTATGTCTTATTCCCTTTAAAAATATCTTACACTCAGATCATAGATGATGATTCCCATTAAAATCACATAAAAGAGAGACTCGACACATGCATGTGCCTCGGGTGAGCATCCAACACCCATTAGATGATAGGCCGGTGTGCATGGGATTTCTTTCCTTTGTGATGGGGGTAAAAATGACTATAACTATTCTACTATACCACCAAGTATGTTGTTTTATATGGATCTTTAGTAAGAAAAGTATTTACTAGTGACACAACTCCTAGTCCTTTCCCTTACTTTGATTGTTTTTATTGTTTTTATCTATCCCATCTGTCACTTCTACACCCATCAGTGGTAAGTTCACGGGGATCCTTGTCCTTCATTCTTCTCACATTTTTCATCAATTGTCTCAGGATACTAGCACCAAAGACTGAACACTAGCGCCCATGCACTCCTGTCCAACCTAGGTGCTCATGTAATCTTTATTTTTGTTCACATTTTTGACATTTGTGGTTGACCTTTTTGGTTTTATTACTCCTATCCCAAGGTCTTCATCGACATGTCATGTCACTAGTGTCGAAATTCAAACAAGATATCCCTATATAAACACAACATACATACCATTATAATGAAAGTAAATTTTATCAAGGGATATCTATCTACATACTATCAAAGGGACTACATTTTGGGATTATTACTCTACATACACTGCATAGGAAGGGGAAGTTCATTTCTCCATCCACACATTTGAATTCTATCTATCTACAACCCGCTATCTTGGCGGCATTAGTGCAAGGGAAACCTAAGGACACGATTCTACACACACACATATAAATACATGGAGTTTGAGATGTAGTACAAATCTTGGTTGTAAGTTCACTCTATTGGGTGACCTCTGGGGTCAATTTGACTCCCCATTTACATATTTATTTTTAAGGATTTGATGTAGTTTGGGGTTTTGTAGGATACTATTTGTTTTTCAAGTTACCAAAGTGAATCCAAAGTAATCTTCCAGTGACCTACATGTGATCAATAACAAAGGGTAGAGAAACCCTAATGACACTAGAAAAATCAAGTTCTGACTCTCTGCGTAGTCATAGGCACCTATAGAAGGTCTCGACACCCAAACACCCTCGCTCCTTCCCCAGAGCCCCTATCTAGGCCATTCTATAACTTCAAGAATTTCTATCAAGAGTTTCCAACATTTTTCCCAGCTTGTTCATCAGTTATTCCAGTTGGGTATACTTTGGGATAAGAAAAAATTAGATAAGTGCCCTATCTCTTTCATTTTCTTACATAGTTACATCTTTGAAGTGTTTATCATTTTTATTTTATTGTATATCATTCGGTGGCTCTAATATTAGATTTAATAATTCACATTTTTATTAAATCACAAATAAATACATTTTAAATCTATTTGAACAACTGTAATAAAATTACTTAACACTATGTTCAAACAATATCTATTTCCAATTATTGTATTATAAGAATAAAAGCAATAGAGTAACCTCCTCTAATGTTAAAATTCAATAACAGTAAATCAAACTAACACTTTATTGTTAATAAGATGAAACAAAATCATGTCAAGCTCATAATCCTAAATTCACATAGCTACTCGCTATCTCATTCCAAAAAGTTAAAATAGACATAAAGGTAAGAACAAAGCCATTTATTTCAAAAAAATTAGAAACACGTATTAAATTCAACCCCTATTTCTTACTATGAGCTTCTATCTCCATGTTTCCAATATTCAATCATCATGCTTTAAAAAAAGAATGATCTAAGTATCCCATACTTTTTTTTGTTTATTAACTGCTAAGGGAATATTGCTTGTATTCTGTAACATGGATTTAACACTTGTTATCTCTAACCAAAACCCCAATGATACCCATATGATTACAAAGGAGATATCAATAAGTCACATAACCAAACATTTACACACCACAACAAAGGTAACCATAATAATACAAACAATATTATTGGCCCATCTCATTGAGAGATTCATAGAAAATAAATGAGACCAAAATAAGAAATGGTTCAGATCAATAATAATATAAGTTAAGATTTCTTTAATATTATTCATAGTCGAATAAGAGTAACTTTCCAAAATCTTATTGTCCTCTCTTCACAACTTTATGAACCCCTAATTTTTTCTTAAGAACACTAACTCAAAACTTGAAAATATCAAAAGTCTATAGTTGGTATATTTCCAAACAAACCCACCATATATTCGACTCTTTTACCCTATTTTTTTACAAAATCTCATACTAATATTGATGAGAACTACTCGATCTATAATCATTAAAAAATGAGAAAAAATCCAAAATAAATCAGTCGATACAACAAAGATCAAATCAAGCTATTCACAAAATTCAATCATTCTTTTAATACAAGATTGAAAACCCAAAATTTTCCTTAAAAAGTTCTTCGAGCAGAGGTTTAAAATGACCCAAGTCACATTTTCTGAGATAAGAAATATCTGCAACTAACCCAATCAAATACCCACTTCCAAATTGATTTTAGGAAGCTCAAATCGATGTAGAGACAGAACAAAAGTTCCATTAAAACTTTATTTACAAAAACATACCTAAAATGGTGAAATAACCACAAAAATCCAGATTCAACTTCATAAAATGAACCATTTCTTAACAAAAATTCCTACTACATTATTTCCAAATTTTCATAATAAAAATAGAACAAACTATATTTTCAAACAACCGAGAAAACCCAATTCATATCCATTGATTTATTACTAAAAAGAACAATAAAACAGTAAAATAACTCATGCATGGAAGTAGTTTTTCGTAGATTTCTTTTCCTCTTTCTTCTTTAAAATTATGAAACCCCAAATACGTATGCATAATAAGGAAACTCCTATATTTCCAAGACCAAAAATCCAAAAACAAGAACAAATCATCCTTAAAATAGCTTCATATTTTTACATGCAAACCATAAAAAGCTTCCCATGTTTTCTCCTCTCCAAAAAAGAAAAAATAACCACAAAAATGAAAAATGCGAATGGAGGAAATGGATGCATGCCTTAGCTTGCAATGCAAGCTTCTCCTTTCCCAATAAAATAGTGTTGTTCATTAATTAGATTAACTACTGATAGTGCCAACTCATCATTATTCCCTCCAAACTCTACAAATTTCCACATGTAATGTATATTTCCTCAAAAATGTAAAGTTTGGTGTAATACTAGTTTGATTTTTTTTAAGCATTGATTTTTTTAAAAATTTATCTAATCCTTGCACAATCATATGGCCAATGACCATTGATTTTTAAACTCTAACATTTAAAATATTCCAACCTTGCATGTGGTTGATGACCATAAAAGAGATAACAATAATTTTGAAACAATTTAATCTCTACGTGGTCTAAGACCATCATCCAAGTTAATAAAACCAACCCTTGCATTACCATCTAAGACCAATAAACATTAATAATACTAACCTTTAAACACTCAAAATGTAACATGGTCCAAGACATGTATCAAATGACTTGTTATTATTATTATTATTGGCAAATAGTTTTTTGAAAGGGACTATACCCTTGTACAAGAAGGCTCAAAATCTAGATTTTACAATTAAAGCATAACAAAAATGATCAAAATCAAGATAAAACATAAAATCCAAACAACATAAAACATTTTGCTGAGAATAAAACCAAGGAACAACAACTTATCAACACAAAATTAGTTGATAAATAGTGCCCAAACTGCAGTAGCACAACAACCCCAGAGAAGAATAGCAAACTGTTGTTCGAAAAATAAATATGAGGCAATATAAAACAACCAAACAATAGAAGAGAACAAAATCAGCTAGGTGGAGAAATGTTATTCTTAGATTTTTTTCTTTTTACGCACCGTTACCCAACCTGTTGAAACCTCCTCGATTGGAAGAGTGACCTCAATAGAAGGAGGAGTATTTTCCTTATCCACATTAACTCTAGCTGGGACAATGATGTTGTTAGCCAAATATTTTTCCTTAGCCTCATTGAATCTAACTAGCAGAGTAATGTTGTTAGCCTTAGATAAATCTTTTGCATTTTCCTTGCTGCCAACAACAAGAATTTTAGATAAAGGGGTTTCCGAGACAAAATCGAATTCATCTTCTAAATCTACATTTGAATCAAGATCCTCTTTGGTTCTGAAAACCAGGTGTTCCGGGAGGGTGTCTTTCCACTAGTTGTGTCCCTCATATTGGTGTTTTTCCATCCCATAATCGAAGAGGTGTGGCCTAATAAAAACACCTCCTAAACCAAATAAAACGACTTGTTTTTCTCCCTCGGTCTATGACCATTTAAATATAACTCAAACATAATAATATTTACATTGTAATTTAATACACGATGTAAACATTATAAACCAATAATGATAACATTTCACATATTACCTTGTCAATGGTCCACAAACATGGCTCTTAATGCCGAGGAGGTTCTATCTCATAATTACGATAGTACGTATAAACCTTTTCCAAATAACGACAACACTTGCAAACTTAAATGAAATTAGTTCAAATAATTATCTTGTAACGATAATAATCAGAAAGTGAAAATCCAAAAATATACAATTCTACATTGCACAATTAATGCAATCCAAAAGATGGCTTAGTAAAATAAAACAATCATATAACGTAAAAATTGCACATATATACATATGTGTTTATATATGCATTTATATATGTATGTGTATATGTTTTAGCATATACATATATGTATATATTTTCATGTATAATAACATACATATAATTATTAAATCCACTTTTATAATTAATTAAGTCATCAACCAATGATCATAATGATAGAAAATAAATTCGTTAAATTACGGGGTGTGACATGCTTGGAACATGCTTCCAAAATTTGATATGCATAAGTTTGATGGGATGGATATGGTCACATAGATCAATCAAATGAATAATTTATTTGATATAAATTAAATTTGATGGGCATAAAACCTAAGTAGATAATTTGGTATCAATGGTTGTGTGATCAAATGAATAATCAAATTACTATTACTTGGTTAGTATTTATTAATGAACTATAGGTGCACTATATGGAATTTTGACAAAGAACTACTTTAACTATTTAGAAAAAATACACCAAAGATAACTTATCAAGGATTATATTCAATATTTATTGAATCCATCAATGTGCATGGAGAAAATCATGGAGGGAAACTCAAATAACTCTTTTATAGGGGTCCATGGATAACATCCAACTCAATATTCACTTGTTTAATCCAAGTTTGATAACCAAGTCCATGATATTTTCATATAAGGTATACGAAATAGAATGGGGGAACAAAAATGGAAACACACTTTATTTCACTAGGAAAAATAGATCTTATGCTTTTTCATTCCCATAGGTAACTAGGTTAATGGAACAATAAATTCAAGAGAAGAAAACAAAAGTGTTATGTTTCAACTATGATAGAAAATGCAAAAAAGGATATAAATGTGATGAAAAGAAGATGTTCTATATTGAGGGCATCAATGAAGAAGAAGGGAATGAAAAAAATAAGAAGAGGTTTTTTCTCCCTTGAGTAAGGGGATTCCCAACTATAGACACCCAAATTTGGTCATTTTAAATTTAATAATGTGAGTTTTGGCTTATATCCCTTACACATGACTTGTACAAAAAAATATCAAACACACTATCCTACACTATCCCAAGAATTAAAATTTCTCATTCCACTACTCGGACACCTTTTTGAATAATTTTGTCGATAAAAATCACTTATATATCCCATGTGAGACCATTTTAGATCATTAGTTGAGATTACTACAATGGTAAACATAAATTACCAATAGGGATAAGATTGAGTGTTTGATTATGCCCTTGGTGGTCAAACACATCCTTTTTCTTCTAATGGTCACATTTTGAAATGGACATCATCTTATGAGTTGGTATTTTCCTCCATGTCAAATTTAGTGTGAAATATCACCATTGAGTCATATAAATAAAAATTAAGCCCCACTCATTTAATCACTTGGAAACTTCACAAATTACAAGGCATACATTTGGTCTTCCTCTCCAAAAGAAAGAAAATATTCCCCATTCTTCCTAATACAATATCTTACACTAAGCAAAACCACGATAAAAGTATGAAGCACTTTGAATCAACCAAAATAATTCCATTCCAAGTTAAAAGTATTCCAAGCCAAGTCAAAAATGCATTATCAAATGTTCAAGGTCTAAATTCTAGTTACATACATGTAGATTTAATTATCACAATCACACTTCCGACAAGATGAGAATTATGTAGGTTTGAAATCTCTTAAGAGTAGTGTTATGTAGGTGGAACATGGGTTCTCAACTCTAAATGTTGACCCCTTTTTATAGTTTTTCAAGGAAGTTAGGGTTTAAAAATAAGAAGAATAATTTAAAAACTTGTGGACATGTTTTGGATCCTAGATCACACAAAGAGAATCACATTCAATATTTACAAATGGTTGTGCGAAAACATATCCATTTTTTTATGTGGGACAAATTCGTGTAGCTATGAAAGGGTTGTGGATATTCGACCCTACTTTACTATTTAATTTTGTCAAAAGGAAAATAAAGATAAAATTTCAGAGATGAAGAAAATATAGAATATTTCCAACACGTTCCCTCTAGTTTCACACCTAGATTAATCACTAGAAAATAGAAAAATATAAGTGCATTATATTTTTGTCAATTTATATTTTAACAAGTGCTTTAATTAATCAAAGATAATTTTGACTTACTATATGTTCTAGTATTCTCGTTAATTACTAATTTAATAATATGAATATACATCGATTTGAAATTACAATACTAATTAGGGTTTTGGTTAATATTAATACCCACATTCACACCTTATTGAATTTTTAGGGTGTAATCATTTGGTGAACTTGATAATCGATTGAACATGCTTAATCATTTTTTCAATATGGGGCTTTTGATACAAACCCTAGAATCCATTATGGTTTTAATATTGACCATAATTTATACTTTATTATATATTTTTCTTAGAATAAGGTTCATGCTAATGTTTCCACTAGCACTAATTCCAATGAATCCAAGTCTATCAATGACGAGTGAAGAATACCAAGTTCTCATACTATTCCTCTTTTCTATGCTTTCTATAATAATATTCCATATGAGGTAATTTCCATCACTATAAGGTGCCAAAGAGATTGTATGAAACCTTTTTCCACATATCCCCCATGATATCAATATTGTACAAGCTATCATCCAACCCCCATATTCACCCAGGACTTATATCAGAATAAATGGTCCATGTTGTCAATGAGATATGAGGAAGGAAATCAACTAGGAGAAATTAAACCAAATCTTCCACCAACTACCTATTCTCATGGTTAGCATAACAAACAACATAAGGGACATGATATATTGGATTAAATATGTAACACCCCTACTAAAAATTCTATTTTATAATTGTTAAAGTGATTAACCACATATAAGGAAATTTTATACATGGAACTATGGAATATTTTTCTCAAAAACGACTCACAACATATTGCTTTCACATATAATATGAATAATTCAAGAGCATCAATAAGGATATTACCTTTGACCACAAACATGTACCTCCTAAGAACATACATAACCAATATCAATTATTACATACCATGGTTTGGATTCAAGGTTTCTTAATTAAGAGGGTACTAATAGATAATGGATCAGCCCCGAATATATGCCTTAACTCTTTGTTACAAAAAATGAGGAATCACATAAGTGTCATCCAAAAATTATCTCAAGTTATCAAAGGGTTTCACAACATTACATGACCTATAATGGGTAAGATTACATTAGATGTTATATTTAGGCCCAAGATGATGCCCACTACATTCTACATTATGTAAAACACGTTACAGTAAAATATTTTGTTGGGTCATCCTTGGATTCATGATATGGAGGATATACCATCTACACTACATGGATGCATCAAGTTCATAAATTATGGATATGAATACACTATCATGACAAATTATGAACCTTATAAGTATTCTAAAATTGAACCCTCATCCTCTCAAGAAATATTTATTATACCTCTTAGAGATATCCATTCTAGTTGATAAATTTGACACTTCTAAAGTAGGTAAATAAAGAAAAATAAAATGATAACAAAGTTGTCATACCATCACAAAAATCACAACTATCACAACAAAAATTAGTAAGTGAAAAATTGTAGAAATTACAAATAGCTAAGGATAAACAAGAACAATCAAGAGTAGACTTATCCCAACAAAAAGTAAA
Source organism: Taxus wallichiana var. yunnanensis (assembly GCA_018340775.1). Taxonomy (NCBI): domain Eukaryota; kingdom Viridiplantae; phylum Streptophyta; class Pinopsida; order Cupressales; family Taxaceae; genus Taxus; species Taxus wallichiana. The sequence continues at coordinate 950,462,497 of CM031234.1, forward strand.
TATGGAAAATGTACATAAGGAACACAAAAAATAATATATATTAGTCAACATATATGCAATTATACCACAATAAAATTTAGGGATTAACATGAAGAAAGACACCAAGGTCATCCCTGATTTACCACTATTCGTCAATTTGAAAAAAAACACCACAATAATATGTTGGTATGGAAGTGAAGATAATGTCCACGATATGATAAACGAGCACTTGTGAATGTTGTATTTCAATCATATTGATGATTATTATTCTCTTTTCCAGCATTTTTTTACTTTTATGGGTTTAGGAAAATACCAAGATAATTCTTATAAGTACAAAAATAAAACAACCTCTACCACTAAGGAGAATAATAAGAAAGAAAAAAATCATTGATAGAGAATGAAATCATATATCCACCCCATTTTATTTTCCCTTTTGACACCATTAAATAAGTTCTTTGTTAAATTGAGTATGACTAGAAAGAAAGAACAAACATACACTTTGATTCAATTAAATCTAAAGCGGTTTGTTTTGTTAATATTGAATCTATGGATGTACTTAGATCTATTCAAGTATTTGAGACACAAGATATGCCATGACACATGCTTCCACTTAAGTACTTGATCATGACTCACTTGTATTACCATCTATGCACCATTTCATGACTAGAAAAATATTGAAGTAACAAGGGAAACCTTATTGTGATTACCATCACATCATGGGTCATGACACTAATCAATGTCAAATGTTTATATTAAAGATTAATAATATTAAGGATAAAGGTACAATACAAATAATCATAGATAATTCAAAGAAACTACCAATTAAGTGATCATATTCTACAAATAAACATGTAATACACAAGTCCCACGATATAAAAATTTAACAATTATAGTTTATATCAATGAAAAGTTTTTGGAACATGTATCAACCAATAAAAATGAATGAAAATATTTGGGAAAATATCTTAACCGACAAAAAGAAATAGAAAATACATGCAATATTCATACATTATAAGAGCTTACTTACACTTTAATAGATATTACACATGGCCCATAATCACTGGAATATCATGGGTTCATTATCGTCTTTATCACCCATGTCTTGAGAATCCTTGAAAAAAATTTTCGTACTAAAATATATGTAAAAGGACCCCATTCATTTAGGAAAACCATGGTTGCAACAAAAGATGGATAAAATCAACAAATATAGTGAGAATATTACATTTCCTAGAGTAAATGCAAAAATTACACTTCAACATGACAATAGTATTTAACATTAGAGGAACATTATGCATTAAAAAATAGTAATGATAGAATAAGTTCAATCATATGCAAATTAGGAATACATTATGCATTTATAAAAATTTTGAGAAGAAAGAATTATAAATACCCCTTGGCTTCGAAATATTTATCACATGGTTGATCTCAATGCAATAGGGTATGATCCCAACATGCATGACATATTAGATGTTTGAATCTCATAGGTAAAAATAGTAGAACATTTAAAAAATAAAAATAATCAAAATATGTAAAACACAAAAAATCGAATATTAAAAATTTGAGAACTAGGACCTCAACATGAATTGATATTACTAGTTTTTACATTACATATTTTTTTATCACATTATTTGGTAGATATCATATTCAATTTTTCTATAAACACATGCATTATGTATGGTATGTGGTCATGAAACATGATATACATGATCATATATGTATTTGAGATGCATGAATTTCCCTTTGGAGGTCCGCCTTACTAGGGCATCTTTCTATACTATTTCACAACTCTCTATATTTTTAGCATGTCTTGCTCATATTTATGTATTACATAATGATATGCTTATACATGACTTTATACTACCACATTTGGTGTTATGATCTTCAAATATAATAAATTAATAATTTGACAATATGCAAAATATAACACAACAAAACATATATTTGTGGGAAAAGATGCCTAGTATTAAATATATTAAAAAATAGAATAATACCCTTAAGGTAGGGAGATACTAAAAATAATCTATAAGGAAGAAATAACTCCACAATCTCCCATAATGTAAACCTAATACTAAGTAGAAGACTCAAATAATACATGTCATATATCATAATGATACTAGTCTCCTATATATAGAAATACATATCTTAATAGATGGGTACCACCTAATCCCATGTAGAACAACTCATTACTCAATATAAATAATTCCTTTGTGAACCCATATATTATAAACATATAACTAATGGGGATGTATTCCACATGTTGGAATCTCCTTCAACCCATTATAAATTATAATATCATATCCAAAGGTATATAATATTCTCTCTATAGACACCGAAATTTGGCAATTCACTCTTTGACATTGCTATTTTTGACAATGCACTCTTGCTAAGATAAATACAAATTTTCCATTCCCACTTAGTACATTATGAGCTCTCATGTTTATCTTGTTTATCCTTGCACACTAACATGTCATAAATTTATGAGCACACAATGTATAAAAGCTATAGACAAACATCAAGAAATAGGTTCCAAACTTTAGATGGCATATTTTCCTTCCCTAGGCAAGGTCATAAAAATTGGTCAAGATAATAAATTTGGGCTTGACCAAATTTTAAAGTATTGGAGAAACATTTCCTCCAAATTTTATTTCAAATTCATATATTTTATTTGGTCTTCTAATCTCTCTTGGTTGACCTTTCATCAATAAATAATCTACGGAACCCTATATAAGAAAGTAAACACTACCTCATTTGTTAACATGGAAATATTATGGCACTACATTGATACACTCAATTCATACACTTACAAAAGGTACCCAAGGCTCCCTAAATATTACAATATCACATCTACAATCATTAGGGAAAAAATATCTATAGGTATGAAGCCCCTCTTCGGGTCAAGGAAACAATATCCCTCATCCAATAGTACCTAAATATAACTTTCCCAAGTATTTTAGCAAGAGTTTTGTCATGTAAAATTTATAACATGAGAACTCTAAAATTATGGCCATGAAACCAAGCCCACATTTGAAAATCCCCCTCCTAGATAATGTAAACATGTCCAACGACCAATTCATCTCTTGTGTCACCCTCATAATGGCTAGGATAAATGTGATAATGTGAATTTCAAGTTTGTTTCTAGTGCAGGGAGGTGATTCATGAATTCATTTAGAACCATTTAGAAAGAATTTCTCCTGGAGACCCAAAAGGCCTATTTTTAAGGTCTTTTCACATTGGTGGACACCCCTCGGAAGATGAATGTTGAGGAAAAAACCACTTGGAATTTATACAGAGGAGATACGGGATGAAATTAAGTGATTTAGGAAAAAATATCAAGGTTTTGGAAGACAAATCAGGACTAGGGACAAGTTATGTAATACTGAGCTATTTCTAGCATGGTATAAGGAAATGAAAGCGGTGAAAAAGATACTTGAATTTTTCTAGACATATCAAGATCATCAAAATGTTTCATAGGGTGATTAGATAATAATTGGAAATTTAAGGATGTATACTTTGTTGTGCAAAAGATTTCAAGATATTATAAGGAGTAGAATTACGAGATATTGGCTCGAAAATATAAATAAAGATGTTCAATCTTGGTAAATATTAAATTAAGGATTATGGGAGTTCCAATGAGAATTATAAGTTTATTACAAATAAAATTGTATTAAATGGGACCTTATACATGTTCCATAGGCTGAGTTGGACAAAGGGGCAGTTTTTTTAAGTTGCGATTTGACCTTTTGAGAAGTACCCATGACTAAAATTGAAAAATGGACTTAATTTAAAAGAGAAGGAAGAATAAAGTACTAAAATTGTGTAATTTTTATTCCTTTGGTGTTTTCCATTGAAAATTATATAAGGTTGGAATAGGAAACACCAATGGAAGTTCTGGAAAAATTCACTCTAACAGCTATTTTTAGTAGTGCAATGGTGACACCCAGCTTCCAAAAGTGGAAAATGCACACTTGGATACCCTTGACGTCCCATTTTCAATTTAAAAAAATTGAAAAAATGACCTAGGGAAATACTATTATACTACCAAGGAAGAGGAGAAGGCTACGCCACTTAAAAGATAACTTAAAGTGTTAAAGAGGTGTTTTCAACTCACTTAAAGACTTGGCCCATTTCTCATGTTGAGCTGACCAATGTGTACTTATGATGGGGTGATGTCCCTTTTTCATTGTGATAAGGGGAAATGGGGAAAAAATAATGCACAACCAAGGAGGAGGGATACTTTGTGTCACTTAAGTTGTAAAGCTGTAGTGTTAAGCATGTTATTTTCACCCTCACAAACTCGTTTTCCATGTCCCCTTTCATGATGCTCCTACCCTATATGAATTTATTCACCCCTGATGTCCCTTTTTTACTTAATAAATGTGGTAAGGTAAATGGGGGTATAATACACATTTATAAATTTTAAACCCCTCCTTGAAATCTCATCTAACTCGGGTTAAGCAAGGTGAGTTAACTAGGCAAATGGGAGGGAAAATCTATTTGAAAATGGTTCAAGGATTGTAAAATAAAATATGGATAAAAACCTATCCATTTCCCCATTTTTATACATTATTTTCAACCACCCTCCATTTCTGTTATGGCTGTCAAGAAAAACCAGGCATCCACCATGGCCAAAACACATTTTTGCTCATTGCTTGCAAACCCCACCTCCGATGGCCTTGAAACTTGGACTATGGCTTCCCCATGAGAACACATTTAAGAAGAGTGTTTACATTCCCTTATTGATGCTATCATATATTTTTATAGTACCGTGAATTTTTCAGCCATGTAAAATGTATCCTTATATCAAAAAATTTGCAATGATTGAAATCTCCTCAAACTCGAAGATGTTAAAACCAAATTTCCAATGAGTACTTTCTTTCCCCATGAAATTGATTGTTCTTGAAGATATGGATGAATGTAATTTTTTTAATTCCACCCTTTCTGAAGAGGAAAGTACATACCTGCAAGTTCAATTTTCATTTTCATGAATATCTAGACGAGAGAAACCCCCAAAAATCAGAGCAAAGCATCGTGATGTGAAGTAGAATTTTTGGAAACAATTTTCACTCCGATTTGACACTCCATGGAAAATGTATATTTTTATTGAGTTTATATTTAATCCACTTACTAAGAATATTAATTCTGAATAATGGATGGATTCCATTAACTCATTTCATTCCCTTAAGAGGAAAAGCACTCAAAAGTGACAATTAGACAAAATTTCCAAAGCTAGTCACACGGGAAAAAATTATTAAAAATTTTAAGTGTACAAAAAATTATCAAGATGGTCATGGTTGTTCATCCTATACATAACTCAATAATCAAAATATTCATGGAGGAAAAATCATGATTGTAAAGGGTGGACAATGGCATTGTGTCTCAAATAGAAGAGGAGCCCTCTCGGTCCCCAATTTTGGTCACGATGGTGAATTTTGGTCTCATTGTGATTCTCATTTAATTGGATGGGTTGATCAAAGGTTATACAAATATTCCATCCAATCTCCCACATTCATTCATTTCATGGTTGAAATTTTCTCCACCCTATCTCATTGGTTGCTACATTTCCCAAGGGGCGGGAGCATTGTATTGAATTGTGCAGACAATGGTCTCAAGTTACATCAAGAACTTAGTAGTTTGGAGGAATGTTAGTGTTTCAAAAGAGGGAAGACATTATTCATTGTCTTCACTAGTCAAATTTTCATCACATTTATTTTCAATGAATCCAAATGTGCTTCAAAGGTACATCATTCTAGGGAGGTCTTGAAGGGGTAAAATTTTCAAAGGATATTCATCAGAGCTCTTCATTGGTGCATCATAGTGGAGGGTCATCATAGATAAATATTTCATCTTTATCATCATCCAAACTGATATAAATCAATGGCAGAGGCACCTTAATCATGCTTTGGATCATATATTCTCTCCTCTCTTCATTCTGTTTCCTCTTCTCTCCCTCTTTCTAATTCCTCATTGTATGTAATCATGACATTTTATCCTATTTACTTAAGTGAAAATAAAATATTTGTAAAATGTAAAATTAATCTCTCAAATTATAAGAGAGGTACTTAATTTGTCTCTTCTAAGGGTAATTGAAAAGTCACAAGTGATGGGACATGAAGAGTCATGTGGGGGTAGATGAAGAGTTGCATTGTAAAGCTATAAATTGAGAGAACCTCCTCATTTCAAAGGAGGATTATTATTTTTTACTAGCTCCCATATTCTTTCTAGGAACAAGTGATCAAATTCCTCTATCTCCTTTGTCTATGTTTCCTCTCCATCTCAACTACACTCCATGAGCATGTACTTATTGAATGTTATGCACTTAGAATTTGTGTTATTTGTATCATGTTCCTTGTTTATTCTCATGGTGAATTATCATTGAAATCATGGATGTATTCTGGTTTTAAGAAATAAAATCTACTATGTTATTTATTGTGTAAAACCCTCTCACTATTCTCTTCACACCTCTCTCTCAAGCTATTTCCTCCCTTGTAGTATCTATAATAATTTTACCACAGGTGTAGGGAAGCACCCCTGTGTGATCCCTAATTAAAAGACCAACCCTCAATTATTAGAATAGTGTACATAATTCCCCTATTTTCAACGAATGGATCTGCCCCATTTAAGAGGATGTACTTAGTCCCAGAGCATTAGCATGAGATTCCTAATTTTCCCATGTGACAAATTATTTTGCCAATAGTTTTTGGTTCCCAATGTGGGGAAAATTTAGCACTTCTGCACCTATATAGATTCTAAAAAATCCAAAAAAATCAAAATAATAAAATAAAAAATATCAAAAATATGATTAATAAAAAATTCATCCAATAATAATTTTCGGTTAGAAACCCTTTTCGTCTTAGTGGTGTTCCACTTCCAAGCTTTCCCAAAAACTAGCTAAAAGAGATATATCAAATTAAATAGATCGAGAGGAATTATTGACCCTACCGTTGAAGCTTTGTACAGGTAAATAGAAAAAGTTAAAGATAATCCATATTACTTCTCTCAAGCTTCATCTCTATCTAATTCATCAAGTGGTACCCCTAGAAATCCTATCCAAACTCCTATTGATACTCCTACAAATCCTCTTGATTCTCCTATCTTTCACCCACCATTGAAATTTGAATTCCTAGAAGAAGAAGAAGAAGAAAGATAAGAGGAAGAAATGACAACACAAGCACATGTTCCATGGGGATAGAACACTGGTCTGTTGGATTTGAATCCTCCACTTCATGAACTTCTAAAAGGGTCAAGAAATAACTTTCCAAAATTCTATGGAGATGGAAAGAAATGACCAAATGATCATATCACAACTTTCATCATAGCTTGTGGAATTCTTGGGGTACAACATGAAGATGTTGTAGTGTGGCTATTCATGGAAACATTACAAGATGTCATTATAGACTAGTTTTACTATTTTCCATCATGCTCAATTGCTGATTGGGGTAATATGAAAAGCAATTTTGAAGAAAGATTCAAGACTATAGAAGATTCTCATGCCCTCCTTGCTCAATTAACTCAAATGAAGAAAGAACCGCAAGAGTCCATGAGAGACTTTGTGGTAAAATTCAATAAGTTGATAAGAAAGATTCCTACTACAAATAATATGAAAAGGTTCTTTATGAATTCCCAATTACTTGAAGTTAGTTTCTTTCTATGGAGAGTTTAACCAAGAGATTTGGACAATGTGCAAGAGATTTAAATTAAAGTGGAATATGATCTCGTCTTACTAGGAAAGATCAAGAATCATTCAATAAAGGATAAGGCCCAAAATTCCAAAGATGAGAGAGTTGATTCATTGTTGTAGAAGTTAGCTAATGACTTGAAAATGTTGAAGAAGGAATTTTCTCAAATATCATCCCACTCAAAGTGCAACATGAATAAGATTATAATAGCACCCGAAAGATTTCCTTGGAAGTTCTATCAGCCAATGAAATATGTGGAACTAAAGAATATGAAGAATAATTTGTAGAACAAGAAAGTGATGAACACAATGTCCAAGATATTGAAGAAGTAGAGGATGATGCAAAAATTGTATTCCTTGAATATTCAAAAGGTGAAGAAAGATGATGCACCTAGCTTCTCATTTACAGTGTTCACCCACTTCTAATGTTTGAAAATAATTTCCTCCTTGCTTCTCCAAAAATAAAAAGGTTGAATATTCACCTGCGGCCACCCTAAAAATAAAATAATCAGTTGAGGATCTACATTTGCACCTTCCATGAAGTATGAAAAGGAGAATAAGGATCTTGTGGAAAGAAAGAGGATATATACTTGTACAATAATCCTCTTAGTTATAATTTTTTTTTGTAAAAGATAGTCCTTTAAAAGATTCTAATGTACCTAGAAAATCAGCCACTGCTCCTCAAACATTTTCTCCCATTGCTAAGTCTATTGGAACTTCAAATATAGTACCTCCTTCATCCATCAAAGAAACCTGTTATCTCTGGGGCGTATACCTCATCTACATCCACCTCTTTTGATATCATAGAACATGTAAATAAGTCTAAAGTTCATATTTTTGAATCTAAATATTTGTGGAATCTCTCGGGATAATTTGATAAGTTTTTCCATTATATAAAAGGTAGTAGTTAAAATCCTAATAATGTGGTTCCTAGTTTTAATGGAATACTAAAAACTCCACCTACTCCTCCATCAATGAATATTTTTGTATGAGTGCATCCAAGACCTATAAAATTGATCCAATCTATGTCTCCCTTCTAATTAAAGGATATCAAATGAATAACTACATAATATATTTGGGAGCCTATGATAATGTGATGCCCATAAAAGTTTCTAATTCTCTCATACTTACCTTAACATGAACCAATGGAAATGGCTACTCCATGGATTCCAATGAAGTCCCATTTGTGGGACAAATCAAGGATGTATAGGAGGCTCTTCTTTGACTTTCCATATAATAAAATATTGTTGAGTATTTTGGTAGAAGATATTATGAAATAATTCAAAATGTTGTTAAGTGATCCAGAAAAACACACCACTTCATCAATTCCATTAGCACTAAGAAGGAGAAATGAAGAATTTAAATAAAATGAGGTAAACAAAGGTTCTGGATAGAACCACTAATCTTTGTAGAGAAGCAGTTACAGAACTGCCACCTTGCAAGGTGGTGGTCCTATAATCGCCACCCAGCTAGGGTAGAGGTCTTGAAACCTTTGGTATGTGTGGTACAGGTCTTGACACTTCTAAATGGAAAATAAAAATGAAGCACAATTGAACGTGAATTTTAAGCGCCCGACTATGTCTCTTCCCTCCCTTGACCTTTCCCATTCTCTAGTGCACGAGAGGACATGGGAGAAGGCTATAAATATAAGGAGGAAGAGAATTGATCATTCAAAGATCCAGAGAGATCAAGAAGCAAAGTATTAATATGAGATCAAGTGAGTAGATATTCTTCGAGTTGGAGTGGAATTGTAGGAGCAAGGTGTAAGAAAATAGAGAAAACAAGTAATTGGAGAGAAGGTTTACATTGTTGCTTCTTTTCATACTTATTGTAATCTGTAAAATTTGATTAATTGGCCAATACAAGTGGGAAGAAAGAGTAGTTTCCCTTCCCGACTGGTTTTCCCTCATTGGGGGTTTCCAGGATAAAAATTCTTGTGTTGTGTGTAGAATTATTTTAGCATTTCTCTACAATTTTGTCCTAAGCACTAGTTAATCAATCACTAAAGCTCTAATTTTCAATCAATCTGTCATTTTCCAAAGTTGAAAGTAGAACAACATAATTGTGTGATTTTGTAGATTTCCAAAGTTGGAAGTTTATAGATCATTTTGGTATTAGAGCTGATTATATATCCAAGACTGTGGTATTCAATTATTTCTTATGATTTGTATGAAAGTGACAAGTTCCAAAGGTAAAGAATTTTTACCTTATGAGCAAGATATTTATACAAAGAAGTGGAAATAGAGAATTCAATCTCAAATAGAGGAAGAGAACTTGATCCATAAAGTCAAGAAGCTAGAGACCATGATGGATAGGGGATTGCATAGAAAACAAAAATAGCTTTCGAGATATGGGAAAAAATGGATTTGGTTAAGAAAGATTCCATGGAATCATTGGTTCGAGAACTAGCCAAAAAATTTGGTATCAAAAATATCCATGAAGAGGAAGAATGGGAAGAGCGTGAAGAAGAGACTCCAATTGTAATTGAAAAGGTAAAATTTGCTTTGATACACCTTTTAAAGTCGAAAAAAGTTGAAATAAAGAATTTTGAAGGACAAGTAGTTGTGAAATTACTGGATAAATGGATATAATAGTTAGAATACTATTTTAGTGTGCATAATGTCATTGAGGCACAAAGGATCACCTTTTTACATCTCAAAATTTAAGGTCATACTTTGGTTTGGTTGGAAACCCATCTAACCACTTGTGAAAAGAATAAATGTCCTGTTGTTAGTACTTGGAAGGGTTTTAAAGAATTGATTAGAGCTGAATTCTATCCTACTGGCCATAAGATTGACATGATGATTAAGTGGTAGTAATCTAGGAAGGGCAGTGGTCAAAGCATGCAAGAATACACTATAGAATTTTGGAGATAAGGCATGTTACTTAATATGGACTTGGAAGATGAGGACATTCGACCAAGTATTTTGGAGGACTTCACACTCATCTTTGAAGGAAGGTTATCTCCAACAAGCCCATGTATCTCAATGAATCTTCTATACAAGCATATTACATTGATGACAAGAAGAAGTAAGGAGAAACAAATCCAAAGGGAGACCAGTCAATAGATCAACAAGAAAAAGAATAAGGGAAGACAAGTAGCAGAGGTAAATGGAAAGGTAAACATGCCGCTACTACTTTGCATACTTATAAAGATCCTAATAATTTCTATAATAATTGTGATATAATTGGACATACTAATGCCACATGTTGGAAGTTACATTTGGAATTACACCTAAAGCACTAAACCAAGGATTCCAAGAAATCCATGGCTGCTATGAAAAAAGGAGATTGAGGATGATTCAGATGTAGACAAAAGGATGAGATGCATGGCCACTAACATGTATGGGGAAGAAGAAGAAGAATAAGAGATGAGTAAGCTTTTTCAAATCAGAATCCAAATAGAGAAGACTAATGTAAACACTTTAGTAGATTTTGGTTCTCAATAAAATTTGATTTTTGATGTGGTTGTAGAAAATTTTGGACTAAAGACTTACGTGCATCAACATCCATACCCATTAGGATGGGTAAAGAGGGGTGTATAATTACAAATTATAAGAAAGTATAAGTTTCAGTTTGGGATAAATACCGAATACATATATGTATTAGAGGCTGATATCATTCCACTTGATGCATTTGACGTTGTTTTCTGAAGTCCTTACTTGTATGCCAGAAATGTTTTGTTCACAAGGATGGAGAACGCATACAAATGTGTCAAGGAAGGAGTTAGTTTTAACATCCGGGAACACCAAAGCAAATTAAAGAAGGCTATGGTAAGTGCTAACCAAACACAAAGAATTATTCAAGAAAATCATCAGTTTTGTTTACTTTCATTGGAAGAAAATCAAAATGGACTTGAGAGCATGGATATTTTGGATAACACTTGTCAATTTTTGTTGAAGAAGCCACCACATGATCTGCTCATTCAAAGAGCAAAACAAAATTCTACGATATAGTCACCGTATCTACCTATGGATTCACTAGACCCGACCGTGGGGCAGAAAGGAAAAGAGGGGATACAAGGAACAATGGTGACTATAGCAACAATGTACATGGAGTGGATTTAGTCGATCCATCTCAGAGAAAAATAAAAACAAGAAGGAATAAACCACTATAGTATGGGACCTTTGCCATACTTGAGCGAGTTGGAAAGGAAACCTTGAGACCACACTTCGTGTAAATTTACGCAATAGTAAGTTGTAAGAGATCACACCTACTAACACCATATATGCATGAAAAATAAGAAAATATACAAAAGATGCCTTCCCAAGAGGATGGTACTTGAGGAAACTTGGAGGAGGATGTAGCATTGGAGAAGAAAACCAGAGATCAAAAAATTCTTGGTAGGTTGGATGAGAGAAGACACTAAGGTAGACCAAGTGGTACTTGAAGGAGCAAGAGAGGAGTTGATTCCTCTACCACTCCCCCACTAAGATTTTTTGGGACCAAAATCCTCCTAAGAAGGGGATGTATGATCCATAGGGATCCATTAAAACACACCACTTCATCAGCTCCATCAGCACCAAGAAGGAGAAAAAAGAAACTAAACAGAATGAGGTAAAAGAGGTTCTAGATAGAACCACCACCCTACAGGTAATGGTCCTAAAACCACTACCCATCCAGGGTGGTGGTCTTGAAACCGTTAGTTTTCTTAGGGCGAGTGGTCCCAAACTTACGAGCAGAAAAAGAATAATGAAGCATGAATGGAAGCAAATTTGAAGTGCCTAAATGTGTCTCTTCCCTCCCCGACCTTTCCCATTTTCTAATGCATGTGAGGACATGGGAGAAGGCTATAAATACAAGGAGGAACAAGAGAATTGATCATTCAAAGATCCAAAGAGATCAAGAAGAAAAGTATTAATATGAGAGAAAGTGAGCAGATATTCTTCAATGCTTGGAGTGGAATTATATGAGCAAGGTGTAAGAAAATAGAGTAGGAAATTAATTGGAGAGAAGGTTTACATTGTTTCTTCTTTTCATACTTATTGTAATCTATAAATTTTGATTAATTGGCCAATACAAGTGGGAAGAAAGAGCAATTTCCCTTCCCGTCGATTTTCCCTCATTGGGGTTTCTAGGATAAAAATTCTTGTGTTGTGTATAGAATTGTTTTAGCATTTCTCTACAATTATGTCCTAAGCACTAGTTAATTAGTCACTAAATCTCTAATTTTCAATCAATCTTTCATTTTCAAAATTTTAAATTAGAACATTATAATTGTGTGATTTTGTAGAGTTCCAAAGTTGGAAGTTTATAGATAATTAGGTATAAGTTTCTACCTAGGGACTTGGAAGGTGAAATACAAATGGAATGGTATTCTACAATCATTTTGGTTAAGGGAAAAATGAATAAGTTACTTCTAGTAAGAAATATGAAATACACGGTACAAAATTCAGAAGATCTAAGAGCTAATATCTTGTACTAAGACAGTGGGAATGGAAATCATTTTGTAACATCGAAGATGAGGCTAAAATTCCTATCTTGATAGGACTAAACATTCCTTTCTGATTAGGTATTGGTAATGATGAAGAGTGGAAAGATATTTAATTGTAAGAGAGCATCCTAGAATTTCCAAAATGTTGGTCCTCCTCAATCCTCCCAACTATACAGAAATTCATGAAAGCACCTGGATTTCATAAGAAGTTGAGGAAAGGATGTCACTTCCTCAAACCAATCAATGTATTTGTAAAGAGTCATCACTTAATTCTACCCACTTAAGGGTAACATCCAAAGAGAAAAGTGTTACAGTGAAATAAGGTTGTCCCTCACTTATGCAATAGGTGATATAAATTATTTTTCCATTTTTGTGTGGTGTGTTTCCATTTTATGTTGTTTTTATTTCTTTTTGTGTGTTTTGTTTCCCTTGTCTTGTTGTGTGTGTGTGTGTGTTCCATAAAATATATTCATTGTATATATCTGGTGTGACTCTATATAACCCAATGGATAAGACACTAGTCCATGCGGTGTCTTGAGATTTTGGAGTTCTTTATTTTCCTTTCATCACTATGTTTGGTCTAGAAAAATTCCCTAGAAAGAGCCAACTATTGTCAAGAAAATGTCTAGCATGAAAATTCTAAAATTTTGGCCATAACAACCAAGCCCACATTTGAAAATCCCCTCCTTGATAATGTAAACATGTCCTCCAACAAATTGAATTATTGTGTTGCCCTCATATTGGTTAGGATGAATTTGATAATTTGATTTTCAAGTGTGTTTCATGTGCATGGAGGTGATTCATGGATTCATTTAGAACTATTCAGAAAGAATTATTCCTGGAGTCCCAAAAAGGCCTATGTTTAAAATTTTTCACATTGGTGGGCACCCCTTGGAAGCTGACTGTTGAGGCACAAATCATCTGAGATTTTTTTGGAGTGACTACATGATGCAATGAAGCTATTTAGGAAAATTTAAGAAAATTTTGGAAGAAAAAATAGGACAAGGGAAAATTTATGTAATATCGGGTAATTTTAACATGGTATAGCAAAAGGAAAGTTGTGAAAAATCTACTTGGATTTTTTTAGATATATCAAGAGCCTAAAAAATATTTGGAAGGTAATCATATTCTCATTGGAATTATAAGGATGTATAATTCATTGTATAAAAGGTTTTAAAATATTTTGAGGAGTAGATTTGCGAGATATTATCCTAGAAGTGCGAGATAAAGACCTTTAATCCCGATGAATATTCAATGGAGCATTCTAGGATTTCCAAGGATATTTAGAATCTGATTTAAAAAAAAAATGGATAAAACTATACCCTCTTAATTTTTCATTGGTTTAGTTGGACAAAGGGGTCAATTTTTCTTCGGTGGCAGTTTGACCTTTTCAAGAACCGCCCGTGACCAAAATTGAAAAAGGGACTAATTTTAAAAGATAAAGAAGAATAAAGTCTTTAAAATTGTGGAATTGTATTCCTTTATTTTTTTCACTAAAAATGATGTAATTTTTTTCTAGGAAACACCAAGGGATGCTCTCGGGGAAAAAAGGCACTTCGACAGACTATTTTTAGTAGTGCAATGGTGACTCCCAACTTCTGAAAGTGGATAATGCGTACTTAGATACCAATTATTTCAATTTTTACTTTTAAAAAATTTAAAAGGGACATGGGGATATAATATTGCACCACCAAGGAGGAGGAGAAGGTTGCATCACTTAAAAGACAACTTTAGGTGTTAGAGATGTGTTTTCAACTCACTTAAAGATTTAACCGCTTTATCATGTTGAGCTATTATGAGGGGGTAATATAAATTTTTCCATTTTATAAGGGTACATTTGGGACACAAAAATTATCCACCAAGGATGAGGGAGACTTTGCATCACTTAATTTGTAAATTGGGGTGTTAAGCATGTTGTTTTCATCTTCACAAACTCAATTTTCCATGTCCCCCTTTCATGATGATCCTACCCTATACTCATTTATTCACCCTTGATGTAAATTTTTCCATTAATTAATGTGGTAAGGGACATGAGGGGGTATGGTACCCATTTATAAAATTTTAACCCCTCCTTGAAGTCTCATACAACTTGTGTTAAGCAGGGTGAGTTAAATAGGCAAATGAGAGGAAAAATATATTTGAAAATGGCTCAAGAATTTTAAAAACCAACATGGCTCAAACCTTATCCATTTTTACATGTTTATCCATTATTTTCAACCACTCTTCATGTTTTTTATGTCTTTCAAGAAAAAATAAACATCCACCATGGCCAAAACATATTTTTGCTCATTGTTTGCAAACCCCACCTTTGATGGCCCTAAAACTTGGACTATGGCTTCCCCATGAGAAAACCTTTAATAATAGTTTTTATATTCCATAATTGATGATACCATAAATTTTTTATAGTCCCAATATTTTTTCATCCATGGAAAATGTCTCCTCAGATCTACGGAGTTGCAACAATCCAAATTTCCTCAAAATCGAGAGACGGTGATCTTAAAAAAATCATCTTTCCAATGAGCAGTTGCTTGCCCCATAAAAATGAGTGTGTTTGAAGATATGGGTGAATGTTATTTTTTAATTCTACCCTATCTAAATAATAAAGTATAGAAATTCAATTTTAATTTTATTTTTCATGAAGATTTAGATGAGAAAACCCTGAAAATTGGAGCAAAGCATCTCGGTGTAAAATAGAACTTTTAAAAACCATTTTCACTCTGTGGAAAATGTAAATTTTTAGTAAGTTAATATTTAAGCCACTTAAAAATAATAGTAATTATTAATAATTAATGTATTCCATTCACTTATTTTATCCCCCAAGAGGAAAAGCACTCAAAAGTGATAATTCAACAAAATTGCCAAAACTAGTCACCCGGGAAGAACTTACTAAAAATAATAAGTGTCCGGAAAATACTCAAAATGGTCATGGTTGTTCATCCTCCACATACCTCACTAATAAAATCTTCATGGATGAAAAAATCATTCTTGTAAAGGGTGGATAATGGCATTGTGTCTCAAGTAGAAGAGGAGCCCTCTCGGTCCCCAATTTTGGTCATGATGGTGCATTTTGGTCTCGGTGTGCTTCTCACTTCATCGGATGGGTTGATCAAAGGTTAGAATTATATTTCATATAATATAAAACCTTCATTCATTTAATTATCATAATTTTCTTCACATCATCTCATTATTTGCTTCATTTCCTAAGATTTGGGATCATCATGTTGTTTTGTGCGTAAAACGATCTTAATTTGCATCAAGAACTCAATAGTTTGGAGGTATGTCAGTATTTCAAAAGAGGGAATGTATTATTCAATGTATTCACTAGTCAAAATTTCATCACATTTATTTTCATTAAATCTAAATTTTCTACGAAGGTACATCATTCTAGGGAGGTCTTGAATGGGTAAATTTTTCAAAGGATCTTCATTAGAGCTCTTCACCGATGCATCATAGTGGAGGGTCATCATAGATAAATATTTCATCTTCATCATCATCATCAATCTGATATCCATCAAGGGAACCTTCATCCATGCTTTGGAGCATATTTTCTCTCCTCTCTTCATTATTTCTCCTCTTCTCCCCCTTTCTAATTCCTCATTGTATGTAATCATGACATTTTTTCCTATTTACTTAAGTGACAATAAAATATTTGTAAAATGTAAAAGTACTCTCTCAAATTATAAGAGATGTACTTAATTTGTCTCTTCCCCTCCTTTTGGTCTGTGTCCTTGGAGTAAAAGGACTAAACCTGACCATGTTCCTTTGACTACTCATCATTCCTCTTTAGGAGATGTGGATGTTGTTTCCAGTCTTCTATCCATGGGTGAAAAAGAAGACCTTACCAGTACTAAAACCAAAGGATTCAGGGCCGAGCTTGACTTGCACTTTGATATGATCACCTGGATTAGGAAGGAATGCAATATTCTCAAAGACAATGTTAGGGGTTACAAACTTGCTGTGGAAAGTGGGAGAAAATATGAGAATTTGATGGATGAAATGGAAAAGATAATTAAATCTATTGAATAAGAACAAGAAAAAATTAGAAACATGCAATGTGATATTCTCTCGATCCATAAGGGAAATTTTGACATCTTATCAAGCTTCATCTCCATTCTTGAGACTACTAAAGGTAAGGAAAAGGCTAAGGATGGTACCACTATAAAAGATATCAAGGATAATCTGGGAAACCTCAAGAAGAACTTGACCAAGACAACCAAGGAGTGGTTGGACATGATCTAGGACTCTCTGTTTTTCTCCTTGTTTTGTAATTTTTTTGCTTTTTGTAGTATTTTTGTAGTTCGCATTGGTTCGCTAGGGTTTGGCTATTATTTTGCTGTGGTTTGACAAAACCCTATTTTTGTTGGTTTGATCTTCCTTCATGGTGTTCTTGGCTCTTTTTGTTTGATGGTATTTTATGAAAATATGGGCATTGGCCTTTTGTAACCTGGGTAGGATCCCAATAAAAAAACCTTGGATCATAAATAAATAAAAAAATTCACAAGTGATGGGACATGAAGAGTTGCATTGTAAAGCTATAAATTGAGAGAAACTCATTATTTCAAAGGAGGATTATTATTTTTACTAGCTCCCATATTCTTTCTAGGAATAAGTGATCAAATTCATCTATCTCCTTTGTCTATGCTTCCTCTCCATCTCAACTACACTCTATGAGCATGTACTTGTTTCATGTTATGTAATTATAATTTGTTTTATGTGTATCATGTTCCTTGTTTATTCTCATGGCAACTTCTCATTGAAATCACAGATGTATTTTGGTTTTAAGAAATAAAATCTAAATAAAATCTACTATGTTAATTATTTTGTGAAAATCTCTCACTATTCTCTTCACACCTCTCTCTCAATCTATTTTATCCCTTATAATATCTACAAGATTTTTTTCCGTAGGCATAGGGAAGTACCCTTGTGTGATTCCCAGTCAAAATACCACCCTTGGTTATTAATATAGTGTACATAATTTCCCTTTTTTAAATAAATGGAGATTCCCTACTCAAGAAGAGGACTTAGTCCCAGCGAATGGTGAGAGATCCCTAATTTTCATATGTGAATTTTTTTTTTGTTACAACAATAGGGAAAAAATCAATTCATTTATGGTTAAAGATGGTTGTCAATTCTGGTTTCATTCATTTAGATATCAAATGTTAGGTGGAGAACAATGTGTAGTTTAAGACCTCTTTGGAGTTGTGCTAACATCGATAGTGTATAAGGGTGCCAATAACCAAAATAATGTTTGTTTTGAAGGACTTATCATCTGTGGATAGGGGTTAATAAGATGATTATAAAATTTATAAATATTTTATTAGTGATTAAAAACTAAGATTTGATAGT
Organism: Taxus wallichiana var. yunnanensis; assembly: GCA_018340775.1. Classification (NCBI taxonomy): domain Eukaryota; kingdom Viridiplantae; phylum Streptophyta; class Pinopsida; order Cupressales; family Taxaceae; genus Taxus; species Taxus wallichiana. The sequence continues at coordinate 950,480,931 of CM031234.1, forward strand.
GATACAAGATTTTAGTAAATCGTCGTCGGTATGTAGAAGTTACAAAGTCTATATCTAAGTAGGTACAAAACCATATACGATGTGTAGGACCATATGGTACAAACCTAGTGGTTTAGAATGACCATTCCTCTATCTATTTTCTAGTGATAATATCTAGAATGAAGATTGTTATGGTTCATATCTCTATGTTCTTGCAATTCATCTTCATAGAACCTTCCGAGAATAATTTAAAATCAGCTAAGTGCACTCATTCCTTTATATGGTCAAGTTCATATCTCATTTATCAAATCAATTAATATTTATAAAGTGGTATTTTTATTTTAGAAAATAAATTTTGGAAGTTAATTTATCAGAAAATACACTTATTGTTAACCCTTATATCCCTTAGTATACTAAATAACTAAAATAAATTACGTTTCATGTTAAATCTAAATAGGGTGTAAACATTTTGGTAAACCCAATTCGTGACTTGATCCCTCTTTCAAACCATAGTTTCCCTAGGGTTCTATATGTACATTGTCTATTTAGATTCAAACCTAGTTTTTAGCTATCACTTACCCTAAATCTAATTTCCACAATTTTTCCTAGGGTCTTATGGTCGATTCTACCCATGTGTCTGCATTTTAGGCATCCTAATTACCAAATCACATTTTTTTGCATATCTCAATAATAAAAATATTGTTTTAAATTACTTTGAGTTTATTCTTAATTTTTATATATTTAACGAAAAGGTCTTTTCGCATTCCCTAGTTTTAACACACTTTTGGGAAATTCAAAATTACTATTTTTAGTAATTAGTGCATTATCGAAAAATATACACTTTTGGGAAAATTCCTTGGATATTGTTTTCCACATAACCATATTTAAAAATACCTCTCTTAGTTTAGTCAAATTATATTTTTATTTTCATATATGGTCATTTTATTAATTTGATGATGGTCACTTTTTTCTAACATTACTTTTGGGTCTTATTTCCTATGATATTTCCACTTGTCGACCCTCCATGTGTTGATTCTTATTATTTATTACCTAATTGGAGTTTCTTATCTCTTTTTTCTCCTCATGGCCCATGTTACAAATTCTCAAGTCTCATTATATGATTTACTTCAATTTCATCGCACATGCAAATAAACTCTCACAAAACTAGTGCAAGACACAATGCTCCCGATCATAAAACACCTTCCCATATCAATTAAATTTTGAGTTGTATTTCATCTCCTTATATTAATAATAATGACACATTTCATAAGGCTATCTCAGGGTCTATTCAATATTTACACCATGATTTTCAAGATTAATTTCAAGCTATGAAAATTGAGATCATATCTCTCAAATGTGAGCTAACACATCTAAAGGATTATTCCAATGCCCATGTCCATCATGTCTCTACAAATCATGATTAATCTACTTCCAATCCTAATGAGAAACAATATGCTACCCAAATTATGCATACTATATGTTACCAAATTAGTAAAGTCAAAGTCCTACAATAGAAACCACCTATTTGGTTTGAAAACAATTCTAGAAACATGATATTATATTTAAGCTACTCAATACTTAGTCACTCACTTAGTTACCTACCCATTACTACCCCTACTATTAGTTTACCAAAATAAGAGCTCAACAATTTTTTAATTATCATGGAATTCACAAACATCATGAAAAATGATTTATATGTTCTAAAACAAAAAATACAACACCTTGAGCGTAAGGGATTTATTTCCTTTGATATACAATCCAAGCCTATTGTAGACAAAAAATCATGCACTTGAGTAAATTTCTAGGTCCTAATCACATACTACTATTCATATGATTCCTAAGTGAGAAAAATAGTAATTGAAATCTATCTTTGGCCTCTTTTCTATCTTTCTTGTTTCCTCTTTGGTCTTGCACACCCCACAACCCTATCTGATCTTCATTGATTTATCTTTATTAACTCTATAAACCAACACCCATCTAGGATGTTAGTGCCTAGGTGCCCTTGTTCCCTTTGGGCACCCCCAATTTATTTCTATCTTACTCGCTCTTTTATCTTTTGAGCATCTTGTTTTCTTATGGGTCAGCCTTTTAATTGTTAATTATGAAATTAAAACAAGGGGATCATATAAATAAAAAGCTATGTGACCAAAATAAAAGACCAAGCTCTAAGCATATATTATCATCACCTAAGGTTTCATCCAAAGGAATTATAAGAGAATAAATACATTCATCTAACACTCACTCAAGGGAAGAGGGTATGCATGTTATGCATACACACCTAGGAGAAGAATTTTATTTTTTCATCCACATATCTACTTACATTGGTACATCTAGTTATCGACCTCTATCACATGCACTTGCACAAGGGATTCCTAGGGCACGATATCTACACACATGCACAAGAACTACATGGAGTATGGGATGTAGTGAAGAAATCGGTCATAAGTTTACTCGGTCGGGTGATCTTCGAGCTTAGTCGACTCCCCATTTATATATTTTTATTTTTACGATTTGATACATTTTAGGGTTTTTTTTAGGTTATCTTTCTCTTTTTAGGCTATAGGATAATTCAGCGAACATAGTGCAATATATAGGTGACTAACAACGAATGTTAACAACCACCTCTCGACACAAGAAAAACTAGATTTTGGGTTCCTTACGCAGTCCCAGGCACCTAACAGAGGTCCTTGGCTCCTAAGCACCTGCACCTTGGTCCAAACACTATAGTCCAAGCACCCTATTCTAAGCTCACTCGAAAGTTACAATTTTTTTTGAGTGTGATTGCATGATCTCTTCCTCATGTTCATTATTTTTCAATTCCTAAACACTTCGGGATTAAGCGAATATCAATTAAATCTTTTATCATCTCTCTTACACCTAGGGTTTCATTTTTATCTATCTTATTACTTGTTTCGGATATATGCTTTATCATTTATTTATCATATGTGACTCTTCAATATTAGGGTTTAAATATAATTCCATATTTGTTAAATCATTTGGTGAACCCCATCCTTAGTTGAACTCCTTGCTTTAGGATCCATAAAACCCTCATGGATAAAAATAGATCCTCCTCATGTAGGAAATATATGCATAATGTTAGTGTGAATCCTATCCTTAATGATGATATTGAGGATAAAATTAATGCCATTTATCGCAAAGCTCGATTTGATGACGGATTTCAACGAATGCTTCTTTTTCAAGAAAACACTATTCTTACTAGTTTTTACAACTCTAGTGTGAGAATAGTTTCACCTAACCAAAAATTTAATTCATGCTCTCATTGTTCTTATATATTCACCAAGGATTCTCCACCTTATTCTATCCCTACTAAAGCACATGATGATGCTCTTATTAATTATATGCTTGGTCTTGATTGTGCCAATGTGAATGCAAACAATGTTACTTCCAATGTTGAAAATGTACATGTGCACGATGATGTTTTTAATATAGAAAAGATTAATGTAAAGATATATATAATGTCTCTTATATTTTTTAAAATGTTTCCTATGATTGAAAAGATGCATATTATGATAGTTCTCCTACTCCTCTATATGTTGATGATTAATTAATTACATGTAAAATCTATCTCATTAGTGATGCTTATTATATTTATGATCATGAACATGTTAGTGAGGATGTTACTTCTCTTAAGTTTTCTGAATGTGAATTTTCCACTCCACTTTCTACCACTTATGAGGTTATTTCCAATGGAATTCATGATGATTATAAAAATCCTACTAATTCACCTCTTATCATTTCTTCTCGATTCTACTCATAAATTTTCTCTTGATATCCATGTTCTTGTCCTCCTCTTCCACCTCTTTCTTATTCTTCTTTTATAGATGTTATTCATGTTGATTCTCCCATTCCTACTAGTACACCTCCTCTTATTTCTTCTGCATCTACATATAGCATTCCCATAAAGCCTTCATCTTCTACTTCTTCTCACATTCCCATGATCACTCATAATGAAAAAATTCAACCTCTTCATGTGCCTCTCACTTCTTCTATAATTACTTCACATGATATTTTATCACTCATGCATGTTGTTGTCCATTTACAATCTCAAGTTCAATCTCTTAATCTCAAAATAAAATCCTATTATGCTTCCATTGACAATAAATATCTTCATGGAAATCATATTCCCAAGAAAATTCACAATTCAGCTTTTCCTAAGGATTTTATCATGCCTACCTTTTCATTTTTTAATGGCACTGACAATACATATTTTCATCTTAAGAATTATAGTTTAGCTATGATTCTTATTCTAATGATTTATTGTTACTAAAATCTTTTCAACAATATTGTTGATGACGCTCTTTAGTGGTATACTCATTGGCCTTATGGATATATTAGTACATATTGTGAAATGGAAGATGTTTTTCTTAGATGATTTATACTTAACAATGGTCCTAGAGTTACACATGATCACTTACCTAGCTTACATCAAGGAAAGAAAGAACCCATTCTAGATTACATTTTACGTTTCAATTATTGCATGCATTAGTTATTATTTCAGCCTATTGATCTAGAAAAGCAATTTATATTTTTTCATGGCTTGATTCTTGCATTGAAATAAATATTACAATATGATACATGTGAATTTTTACACTTTTATGCTATAAATTCATTGATCTAGAACAAGATTTAATTATTGCACATGTTATAGAACCCCCTTCTATTCCTTCTACTGCTTCATTGTCTTCTACTTCTTCTCCTCTTCCATCTATTAAGTATCCTCCAAGGTCTCCATATCCTCCACCTCGTAAGCATGTTCCATCCCCTCCATTGCATAAGCATCCTCCATCTCCTCCACTTTGCATCACTCTCCACCTAAGTATTATCTATATCCTACTCGGGATCTATTGAATTTCTCGCATGTTACTAAGACTCATGATTTTTTTCATTCTTTTCTTGATAAGCACTTAATTAAATTACCCTTTAATCAACATCATCTTCCTCATAATTGCATCACCAACACCATCACCCTTATTTAATTTTCCATCATATCAATGGCCACTATGAAGATGAATGTTGTGCCCTTCATAATAAATTACAAAAAGAAGACAAGGGTGTAATTTCCTATGGATCTTGCTCTAGTGAGTGGTATTTTTCTCCAATTATGCATAAGTGTGGTTCCACTTATGTTCACTTGTATCCTCCACCTACATCTAAAGTCATAATTTTTCCACCTCCTAACATCATTATCCATCCACGTCCTCCACCTAGCTCATCCATCGTGGCACCATCTCACTCACCTCACAGTACTAATACTTCACATTGGCTTCCTAAGCCATTGAAATATGTGCTTCCTATAACTACATCTCCCATCATTGCACCATTTCATATAACATTTAATTTAGATCTTACACTCATGTTGCTACCACTTCATATGCTTCCACCATCCCTCACATGCTTCTCCATCTTCGTGGGTGATTTCTATATGATCACCTCATAACCCTATGATGCACTCATGTTCTTAAGGTTCTTACATGACTGTTGAGGGATATGTTACAAAATGAACCTCCTCTCACTCATTCTTCATGCTCTGTGATTCATGATCTATCCTTCTAAGCATACACTATCAATCCATTTCATGATGAATCACTCTTGTTCTAAGGTTCATTCTTGAATGTCTAGGGTTATTTTTAAAATTAAACTCATCTCATACATAAAATTCAATGGGGGAATGCTTCTCCTATCAATTTCACATTTTTATACCATGCCATCACTCATGCATCATTTGTATATCTTGGTTGCATCTTACTCTTGCATGGTTATATTAATATATACAATTTGTTTCCCATGCTATATCGATATTTAGTATGTTATTATCTTTATTAATACCCATGCATGTTCACGTATTCTTTAGTTGTGAATACATAATTCTTATAGATATTTACAAAAATAATAATTCTTGACATTGTACCTCGTACCGATCAGTCCCACCAAGGTGTTAGGAAATAAGAGATAAAATATGTGGAATAATCCCTCACAGAATCGCAACAGTAGAAACTAATATGCATAAATTATTACAGATCTCAAATAAAATTGTAGAATAAAATAACACAACACAAGGAGACATATTTAACGTGGTTCACCCAATTTGGGCTATGTCCACCAAGAATCACTTGCTCAGATTTTATTACAAGCCACCGCTCTCTCAATACAATACCCAGATCCGTTTGGAGCTATGCTCAACAAACTCTACTAGAATTCACAGCCGAATTCAAAACACATCTACAATACATTTGCTTGTACATCTATCATATGCATTAGACCATATAAATAGAAAACTACATAAGTAGTTTGATACAAAACCGTGGGTATCAAAACTAAGGGAAAAAAACCGTGGGTATCAAAACAATGGGAAAAAGACTGAAAAACCATGGGCCCAAAAACAGCCCATAACGGTTACCCATTACCCATGGGTTAATAAACCACCCATGAAAATTTACTTAGGGGCTTCCGTAAAAATACCCAAGTGTAACACATAGAAGGTGTACCACACTCTAACATGAAAATAGGCTCCACAAACATAACAATCTCCCACTTGGAGACTGATTTCCATTCTGAGCAAGCTTCTCAACCCTTCACTGTCATCCGCGAAGGCCAACCAAAGCTGAACATAGCTTTAGTTTATCCCTTGTGACCACCTTGGTCATCATGTCTGCAGGATTCTGACTGGTATGAATCTTCTCCAACTTCAACTTATCTTCCTCCAAAGCTGTCCTGATGAAGTGATATCTCAATTGTATATGCTTCATCCTGGAGTGGAAAGCAGAGTTCTTAGCTAGGTGTATAGCACTCTGACTATCACTATGCAACTTACATTCCTCCTGCTTATGCCCCAACTCCTCAAGCAATTGTTGTAACCAAATCATCTCTTTGCTTGCCTCGTGCAGCAACATACATACTCGAAGCCTCCGTGGTTGACAAAGCCACTAGCTTCGTAGTCGTGAAATCAGACTCACTTTGCTGTCCCACCTACAGTGTAAATATAACTGTCGTGCTCCTCCTGCTGTCTACATCTCCAGCCATGTCTGAATCTACATAACCACGTAAAGTGGTGTCGATCCATTATAGCACAAAAGCTGTCCCCATGGTCCCTCTCAAATCTTGAAGGATCCAATTTATTGCTTGCTTGCGATGCTCTTTACTGGATCACTCATAAATCTACTCACTGACTCCCCTTTGCATGGGCAATATCGGGCCTAGTGTACACCATAGCATACATCAAAGCGCCAAGCTGGCTGATGAGTAAGGTACCTTGGATATCTGGTTTCTTTCTTGCTCTGTCATGGGACACTTTGCTCCTTTGATAACTTGAAATGGCACAAAGGAGCCCAACCGGTTTAGCATCCTGCATATCAAACCTCTCCAAGACCTTCTTAATGTACTCTTCCTGAGATAAAGTCAGCTTCCATTCCTTCCTATCCCAAGATATCCTCGCACCAAGGATTTGTTTGGTTGCACCCAAATCCTTCATAGTAAATGATTCACTTATTTGCTTCTTGAGTACTTTTATTTCATGCATGTTTTACTCGCAACCAGCATGTCATCAACATACAAACACAAGATAATATAACTTCCATCCTTAAATTTCTTTGTATACAGACAATGGTCAGAATGACATCTGATATAACCTTGCTCCATCATGAAGCTATCAAATTTCTTATACCATTGACGTGGAGCTTGTTTTAGGCCATACAAGCTCTTCTTCAGTTCTGCACACCATCTCCTCTTTACCTTTGACTTCATATCCTTCTGACTGCTGCATATATAGCTCCTCCTCCAAATCGCCATGGAGAAATGCAGTCTTTACATCTAACTGTTCTAAGTGCAAGTCTTCTACTGCCACTATTCCAAGAATAGTTATGATAGAAGTCATTTTTACTATAGGAGAAAAAATCTCATCAAAATCTATACCTTTTTTCTGTGCAAACCCCTTGACCACCAACCGGGCCTTGTATCTTTTCTTGCCTCCTTCCTCTTTGACTCTAAACACCCACTTATTCTGTAATGCTCTTTTCCTTCGGGTAGCTTTACCAAATCCCATGTCTGGTTCTCCATGAGAGCCTGATGCTCCTCATCCATGGCTTGCTCCCACTTCTTCCTGGCATCTACCTGCATTGCTTCATCAAATCTCTCTGGTTCTCCACTATCAGTGAGTAATAAATAATAAAGAGAAGGAGAAAAACATTCAGGTTCTCTTCTTACCCTAGAAGACCTCCTCAATATAGGAGTTTGGGGTTCTTGTTGAGGGGGTTCCTGAACTAATTCATGTGTCACTTTCCCATCTAGAAGATCCTCTACCGTTGCATATTCTTTCTTGGATTCTTCCTTATTTTCCTGCAATCGCTTTGCTTATACATGACTTTCTCATTAAAGACCACATCCCTAGATCAAATGATTTTCTTGTCCTTAATACTCCAACATTTATATCCAAAGTCATCACCACCATAACCAATGAAAGTAATTTTTTATGATTTAGCCTCTAGCTTAGTCCTATCATCCTTATCTATGTGAACAAAAACCACCCATTACCCGAGTGTAACACATAGAAGGTGTACCACACTCTAACATGAAAATAGGCTCCACAAACATAACACGAGGCTCCTGGAGGCATATAATTTCTCACATATTACAAGTGATATCATTTAATTATATGTTACTTTATACTTTTGCTAACACACTACTTATTCTATCGATACATAGATTTCGTGACATACTTTTTTACCTTTATAACATGATAACGAGTGTTTTATGTTTAACATTTAATTTTCGGGACAATATACCATTATGGTTGTATTTTACATTTTTATTTCCATTATTTTCCATTATATACCATTGTTTATAGGCCATGTCCTATGTATTCCTTATTCATTACTTGTATGCTTTTGGATGCTTTTCGTGATTGATTGTATTATGTGATGTGAGTGATATCCCATGTTTGAAACCCACTTTTTGTGGTCTACTTTGTCTATACTTTTTCTTATTTACATTGTCTTCTATATAATTCTTTCCACTTTTTATACTAACACATGTTTCTAGACAATTTGTTTCCATGTTCCTTGGTTTCTACCATGCACATTTACTCCTCCTAGAGGGTATCAATACTAGATCAACATCCAGTCCTCTCTTTTTGGGCCACATATTCCTAGCAACATAAAATACACCCAAAATGAGGGTGGGGGAATAAATTGGGTACATCATTCACCCCATACAACAACTCAAAGCTTTATTACATGCTTGCATAGTACAAGAACAAAAAAGAGTTACTGGTCACATAACAACCCAAATTATGACTTAGGTCATCCGTTTAACATAAACACAAGCACATAGATACATACATTAACGCCTGGATGATCTTGAACATTCCTAGGTGCCTATGAATAGGGGAAAGTTATAGTTACTTTCTCAAATCAACACAATTTTCAACATTTCATAGAGTTGTTTTCACAGTACTGAGGCATAGTCCCCGAGCAATCAGAATGCACTATATCTTATTTTTCTACTTGGATCAAACTAGAACAACACAGAACTAAAAATGGATCACACCATCTGTAGTGGTGTATAAATTCAAGAAGAAATCATGGATGGATAATAAAACTATAAATTTCTCCTGAACACTCTTCTACCGTGGTGTGAGATCGGCTAAACAACTTGCACTTGACATGAGATCACCCAAAAAACTCATTCTTGGCATGGGATCTCCCAAAAAAATATCTTTCATGTAATATATCCAATAAAACTCACTTTTCTATAGCATGTTCATGACACTTTGTATCCCTTTTCACTCATCATGGACCAGTGCACACTTTCCTTTTAACTACTTTTTTCACATTTACATGCTTTTTACAAAGTTTTCATAACACATGATTTGACCACTCCTCTCTTCTTTTACAAGTCTGTCCTTAAAACGTAACAAGAATAATCCCTTCATTAAGCTACAATGACAAGAGGTATAATAAGGTATAACTCATACGCTTCACCCCTAAGGTAACTTCCTCCTTCTTAGATTCCACACTTAATTTTTTATCACTCCACATTTTCACTTGTCTCTTTTGCATGCTATTAAAATCACATCTACATGGTTATCAGGTACACATATCTTATCTAATTTATGTTATCAAGTATTCACTTAACAACATGGGAAAACGTAGACACAAAATCTTGCACTTGGGTAAAATTCTAGGTCATAATCACATACTACTATTCATATGATTCTTAAGCAAGAAAACTAGTAATTGACATCTATCTTTAGCCTCTTTTCTATCTTTTTTGTTTCCTCTTTGGTCTTGCAGACCCATGGACCAGTTTGATCTTCATTTATTTATCTTTATTAACTCTGGGCACCGGTTTGCCTAGCCAAGACACCGAGCCCAAGTTCCGTCATCCTCTCTGTGCACCCCCAACCTCTTTCTATCTTACTTGTTCTTTTTTGGCCTCTTTTATCTTTTGGGAATTTTTTTCTTATGAGTTAGCCTTTAAGTTGTCAATTATGATATTCAAACAAGGGAATCATATAAATACAAATATATGTGACCAAGATAAAGGACCAATCTCTAAGCATCTATTATCATCACCTAAGGCTGGATCCAAAGGAATTCTAAGAGCATGAAATGCATTCATCTAACACTCACTCATTCATCTAAGCATCTACATACACGCATAAGAGGAAAAGTTCATTTTTCCATCCACACATCTACTTACATTGGTATATCTATTTATCACCCATTATCACGTGCATTTACACAAGGGATTCCTAGGGCATGATATCTACACACACGCACAAGAAATTCATGGATTATGAGATGTAGTGCGGTGTTCGATCACAATTTCATTCAATCAAGTGACCTCCGGGTCGATCAATTCCCATTTACATCTTTGATTTTTAGGATTTGATGTGTTTTGGGGGTTTGTAGGTTATCTTTCTATTTGCGGGTTATAGGTGAATTATACGGACATAGTGTGCCATATATGTGACCAATAATGAAGCTTAGAAACCCTTTTTAACACAAGAAAAACTATATTATGAGCTCTTGCACAGTCATAGGCACCTAGAAAAGGTCCTTGATGCTTAGGTGCTCTTTCCCCATTCTAGGAACCCTAGTACAATCTCATCCAATAGTTAGAAAATTTTATGAGTGCGATTGTAACATTCTCCTCCTCTTGTTCATCATTTTTCTATTCTAGAACACTTTGGGATTAAGTGAATATCAGCCAAGTATTTTATCCTCTCTCTTGAACCTAGGGTTTCATTTTTATCTAGATTATTACTTGTATTAGATCTATGTTTTATTGTTCATTTATCATACGTGACTCTGTAATAATAGGGTCTAGAAATAATTCTATATTTGTTAAATCACCTATAAAAGTGTCTCAAGTTTCAAAATCTCAATGGAAACCAAAGGCTATACCAATTATATGTAATGTGCATACTTTTTGGAAAGATTTATGTCACTTTTATTTATTCAATCTCTTCATGGGATTGTTGGCATTATTTGACATAAAACTTGTAACATTGGAGAGATAACCTATTGATAGGGTGATGTAGCCTCTTTTTTAAGAGGGGAAAATCCATCTTATGATGGGTTTGTGGGGGTTTGGATACTTTTTACCTAGAAAGAACTCAAAAGGATAAATAAAGAAAAAGTATAATACAATGGAAGACAAAAGAAAGATCTTGAAAATAGTAGAGAGAGCGACCAGGGAAGGGAAAAAAACACAAATCTCATTCCTACATGCTAGAAAGTAAACCATAAAATAAAAGCGATTGAATTTTAATAATATACATGAAAAATAAGGAAATAAATATTATATTTGATATACGAACAAGCATAAAAATCAATAATCTCAAGACAAAAATTTTCATAAGCATCCATGTATTTCTTCTTGAAAAGGAACATAAAGTTCCCTTCTTGTATTCTTCTTTAAAAATCCTTCATGACTTTGATTAATCTTCGTGGGAAGTATTTAAACACAAAGTGCTATTAATTTCTCTTCCTTGAGACCATATGACACAAATTTCCTCCGAACTCCAAGACCCCTTTGTAAATTACCTCTAACTTCTATTTATAACCCAAAAGTTAGTTACAAAGTAGTTAGGGTTTCATTACATCACATTAGGGCACAATTAAGTCACTTTAATTAATTAACTTTATTTTAATAAAATAAAGTCACTTTATTAAAATAACTTTATGAATTGATTAACTTAATAAAATTATTAAAAATATTTCAATTAAGTGGGTACAAGTGGACCCCACTAGAAAGTGAAATGGAGAACACATATACTATAACTTTGACACAAATATTCTAACATGACACCTAAGATTAATGCTTTATCCATTGGGCCAAGATTCCCCTATCTCGATCATACGATAAATGAACTAATTGATCACTAAGGATAGCCTCATCACAAAACATACCATATTATATGTATTTCCTCATTCATTCTCAGTCAAGTATGATCTTGTATTTAGTTAAGAAGAAAAAACCATGTGTGAAACTACATGTTAGAACTATACATTTCTCTCCATCCCATTACTTATTGTTTTCTAGCATTTGAGCATGACATGTTAGATCTTGATTTTATAATGAAGAATTTTATTCAATTGTGTGTGCATCCATACTTTAATTTTCTAAATGCTTCTTGAGTACTTCCTATTTTGGGAAATATATGAACTTAAACTCTACACATGTGGAAAAGAAAATTAAGATTATCCTTCCTATAAAAGAACTAAAATTATTTTCCCAAATACTTTTGTCATCTCACATGTATTATTAATTTTAGTCATTTATTTACTCTCATACTATTTTCTAACCCCAAGCACATCGTCCTATCACCCAGAGGGTGTTGGGCACTCACCCGAGGAATGAGTGAGCGCTGGGCCCCTCCATTATGTGAGATTTGTGAGAAGGTTTTGTCATTAATGGATGATGATTTGTAGGAGTAGATTTATATTCACTTACTTTGAAAGGTAGAAGGAGCAACTAATGATCCACATCTTAATGCATTAAAAAAACTAAATAACATTGTAATAAGCATAATAAACCAGATATGAGCCATGATAGTCATATAACACGAGGGTTTACACCCTTAAGCATGATATACATAATGAAATCATATATATATATATATATATATATATATTGATTTAGAATAGTTCTGGTAGCCACATTACAGTCAAAAAGGGTCATCTCAAACCATACATATTAAATGACAGGGACTCAACTCCTACAGATCCTCCCTTGTATGAGATCCTAAACTATACCTTCCCATTTCAACCCTTATTACAGATCCTAGTGCCATACAGAGGCTTATGACATCCTACACAACCCTTAGCACTAAGTGCTCTAAACCCTAGCATTATTGCAACACTTTGTTACTCTGCTTCTTACCCCCTATGCACTCTCTCTTTGTTTATCTGTCCATCCTCTTTTTCTCTAGTCTAAGCATCTCTTTTTATAGGATCAACACCCACCACCATGCCTTCTCTCTAAACAGATCACGTGCCAAGTGTCGATGTGGTCCTCCAATGGTGAATGCTTATCCCTTTGCAAACCCTCCACTCTTTGTAATGATGTCTTCTAGGAATATTCCCTACGTGGAATATCCTTTTCTTGACCTCTAAGGTTCCAGGCTAGCACCTTATCCACTCATCATGCCTAGTCAGGTCCTCACATTTTTCCTCAAGTGCCTCTAGAATAAAAAATATGGCTAATTCCTTTGAACCCGTGTTCTTCCTTCTCGCGCATACCTTAGTTTCACTTAAACCCTTCTTAAACCCCTTTGTCATGCGTGCTTACCTCTAAGTGCCCTTTCTCTTCTTGATCCCGAGTGTGTGCACCCTTTGGTACTTAGCCAATATTTCAAGGCCCAACATCACCCCACACTAAGCATGTTATCTATCCTCGGGAACATCTTGTTCCTTCAAAGAATAAAGAATAGTGGGACAGAGGCAAATTGAATAAAGAATGAAAGAATGGAAGAATATGCTACTGATGTAGGAGTGGGAATTCCTTCTTTTCTTGTTTCTTCAATATTTTCCTAGGCATCCACCTCACTCTGCGCTTGCTGAATTAGGTCACCCACTAGAGCACTCACCTCATCAAAACTTAGTATGTCACTCTTAGCATTCAACGTGTCTACAATTCCTTGTAGTTGATTACTAAGATCATCAACACATCCATTCTATGAGTAACTTAGGGATATAGTTCCTTAAGCCAATTCTTAATCAAACCTGGAAGGTCTTGATTGCTTCCATATTTTTCTCAACTTTGGCTAGGATATTATCCCACTTCACCCTATTTCCTTTGTTATTCTCTTAAAATTTCTTTAGATCCACCTCATGTGTAATAACTAGTATGCTTGTTACCCTATCTCTGTCAATGCAATTATAAAAATATCCTCACCATTTGCATGGAAAGGAGCTCATAATACCGAGTAACTATCTCCTTGATATTTAGTTTCTCTTCCTCCTTATGGCATGCCAATGCCTCTTCTGTTGATTCTAATGTGAGTGGTCACTTCTCCATGGTGAGGATGTGGGTTAGGTATTCCAATAATTATATGATCGACTCATATTTTTTCTCAAAGCGGGGCACAGTCGGGTGCCTCAAGATTATGGCTTATGAAATAATTTCTATCTCCTTATGAATCTCTCACACCTTTGCCTTCTCCTCCCTTAATTCATACCTTAATTATGTGTTGATCAGATCCTCTGCTTTAGATCCTTTTCCTTTTCAATGATCTCTTCATTTTTCTTTTCAAGCTCTTCTTCTAGGACCCTTACTCTATCATTTCTCCCAAAGAGCCTTGCCTCAACCTCCACTTGAAACCTTGTTGAGTGTGTTAAAAATTTCTCATCTGATAGTTGTTGAGCATTCACTAGAGGGTTTACTCCCTTGGTATCTGGTATCTTCATCAACACCTCATGGTTGACCTTGAATTCAAGATCATCAATGTGGGACTCAAAATCCCAAGATAACATCTTCCTTGTGCGTGGGTACACACCATCTTCATCGAAAGAAGACCATGCAAGGAGTTGGTTTGAAGGTATGGTACTTTGGAAATGCGTGTGCAATACCTTACTTGGATCATTGATGTAGGTCATCCCTTATTCCCATGCCGCTATTATACCCTTCCCTCCTATGTATGATGCCTTTGGGAAGCTTACCTCCAGGCTAGGATCTCTGCCCATGCTTCCATACTCATTTTCTACGATATCGATTCCCTCTGTCTCCTTGAGTACTTCTTCGGTGTTGCGCTTCACCTCTTGATCCACTAGTATTTTATGATGCCTGCCACCTCCCTTTCTACGGTATCCTCTATCTGCTTCTTGGTCAAGCTTGGAGTCCTTTGATCCTTCATGTTGACCTCCTCACTTCTCCTCTTTCGTGAGTGCCTCCTTCATCCTCATCCTTCTCTTCATTTCCATCCTCCTTTGACTCATGTACATCGTACACAGAATGGTTCTGAGCCTCACCATGCTCTTCATCATCCCCATTTCCCTTGTCGGCCTCCATGCTCTATGTTTCTTCCAAGTCTTCCTTTTCTGTTACCCTTTGTTTCTTCCTAATTGGTGATTCCAATATAGGAGACTCTTCTTTTTCTTCCTCTCTAAGTGACTCCTTTCTTTCTAGTGACTCTTCTTTTTCAGGGGGCTTCTCTTTCTTTGATGCCTCTTTCGAAGGTGTATTCTCTTTCTCTTCTGCAGGGGCCTTCTTCCTCCATGCATAGGTGCTTGGCCTTGCATCTTACTCCTATTCACCTACATATTGTGTTGTCTGTACACTTTATGACTTTTTATCAAGGGTCTCCTCTCTCTCCCTTTTCCTCGACGCAGCCTTATTCCTTATGGTGGGGTCTTCTGGGATAGAGACATCATTTTCAATGTAAGTTCCCTTCTCATACTTTGGCCTTATGCATAGGTATACCCTTCCTGTGGTCCTCCTAGAAACATGTAATGTTACTAGCTTCGCCATATGTACATCATGGGAGACATAATTCTCCACATAGGCATGCTTTTTCGATATATAAAAGTCATGCACAACTCACGGTAATCCCGATCTACCATACCGAGGTCAAAACTTAGTTTCTTTACCTCTTTGAATCTATGACTTCAGCCTAGAAGTATTGTCTTGTGAAGGATAATATAAATTTACACTAGGGACCCTTGGCGCCATCTGCTAGAGTAAACTTGCTAATGCAAAAATGTTGGTATACGGAAAATTCACTTCACCTTATAGTAAAATAGGTAATTGTTCAAGTATCCTCTACTTTTAACTAAATGTGTCACACATCTAATTATACCATTTCTCTAGGTGCACCTTGTGGGTGGTCTTCATGGTGTCACAAGTGTACTTCTCAAATATTTTGGTAGGGGAGGGGTTCTCATCTAGGTACTCCCATACAAATTTATCTGGCCCATCGGGCACTCCAATCTCCGAGAATAAAATGGTAAGGAGGATGTTACCAAACATGATATTTTCTCCATCATGCATGACACTGATGATTTATTCTAATATGAACGCCGAGAGGTTATATATGGTCCCCTCCGATATCTTTCAAAAATGTTTAACCAAGCCTTATTGATCTGCATCCATCTCTCCTGCCCATTTATTTTTATGACCAAGCACATGGCCATCCTCATTATAGGGTCAGAAATCACAGAGATGTCAAAGTATCGTGACCCCTTCTTGTAGTCATAAGATTCAATAGTCTTCTTGATGGCCTCCTTATTGTCCAAGTCATCATCAAACAATTCTCCTTCACAGGTAAGACTAGTAAATTTATAGATCAGTTGGGGAGTTATCGCATCCTGCATCTTGTGAAGTAGAAATGATCTTCATGTACGCATGACATTAACCACTAGTACAGTCACTCAAGCTTGTCGAAATAGGGAAACTCATAGAGTTGTAATAATTTGACCTTCTCCATCTTCACCTTTATCTCATCATCATAGATAGGCACTCCATCTGGTGTGCTTTTGTCTATAGGGTGAACTCGTTTTAATGCCATCTCATTCTCTGTGGTGTTTTTTCGTTGGTTATAGTCACTCACGACCATCATTTTTACGTGAGACACCCATTATTTTACAAGTAATACACCATCTGGGTATTGCATCTCTCGTACCATTCCTTATTGAAACTAGTGGAAACAACTTATTTACCTTTTTCCTTTCCCTTCTTTAGTGAAATGGTTGTTTCTTTCCTTGGTGGCATTTCTCTTTTGGGTCACTAAAATTTATTTCTTCCTTCGATCCCTGGCTCTGCTTATTTTTATGGCTTTACCCTTTCGTAAAAATGCCTTCAATCCCATGCCCTAGCTTGCAGAACCCTAACCTAGAAAACCCTTCCTTCCACAAGATGATGTATTCACTTGCAGGATTCGGAAACTCCTATAGCCTTCTCCCTAATGCCTCGTGTACTATTTTTCCACCCTGGTTTGCTGATCAAACTAATTATGCACTCAGATCTTGACAACCTTTTTCACACAAATTTCTTCAAAGATTCCCTAATTCGCAAGAGCTCTTCTATATATTGCAAATGTAAGGTGAAAAATAATGTACCCCGACCTTCTACTTATAGTTTTTTTCCTTTTTTTGCAATAAATGCCATGTCACCTACCAATGTACCTTTGTAATAAAGGTGGCTTTCTCTTCTAAAGCCAACCTTCAATGCTTTTATCCCCATGCCCAATATTGTGTGAAAGACCTCTACAACCTTCCGGCGCGTAGAAACCCTTACATACCAAAGCTTCTTACGCGCGTGCTTGCAATGCCAAAGGCACTTCTTCTGTCCTTACCCTGATTTTTGACATTGCCTACCTCATGTTGTTCCTGCACTTCTCACCCTTGTATGTGGTTTTTGTAAATCCTTCCTGACACCAAACTCCTTATGTTCACCTTACTACACATGCTCTTCTAAACTACGCGCTTTCTTCAAAACTATGCACTTTTGATCCGTTAACCCAAGCCATATAAACACAAATTATACTACAGATTCCATTACTTGTTGCATCACTCCACCCTACACAAAACAAATGCGTGGTCCTTTACATATAGAATTTTTTAAAAAATAATAAGTCGCTACGAGCACACAATGTGCACACAACAAAAAAATAAAGAGAATAATAAACGAGAAGGGGAAACAAAAAGAAATAAAATGCATTAAGAAAAACCTAGGCCAAATGGAAATAATGCCTTATTTACAAACACAAGGAAGACTTATTTATATTAAGGATTTAACATACTCCCATTGAAATCTCCAGTAAATGTGTTCCATCCAATGCTTGTAATTGAAAAGCACCCGAATCAAGTATATAAGATACAATATATGGGACCATCTAATGGAATTTTAATTTCCCAGGATGACACATAAAATTGGATTCATACAATAGAACAATTTTCCCAACCTCAAAATTTTTGTTCTTGATGTGTCTATCATGTCATGCCTTCTTCCTAGATTTTTCTATTTTTAGACTCCAACGTGCAATAGCCAACCTCTCATCTAACTACATTAACTTATCTATCCTCTCCTCAAGTGCTTGATCATCAGCCTAATCCTCTTACGTGTGCTATAAAAAGTGATGGTAACATGATTTCAATATAGGCAACACAACTTCTGTGCCAAAAACCAATTGAAAAGGTGTGGCCTTATCCAGTCTTTTATAAGTAGTGGTATGACCATAACACAACAAAAAATTTATCATCCCAATCCTTTCTTCCCACATCACAAATTGTTGTCTCGCATTGACGTAGTATCTTATTAAATGCCTTAGTGGTTCCATTAGCTTGTGGGTGATAGGGGTAGTCTTGTGGTGGGCTACCATGAATTCTGCCAACAAGATTCTAACTGTCTCATTCAAGAAATGAGTACCCCTATCACTTGTTAAACTCAATGGACATCCATATCTACTAATTATATTTTCCCATAAGAACCTAGCTGATGTTTCCACTTTGTGTAATCCCTTGTAGGTGCTACTTCTTCCCACCTTGTAAGATAATATGTGCATGTAATGATATAGTGTGAACCAGTCCTTCACGCAGCAGGTGAAATCGGTCCTACAAAATCAATTTCCCATTTCTCAAATGGTTCTATGCTAGCTATTGGTCTCAAGGGCATCTCATCTCTTCTACCTACCTTTTCAAGTCACTGGAAATGGTCACAAACCTTGAAAAAATCAATACAATATCTTGGTAGATGCTTTCCCACTAAGGACCTTCCAGAAGGATCTTCCGTGTGGTGACATTTCCTACATAGTGTCCTCCTGTAATCCCACCATGTGCTTCCTCCATGATTACAATGCATTCATGCTGTAACACACACTAACAAAAACCTCATCACGGCCTAGCTTGTATAAGTCTCTACCAAATAACATGTAGGACGCTACACATATCGCTAATTGCTTTCTTTCTAAAGTCTTCATTCCTTCCAATGCCACACCTGTTTTGATAAATATAACTAGATCTTCTAAGTTAGAGGGAATGCACTGTAATATCAATAGTTGTGCATATGGAATTTTATCCTCAATGCTCTACACATCCTCCCCGAGTCAATCCTTGATAAATGGTTAGGTCCCAAATTACTTTTAACTAGTTTTACGATGATTGTAAACTCAAACCCTTGAAACAACATGGCCCACTAGTACATGCACCCTTTTAAAATGGGTTTATTTACCAAGTACTTAAATACCATGTGGTTAATGTAGAAGATAAAGAGTGTTTCCTTAAGAAAATTCCTAAATTTTTACAAAGGCATAGATCATGTACAATGCTTCATGCTCGGTAGTAGTATAGTTTTGCTCTGTTGGTGTTAACTTCCTACTAAAAAAAAAAAAGGATTGGTTAAAAATTATTTCTCCTGGTTGTGCTAATATTTCCCCAATCACCATCCCCAAAGCATCAACATGTATATGGAATGGCTTGTCCTAAGAAGGAAAGTGTAATATGGGTGTAGTGATAAGCTTATCGTTCAATGTATTAAACACCATCTGCCGCGCCTCTCCTTAATGAAATGCACTTTTTGTTTCAATGAATCCTCCAATGGCACAACTATTTTTTCATACCCCTTTATGAATTTCTCGGTAATACCCGTATGCTCAAGGAATCGTGAAATGTGCTCTAGCTAGTAGGTTCTCTCAATCCCACAATAATGACAACTTTGGTAGGATCCACCAAAAATCCCTCCTTACATATGATATTCCCTGAAGGGTTCTAAATGGAGTAGGAAAAATGCATTTCTTAATGTTGAGGGATATCCTCAATCGCCGACATCTTTCAAACATTAGCCTCAAATTGTCATAATGATCCCTTACCAACCCATATACTATCCAATCATCAAGGTATACTTGAAGAAAATTATGGATGAAGTATTGAAATTCTGCACCACAATGCATGAGAACACAATAGAACATTCTTCATTATGAAAGGCATGATTGTGTAGGAAAAACTTCCCCACTTAGTGGAAAAAGTTGAATTTTCTTAGTCTTCCTTTGCAATTCTAACTTGATGATACCTAGAGAATCATGTCTGTGAAGAATAGATCTCACACTCGACTACTCCTTCAAGAATTTCCTCGGTGAAGGGGGTTAGAAAAGGGTTAATAAAACATACCACGTTTAAATTCCTATAATCAACACAGATCCTTATCCTCCCATCATTCTTAGTGTTGATGACCATCGAATTATGCATTTTGATTCCTCAACAACTTCAATGATGCTTGATGTGATCATTTTGTCAATTTCATCCTTGACTTTGACACAAATATTTATATTTATTCGATAAGGTATCTTCCGAATTAGGTGTGCACCCAAATTTAAATTGATTTTCATTTCCACAAAGGATTGGTAGAAACCTTTAAGCTCATGTTACTCATACGAAATAGGTCCTGAAACTCACACAACAAATCAATGATCTTTAAAACCTTTGTTTCGACCAATAGTCTCCAATAGTAGCCTCCTTAGGTTCGGCCTTTGAACTAATGTTAACCTTCTTGGTTTTTAGGGGTTCATGGTAGGCATGTGCTTGCTCATCAACACTATCCATAACTTCATGTGTACCTTTAGTATGGTTAACATCCAAATTTTCCACCTCTTTTCCATCTATCACATAGACCATCTTTCCCTTCTCCTTCTCCATGCATGTGCACTCAAGTTGTATCTCCTCTGATTCTTCCTCATCAAAGCACACTTCCAAACTAGGTTCACCCAATAATTCTCATATTCTATCCTCTGCCATGGCACTATCTCCCATCGTTAGGTGCTTAACAACCTATAATTCCTCATCCACCGATGGCTTGGTGCTCCGATATTCCAAATATTGAAGGAGGTTAGCCGTCAAATCTCGTCAACTTCCTATCTGACAGTGCATCTATGAGTGAATGTACCATGCACACGCGCAACCTTGTAATGTGGAATACAACTTATTCACCCATAAAGAAGGTTACAAGGTTTCTATGCCTCCCATCTAGGCCTTCTCACTTGTTTGGACGTGAAAGGAGGTGGGTTCCTTCCCATGATAGTCTTGTATGATAGTGGGTGCATTGCTCAGGAATACCTTACAGAGAACACAATTCTCACTTTATGCCACACTAGAAGGCTATTGTGATGTTTTACCCACCAACATGTTGCAGTCCTGAGCAAGGTATAGCTGAACATACTCCTCATTTTGATCTCACTTCTCCATTTCTTGTAAGAAAACATCAAGGTTGTCCACTCTTGAACAACTTAGCAACTTATTTCCTCCTAGGCACTTGATTAAGTGTGCCTTTCCTACCCTTATCATAGAGCCTCTTAATTTCCTTCGACCAAATCATATGTCCTATGTGCCCGATTATCACATGCTACACTTTTGGTGTCACTCATAGATTGAGTGTCCTCAAACCGAATAACTCCTTCCATAGGGTGAATCACCTCGTGGTCCCCGATAAAGCACACATAGATCTTATCAAGAACTACTTCCCCAAAGGCTTAGTATAGGGTGTTGACTTCCCATCAGTCAAGGGGATGATAACTTGTTCTTCCGTGTTCTCAAAGCTTATGTACCCCTTATTGAACTGTAGGTCAACATTTTTACTATAACACCAAGGGTTCCCAAGCAATGCCTTTGGAAATTTGTCTCGCCTTTGGCTAGTGCCAAGACTTTAAAATATTTAGTGAATTTCACCCCTTGGATAGTGATAACATCATCCTTAAAGACACCAATGGGTATCACCTTTGTCTTATTAGCCATATAAAACACATTTGAAGATGGATGTCATGGGGCATTCCCATTTGATTCTAGGCGTCGAGGGTGAGAACATTTACTTCCACACCCGTGTCAATAAAAATATTTCTTAGGAGTCTTCCATCAACAACCAAATTTAAGGTAATCTCCTTATCATAGTTGAGGATATGGGGAGGAAGGTTAACATGCAAAACCTTCCTCTCGCACTCTTCTCCAGTGATTGGTGTCTTACTCCTTAACCATTCTCCTAATAGAGGAATAATATTATCTTGGCACAATATTTTACATACCTCTCTACATCATCTATATCTTACTGAGGAACCTCAACATTTTTCTTTTGCCCCAACTTCCTAGATTGATCCTTTAGACATTGAATTTCCCCTTCAAGACTCCCGATTATGTCCATGGTTTTTTGATATACTTCCTTCTCGGTGGGTAGGGTATGGATACTTCCCATAGACCAACTCTTCTCTTGTAATAAGTGGTTTCTCGCCTTGGTATCTATTTGGTGCATGTAACCTCATCTTGCATCATTACTAGTACAAGTTCTAATTCCAACTTGCACCACCCCTTGGCATCCATTACAAGTCGACCTTCTTTATGTTTACCATTCTAACACTTTTTTATTTATAATGTTGTTGGCTCATGTGTTCAAATAAATCTGGGTGCTCCTTATAATTTTTCTTATTTCCACACAAAGAGAATTATAAAATATCAGTTCATTCATGTTTATAGTGTTATGTAGATCCACAGTTGTAATAAGTTCCATGCGGGAAGTTAATTATTACTCCTCTATGGTTGCCTTGACCTATAAATGCTCCTTAGAAACCCCTTCCATATGACCCTCCATCTGCACGTCCTTCATAGTGATGACCATCATCCTTGGAATTGTTTGCGATGCTGGTTTGGCACACACCAATATCAATAGTATCATGTATATAGTCAATAAACCTACAATCCTTAGTGTCATGAGTAGTAGAGGTATAAATCTTGTAAAATAAAGACACATTTTTATAGATCATGCTCTTTAGTAGTGGTTACCTACTTTCATCATGATCTCTATGGAAAATATCACAGTCTACTATCATGAAGAATATCGATTTGTAAGGACAACTATCCTTTGTATGCCCTTCCACCTCACAATCTGTGCACCATAGGCCACTACGATTCTCATGCGCCAAGTTCACAGATAACTTCTGCAGTTGTGTTTCCATTACATCAATTTGATCCTCAAGAAAATGGCTAACTCGGATATCCATCCTTCCAATAGCCTCGCACAGGGAATCCTCTAAGGCCTCACTTGGGTCTGTGAAATTCTTGTGTGAAAGCACTCTCCTTAAAGGTGTTATTAGTCCTCCAACAAACCACTAAACATGATGAGAAGGATGAATATAATAAGACATTTTTATAAGAGAGTCATAAAACATGCATCATATTCCCACACACTCTCTACCATACCTTATTGAATATTCATCAGTGCACTAATTCTCTTCTATTCAAACTCAGGGATATGAAATTCAGCTAAGAAGGTATTCCACAACATGGTGTAATCTACAACTATTTGATGGGGGTCATACTTACAGTACCAACTATGCGCGCACCCCTACAACATTGTTGCAAATTGATTTTCCTTCCATTCGGGGTAGTGATCCCCTTCACATGCCATGAAGCTTTGTTGGTTGTAGGGTTTGATCTTGAAAAGAAGAAACAATCAGGGGACAATGGTCCCTCCTCTTTATAGGAGAGGTTCCCTTATTGAACACAAAAATCAAAACTAAAACACTTATTTGCAATATAAACATTTGTTCAATATTTTGGAAAATATTTTCATATTTTAGATGCTTTCATCCAAATATTTTCAATACAAAAGAAAGGATAATAAAAGAGCTGGTATTTAGAAAATGAAGAGGGGGAACTTTCAAACATATATTGCATAATGATATCTTACTGATGCTTGATAAAATAACAAGATTTAAAACTACACATATAAAAACACAGGACACACATGTATTAGACACAAAGTTCCAAATACAAGATCAACTGAAAGACACAAATTTCTTGCTTAAATACACATAGCTTCATATGAATCAGACAAGGAATAGAAAGAGATAAAGCATGAGAGAGGAAGAAACTTCTTCTGTATTGATTAGTAGTTCAATATTATTTTACATCCCAGATATCAAAATTTGATCCTTTATAATGACAAGAAAAGTTCTTTAAATAACCCAAAAATGGTTACAAAAGAGCCTTTTCAGTTTCCTTTCTTTTAATCCCAAAAGCTAGTATCTAATTAAATATTATAATCCCAATTTATCTCTTGTTTACATAACATATGACTAAAGAGATAATAACCACCTTAATTAGATACTTAAAATAAGAAAGGAAGTTATGAACTAAGATCTTTGAGATGCTTTGGAAGAAGTACTCATAGTTACTTTTGTATTGAGCACTTGATTTATGAATCTTTTCAATGCCTCAACTATGTCCATGCCCCGAGGAATTGTTGCATTGGCGAGGCAACTTGACGAGTCCAAATTCCCAAAAAAATTCCATTTCTTTTCCAAACTCTGCATTTTCTAAGAACTCTTTATTAGCATCTGTGATAGCTACCTGCAATGTGCAAATTTATTTTATCTCCTTAGATATGGTGTCCTATTTGAACAAATCTTCTTTAACAAATTCCTTAAACTGGGACTTGATTTCTTGGATAGTGAATTTATCATTTGAATTTTCCTTAAAGATTTGGCAGTGAATATCTTAGAAGGTGGCCATGACACAAGATTTGAAGGCTTCTCCTTTTTGTAACATGTTTTTGGGTTCTCCAATGGCCTCTTTAAGAACCTTTATTTCCCATCAATGCTGAAAACCCATTGCTTAGATAGATTCAACTTTGCATCATCAAATACCTTATTTTCCAAAAGGATTTGTACATCTATATCACTCATTAGTCTAAGATACTAAATACATTCACTCCATAATTTTAGCTCCCTATCCAAACCACTGAGTGTTGTGGTGAATTTTAACTAAATCTTCACAATTTTGTCATATGCCTTAAATGCTTCCTCAATGAAACTTAAACATGTGATTATGAGATCATCAACCATGGATTCAATTACCTTCCCATAAGTGGCATGCTTATGAATGTATTTGATGGCTTGAACTTCATCATTAGACAGAATGGAACGTGGTGGGATGGAATCTAGGGGAGTTGGGTTGAGCACCTTATCCTCTGCCAATAAGGATTTGATGAAACTTGACAAAATTTGAGTTTTCTCCTCCTATTGCTCTTATGTCTGCTTCCTTTTTCAAATATTTCAATCACTTTAGACACTATATCCATTAGGTTATGTACCTCACTTTCAGGTGTTGATTCACCAAGATAAATTCTTGTTAATTCCAAATCACCCATTGATAGGTCATTTTCATCTTTTTCAAGATTAGGTGTTGTAATATCCATGAATTGCTGGCCTTGAGAATCTAAAAATAATCTAGATGTGACCTTATCCTTTTTAGCTGGAGGGGGGAGTAGTACCCAGAAGGGTTGCCACTACATCAAACTTAGTAGCAACAATACTTGAAGTGGCCTTCCTTTTCTTACTTTCCAACAATGGTTGTAGCGAGGAAAAGGAAGAACTAGAAGTGGAAGGGGTAATGGGCCTAAGTGTAGATGCACTCATTGCGCTTAGAGTTTGTATAAAAACACTTCTAATATAGAAGTATCAGCTTGGGTTATGGGATATTCCTTGGTAGATGTTTCTACATATTACGAAACTATCTTTTCAATTGATCCTTTCTCATACTTCTTTCCTGGGATATTTTCTTCCGGCTTTCCTAGCTCTTTTTCTTCACTATCATCATCACCAAGGTCCATAATTTCTCCCTCATCAGGTATTATTTCAATTTTCTTAGGAGAGGGTAGCCTCTCACTCTCCTGAATAACCTCCTCTACCTTATCATCCTTCTTATCTTTTCCCTTCTTTGTGTACACCAGAGTTGAAGATTCTGGTGGAGAAGGAACAAATTTTTCATGTGCTTCAGGAGTTGATGAAGGTATTTATTTTTGAGGGGTGGAAGTATCTTGATAAGTAGACCTATATTTTCTTGCTCTAATAATCCTAATTTTTCGTTAAACCAAACCCTAGTTCTCACCAAGATAAGATTGTTGAGGTCCTTTAAATCATCTCTCTCCTTAACAAACCAATCAATGGTTTCAATAAGAGTGTGCTTGATTTATATCTTATACTCAAGAGACTACAATTATTCATCATCATACTCAAATCCTTTAGGAACATTATACACACCAAAATCCTTGATTTGTTGCTGAGAAAATATTCCATAATATATTTTCTGAGCTTCATAATCATGAGAAAAATCGACCCAATAGTTTTCAATATCGGTAAGGTGTTGAAAATACATTTTGAAATTGGTGGAAATGAAATCCTTAATGTCAAAGAAAATTCTAGGTTTATAATAGTGAAGGGTAAGAGGATAAATTGTTTTATCAATGTTCGAGTCTCTAAGGAAGCCTTATAAGTGTCATTACCCAATGTGATTAGGAACTAAATACATGCAATCTTCTTATCCCTGCAGGTTCTTTGTAACTTATCCAATTGTCTATATATCTCAACCAAATCCATCTTGTTACTATAGTTCATAGGAAGTTTTAGGGGTTGTCCCTCAAATCCGATCAACTGTATAGATGAGAATTTCCTGAATTGAGTGAAAAATATGCCATTGACATTGATCAGTTGTTTTGTTTCATTAGAGAATCTTCTAGCAATATCTCCTTCCAAAAATTTGATAATGTACATAGTGAATGCATCATTCACCCTCCTGAAATGATGATTTTTGACCTTCAAAGTTAACTGTGGATGATACACATAGATAGGAGCATATTTCTTGTCTTCAAAAAGGAGAAACCCAACCATTCTCTGTAAGAGAAATGGTGTACATAAGATAATAGGTCATATAAAATTTTGATTCCTTTGAACATTTTCCAATTGTTTCAAGCTATCACATATTATTCCTGCCCAATTGAAACTTTGCTTTCCTTCACATATAATATTGATATAAGGGAAAATCTAATAATGAAATTCATTGGTGGAGGGCATTCCCATTATCCTAGAAAGGAGAGTGATAACATCTGAATTTTTTTCATTGATATAAATCCCGTACATTATTTTGGGCAGCCTTGAGGCTCCTTTATTTGGGTTCTTAAACCAAGACTTGGAAACTATGCTCTTATACCATTCACTATCTTGATAAAAATAAGTTATGCCTAATATCTAGTAAGAATATTCAAGCCTTCAATAATGGGATTCTGAAAGAAGTGCTAATATATTTTCATCAAGTCGAGCCACTACTTGCCCTTGAGGGTCAACAATTTCCTTTGTCTCTGGATTGAAGCATGACCCACAGGCTAACACTATATCAACACATTGGATAGAAACTAGAAAACCCCCTACCTCTGCAATTCCACTCTCCTTAATTAGTTGAGTGATGGGAGAAGGGTTTTGACAATTAATGCGTGCCCAAAAATTGTCCAAATCAAGGTGTTGAGCCTCACTATCACCTATCTCTGGTATAGCCATCTCCAAAGAGGATAGGTGTTTGTGTCCCTGAAACTGATCTTCATTTTATGGTAGGAGAAGAAGGTATTTGTGAGAAAACTCCCTTAGTTCTTTGAGCTATACTTTGGCAATTCACACTTCCCTTATACCTGTAAATTTGAAAATAATGAAGCAAGACTCGACCACGGCTACAAATAGCGGAGAGGGAGAAACTGAAAGGACTTAAAAATGCAAGTGAGATGGTAAAACAACCAATTACCCCAACTATTTATGCACATCTTGATTCAAGTAGGTCGGCGAGGTGAAATAAATGAGGTAATAAATACTCTATGCCGACCTAAGACAATGAAAAGTGGAAAAGGCAGAACAAATGTGCACAAGTGGCCCATGAGACATTAGGACATTTGGGAAGTGATAATTCAAAACACCTGATTTTAATAGGAAGTGGAAAAGGAGGAGAAAATGTGCAAAAATGACCCAAGGGACAATGAGACACATGGGACACATGGAGCTGAAATAGCCACAGTGAATGAAAAGTGGAAAAAGCGATCTTGTGGGGAAATGGAGGTCAGAGAGCACTTGGGACATGAAAATATGAAATGTCCATAATACATTGGGATCGGGTAAGTCAAAAATTTTTGACACAAACAACCCTTGGGACATCGGGACACAATTTATCTAAAAATCAGAAAAGAAAAAAAATAAAGGAAAAACATGGGTATGCGGGAAAAGTGGAAAATCGGGAACATATGGCCTGGAGGGACTTGGGACATGAGGGACAGAAAAACCCAAATACCCACATAACAAAGAAAAAATGTCAAAACCAATTTTTTTAAAATGACTAACTATTTTAAATTAGCTCTTGCTTAGGGGACCTTTACAAGGGCATTTTGATAGTCACTTTACCCAAAAAAATTAAAATTTGAGAAGAAAATTCATAAGTCTTGGGGAAGTGACAAAAACTGGCTCTTTCTGGGGATGAATTGTTTTGATCAGAAAAGAACAAAGTAGGACCAAGAACTCAAGAATCTCTTAGAAGATGACCAGGGCCTTATCCATTGGGAAAATAGAGTCAAGCATGAAACAATACGTAAGAGAAACCCATGCAACACAACACCACACAAAGACCAAAAATAAAAACTATACAAGATTGTACAAAGGATTTCCTAGCAATCTAAGACTAAAATAAATTCAAATACTGACCACTATATGGAAATGGAAGAGATGTTCCATCCATATAGTCCAAGTATAAATAATTTTCTCCAAAGAAAGTGTTTGATCTTAAAAGGACCCAACCAAAGAGAAAAAAACTTTCCATGACTTCCCCGAGGATCCGACCTCTTGTCCCAAAGTAGAAAAATTTCTACAACCTAGAATTCTCTAGGTCTGGCCTTCCTATCAAATAGTTTCTTTAATCTTTTTGGTGTGCAAAAGTATTATCCACTACATGCAACCTTTCTTCATCTAACTTCTTTGGGTACATGATTCTCTTATCTAAAGAAATAGTAAAGTTTGAATCTTCAATGGCCTTCATCAGTTGTAAAGCCCAGTAGTTCCAAAGTCACCAAAACTAAGCTTTAGTTCCATACACCACTTGGAAAGGAGACATCCCAATTTCCCTTTTGGGAGTAATTTTATCTACCCAAAGAACATCATACAACTTCTTATGCCAATTCATTTGTGATTCATTAACAAGCTTTCGAATGATGGTTACCAAATTTTTGTTTGTTGATTTTTTTGTCCATTTCCCTACGGGTAGTAATCAGAAGAATGTGGAAGGGAAATTACATACCCATATCAGAAATCCATCTTTCATAGGAAGAGAAATTTGGAGCATTGTTAGTGATAATTTTACTTGGTACCCCAAATATAATAAAAATAAAGTTACATACTACTTCAGAATTTGTGATTTTTACTAGAATGGCCTCCACCCATTTGGTGAAATAATAAGTGGAAGTTAATACATGAGTGTGTCCAAAACTGGAATGAGGGTTAAGAGTGTCGACGAAGTCTAGTCCCCATTTCTGAAAGGGTTTTTCTATCACCACCGACTTGAGTGGTAAAGTGGATAGCTTGGGTCATCCCAAAAAGTTTGGCAAGCTTCAAACTTACCCACCCATTTAGTTTCATCTCAAAATAGGGTTTTCCAAAGATTATCCTACACGAAGGATTTTATGAGTAGTCATAGCTGATGAGAAATGTCCTCCACAAGCTTGATCATGAAATGCTCTAAGAAACCTCTTTTGTTGTTCTTTATCCACACACCTGAGAAACCTTCCATCAATTCCTCTTTTGAATAAGGAATTGTCCCAAAGCACATATTGTGTAGATCTCAGATTAATATCTCTCTTTTATTTAGTGTTTAGATGAGATGGACATTCTCTATAAGTAATAAAATAGGCAATATCAACATACCATTCATTAGTTAAACTGATAAGGAGAACAATTGGAATATTTGTGTCATCCTTAGGAGAAATATCTTCAACACTGTAACAATCAATTCACAAAACCCTTTTCCCTAGACTAAATTAGTTGGTTTGATTTCCAAATCATACTCTTGCACCTTTGCCACCCAATTTACTCTTTTGTTTGCAAACTCTTGTTGTGTGATAATTGACTTAACAATTGTATCCAAGACAAGGAAAATAGAGTGAGAACCGAGGATATAGAAACGAATTTTTTTGATTGCCTTAACCACAACCAAAGTATGTTTATCAATTTGAGTATATTTAAATTCATGATCTTTGAGGACATAACTCATGAAATCAATGGGTGGTTCACATACCTCATGATTCTTCTATGTGAAAATAGCATCCAAAGTATTCTTGGTGGCATAATAATAGATAAAGAAATCCTTCTCAAAATCAAGGCAAGCAAGAATTGAGATTTAGACAATTGCTTTTTGATATTTTCAAAAGATTCTTTCGCTTCGATGTCCAAAAAAATATTTTTTTCCTTTCATATTCTCGAGCTCTGAAAAATAAGTAATAAATCTCCTTAAAAAAATTATTTTTCCAAAGAAAGAATGCACACCTTTTTTACTTGTGGGAAGTGGAATTCACTAAATAGCTTGAACCCTCTCTGGATCTATCTTGGTTCCCTCTTTGGAAATGATATGTCCAAGAAGCTTACCTTCAGTGACACCAAAAATAGAATTTTTTGGATTGAGAGATATCCCATGTTCCCTATGCTTTTGAAGAACAATTTCAAGATGTTGGAAATGATCCTCCCTTCTCTTGGAAAAGACAATTAAATCATATAGATACATAAAAATACATTTTCCTTTCAAAGAACCAAAATCCAAATCCATTTCCTATTATAAAGTGACACCAATAGTAATAATACCAAATGGAATTCTCTTATAAGAAAAATTTCCCCATGGAGTTGTGAAATCCATTTTATGTTGATCGAGACATCAACTTCAATTTGATTATACCCTGAAAAACCATCCAACATAGACAACATTTCAGAGCTGGTAACAACTTGTAGAATTTGATCCATCATGGGGAGTGGATAATTTTCTTGAGGGAGGCTTGATTTAGATTTCAAAAATCCACACAAATTTGGATCTCACCATTCTTTTTCCTTACTGGAACAATGTTGGCCACCCAAGCTGAGTGATGAATTGGAAAAATTATCTTTTCCTTTAAGAGCTTCTGAATCTCTTGATAAATGGTGTCTCTACAATCTTAGGGTTGTATTTCCTTTGTTTCTACTGAAAAGGATTGATTCCTAGTTTCAAAGGAATATAATTTTACATTTCTCTTGGTTTGAAGGATTTCAAATCATCATATGAATAGGAAAGAACATCAACATATATTTTTAATAAATTTATCATTCTATTCCTTTCTTCCTATGTGCAACATTTGCTAATGTTTAAAATCATGGGTTCCTCTTTGCTTCCAATATTAACCTTTTCATAATCCATGAATTTATGAACCTCATGTGATATATTTGACTTGATATACCTGTCATGCTTGTCAAAAAAATATTCCAGGATTACTAGTCCTCTGGGTATCTTGTTACCTTTTAAACTAATGCAACCATCCTTATCAGATTCTTTCTCAATCCCTTCCTCAGTCATGGTGGATGTTACAAATTCATGAGGAGTAGCTTCACTTCCTCTAAAATATATCTGACTAAAATTATCCTAAAGTTCAAGAAAAGAGAGAAAATTTTGATCGTCATTGAACACTTTCCAATTGTTGACATTATTCGACACACTTTACCTATGTATTATTTCAACCGTTAAATTTTCTTAGACAAATTTAGAATGAGGGATCATCAAGGATCTTAAGATGGCCAAAGCGTCTTATCTAGTATTCATTTCTCTAGGAAAAAATCTATGGAAAAGGCATCTAAAAATTCAATAGAATCCCACACCATATTTCTATAGTGTTTTAGCCTCTTGTTCTTAACTTGGAAAATCTCTCTAACTTGCTTAACAATGAGCTTTACATCTCCTCATGCATAAAGGTTCTTAACTCCCATCTCCCTTGCCATTGATAGCCCTAAAAGAAGAGCTTCGTATTTTTTGTATTATTTGTGTTTTCAAATTGAAGCTTGTAGGAGAAAGGATAAGACTTATTTTCAGGGGAGAACATGACCACTCCTGCTCCAGAACCAACTGAAGAATAACTACCATCAAATTTAAGAGTCTAGACACCATTAGGGTCATCCGTCACACCTTTGGAATTTTTCATTTCTTCCTCTGACATAATCATGTAGTTCCTATGACCTATGTCCTCATAGAGGATTTGTGCTTTAGGATCATCAATTTTTGCACAATTTACTTAGTCGTCGCTCATGTAACAAATTCTTCATTTTCCCATTAACTAGAATGAGAGTGTGTGACCAGTCCATTTGAATTTCTCCACCCACTTCTTTACAAAATTTTTTTCTTAGCAACATACCATAGGATGGGGAATATCTTCTACTAAGATGGTAGCTTTGACCCTTTTCTCTGGGAAAGCAACAAAAGATACTTGTGCATCCTTAATCCTTCCTACCAATGGAACCTCTTTACTTTCCATGGAATATTAAGAACCAAATGTATATGTTAAATTCATACCTAAAGCATGAGAAACCTTATCGTGCATTACACTATCTCGATGCTCTGAATCAAAAACATAACTAATGAGCCTATGAATGGCTATAAGTAGTGTCATATAGAAAGGCTCAATTTTCTTAGTTATAGAAGATGTTGTAGCCATTATATTTGCTAAGGTGAAGAGGTGGGAGTAGGTAAAATGCCTTTAGAGGTGGTGGGTGTAGGATTGGGTTTGGATTTGAAAAATTTGACAACCTGAGCAAAGGCATTGGGATGCATCTGTTAGAATTCAGCCTCTGAAATTTTAATTTTAGTTTTTTTAATGTGGTCAATTATTTCAAAGTATCCCAAGGTAGATGGGGTGTCTATGTGCAGAAGGAGAGGAACACTTAGACCTATTAGATTTGACATTTTAGGTTTTCTTATTCACAAGTGATGACAAGGAAGTAGAGGGAGTATTAACACCACTTACCTTTTGAGTAGAAGTGGTAGGGATAGGAGATCCTCTTTTCACAACAACTAGGATGGTAACTGGAACCTCCTTGGATATTCTTGTGGGTTGGACCACTTATTTTTTCTTGTTCATCTGTTCTCTGGTCATGATATCATATGAATCACTATTCATATTTTCCACTACTTCATCATAATCATATGTATCACCATCAACTCCCTCATTGGTTAGAAAATTAACCTGAGAATCACTGGCCTCTTTAGGAGTTTCACTTGCTTCATCTTAAAGTTCGT
Organism: Taxus wallichiana var. yunnanensis; assembly: GCA_018340775.1. NCBI lineage: Eukaryota > Viridiplantae > Streptophyta > Pinopsida > Cupressales > Taxaceae > Taxus > Taxus wallichiana. The sequence continues at coordinate 950,514,506 of CM031234.1, forward strand.
TATATCCTCCAACTTCATATTCATCCTCAAGTTCTTGGACTTCACATGTTGCATTGATGGGAACCTTGAGAGGTGCCCCTTCAATTGAAAATTTTGGTTTGAACAGAGGTAGAAAATTTCGAGGCTGAAAATTATTTCTTGGAATATCTTTGTAAGGAGTATACTAGGCCAATTTCTTTTTAATAGCTATGAGATCATTTGCCAATTTCTACCCTAATTGATCCGAATTGTTTCTGAAGAAAAATCCTTAGATTTATTAGGTAATTTTCTTAATTTCCCAAACATTATGAAATCATCTTCATCACTTATAGCTAGGCATTGATCAATCCAGAGTAACAAGGTTGGATCTTATCAATGCATAGCTCACTTCTGGTAATTGTGCATTTAGGAAAAAACATTTCTAAATTTGATCCATAGGCCGAGTGGCCACTAGAATCTTATTAACTAATTTTTTAAAATTGGCAAAAAAATCTTGCATAGGTTCATATGGTTCTTTCTTTATATGAGAAATATGAGCGAGGAGAGCGTGCACATCTTCAATAGGTTTGAATCGATCCTCAAACTGGGTTCTCATGGTGGTCTAGTTAGTGATAACACAAGTAGGAGATGATAGAACTAGTCGACAACATTTTCTTGTAATGTCTCCACAAAAATCCTAACAGAAACATCTTCATGCTCCACTCCAAGTATTCCACATGCCACGATGAATGCAACAATGTGTTCATTTGGGTGTACTTTTCCATCACCTCTGAATTTAGGGAATCTTTTCTTATTCCCTTTTGGGAGATCATGTAATGGTTGAGAAAGGTCCAGAGGTCCAACCCATCCCGGGTAGAGGTATTCCCATTATTGGAAAAATGGTTTACAAAGGGACTATGACTCGAGTGAACACCAAATATTGAATACTAGGGATTGATTTTTTTGGGGGTCAAGTTTCTTTGTAGTTCCATTTTGATAGAGAGAGTACTTGTGGATCTTGTTCTCATCCTTTCTGGAGTCCACCCAAAACCTTGTTCTTTCAAAGTAATTGAAATTTCGGATCTTTAACACCACGTGCTCTTTGACCTTATGTAGATCTTCTATCTGCTAGGTGCTATTGTTTCGCTCGATTGAAGTTGTTTCGATGTGTATACACAAAATGTGCCCCATGGTGGGTGCCAAAAATATTGGTTGTAGGATTTTATCTTAAAAAAGTAACTTGAGTGGGGAAAACAATCCCTCCTCTTTATGGGATAGGTTCCATTCTTGAACACAAAAAATAAAAACCAAAACACTTATTTGCAATATAGACATTTGTTTAATATTTTGGTAAAGATTTTGATATTTTAGATGCTTTCATCCAAATATTTTCGATACAAAGTTATTTCTTAAATACACATAGCTTCATATGAATCAGATAAGGAATAGAAAGAGATAAAGCATGAGAGAGGATGAAACTTCTTCTGTATTGATTAGTAGTTCAATTTTCTTTTACATCCCAAATATTAAAATCCAATCCTTTACAATGACAAGAAAATTTCTTTACATAACCCAAAAAATGGTTACAAAAGAGCCTTTTCAGTTTCCTTTCTTTTAATCCCAAAAGCTAGTATCTAATTAAATATTATAATCCCAATTTATCTCTTGTTTACATAACATATGACTAAATAGATAATAGCCACCTTAATTAGATATTTAAAATAAGAAAGGAAATTATGAACTAGGATGCTGAGATGCTGGAAGAAGTGCTCATAGTTCCTTTTGTCTTGAGCACTTGATTTTTGAATCTTTTCAATGCCTCAACTATGTCCATGCCCCAAGGAATTGTTGTATTGGTAGTTGCATGAGTCCAACTGCCTAAACACTTTTCCATTTCTTTTCCAAACTCTATATTTTATAAGAAATCTTTATTGCCATCTGTGATAGCTTCCGAAGAATGTGAAAATTTCTTTCATCTTCTCCTTGGATATGGTGTCATGTTTGAACAAATCTTCTTTAACAAATGTCTTGAACTGGGACTTGATTTCTTGGATAGTGAATTTATCATTTGAATTCTCCTTGAAGATTTGGCAGTGAATATCTTGGAAGGAAGTCATGACACAAGATTTGAAGGATTCTCTTTTTGTAACATGTTTTGAGTTCTCCAATGGCCTCTTCAAGAACCTTTATCTTCAATTCAATGCTAAAAACCCACTGCTTAGACAAATTCAACTTTGCATCATCAAATACCTTGTTTTCCAAAAGGATTTGTACATCTGTATCACTCATTAGTCTAAGATCTTGAATACATTCACTCCATAATTTCAGTTCCCTATCCAAACCACTGAGTGTTGTGGTGAATTTTAACTGAATCTTAGCAATTTTTTCATATGCCTTAAATGCTTCCTCAATGAAATTCAAACATGTGATTATGAGGTCATCAACCATGGCTTCCATTGCCTTCCCATAAGTGGCATGCTTATGAATATATTTGATGGCTTGAACTTCATCATTAGATAGAATGATAGGTGGTGGGATGGAAGCTAGGGGAGTTGGGTCAAGTACCTTATCCTTTGCCAATAAGGATTTGATGAAACTTGACAAAATTTGATTTTGCTCCTCCAACTGCTCCTATGTCGCTTCCTTTTTCAACTCTTTCAATTACTTTAGACATTGTCTCCCTTAGGTTATGTACCTCACTTTCAGGTGTTGATTCACCAAGATAAATTATTATTAATTCCAAATCACCCATTGATAGGTCCTTTTCATATTTTTCAAGCTTAGGTTTAGAAATCTCCATGAATTTCTAGCCATGAGAATCTGAAACCTATCTAGATGTGACCTTATCCTTTTTAGCTGGAGGGGGAGGAGTAATACCTGGAAGGGATATCACGCATGAAACTTAGGAGCAAAAATACTTGAATTAGCCTTCCTTTTCTTCCTTTCCAAGAATGGTTGTACCTAGGCAAAGGAATAAATAGAAGTGGAAGGAGAAATGGAACGAATAGCAGATACACTCATCATACATAGAGTTTGTACATAAAATAATTATAACACAGAGGTCTCAACTTGGGTAGTGGGAGCTTCCTTAGTAGATGTTTCTACAAATTATAAAACTAGAATTTTCAATTGATCATTTTTCATATAACTTTCCTCGGGATATTTTCTTCGGCTTTTCCTACTCTTTTCTTCATTGTCATCATTATCAAGGTACACAATCACTCCCTCATAAGGTACTATTTCAATTTTCTTAAGAGAGGGTATCCTATAACTCTCTTGATTAACCTCCTCCACATTATTATCCTTCTTAGATTTTCCTTCTTTTTGTACACCAGAGTTGAATATTCTAGTGGAGAAGGAACAAATTGTTCATGTGCTTTAGGATTTGATGAAGGTATTTATTTTTGAGGGGTGGAAGTATCTTGAGAAGTAGACCTAGATTTTCTTTCTCTAATCATCTTAATTTTCCTGTTAAACCAAAGCCTATTTCTCACCAAGATAGGGTTGTTGAGCTCCTTTAAGTCATCTCTCTCCTTAACAAACTAATCAATGGTTTCAATAGGAGTGTGCTTAATTGATCTCTCATACTCAAGAGACTACAATTCTTAATCATCATCATCATCGAATCCTTTAGGAACATTATACACTCAATAATCCTTGATTTTTTTAGAGATAATATTCACATAGTATCTTCTTCTCGAGCTTCATAATCATCGAGATAATTGGATTAGTAGTTTTTAGTATTGGTAAGGTGTTGAAAACCCATTCTAAAATTGATGGAAATGAAATCCTTAATATCAAAGAAAGTTCTAGGTTTATAATAGTAAAGGGTAAGACGAGAAATTGTTCTATCAATGTTCTGAGCATATAAGGAAGACTTGCGTAGTGTAGTTACCCAATGTGATTGGGAATTGAATACCTGCAATCTTCTTATCCCTGCAGGTTCTATGTAACTTATCCAATTGTCTGCATATCTCAACCAAATCCATCTTGTCACTACAGTACATAGGAATTTTTAGGGGTTGTCCCTCAAATCCAACCAACTATATGTATGAGAATTTCTTGAATTGAGTGAAAAATATTCCATAAACATTGATATGTTGTTTCACTTCATCAGATAATCTTCTAGCAATATATCCTTCTAACAATATGATGATGTACACATAGTGAATGCATAATTCACTCTCCTGAAATGATGATTTCTGATCTTTAGAGTTAAATGCGGACGATACACATAGATAGAAGCATATTTCTTGTCTTCAACAGGGGATAAACCCAACCATTCTCTATAAGCGGTAATGGTGTACATTAGATAAGAGGTCATATAGAAATTTTGAGTCCTTTGAACATTTGCCAATTGTTCAGTCAAGTTGTCACAAATTATTCCTACCCAATTGATACTTTTCTTTCCTTCACATATAATATTGATATAAGGGCACATCCAATAATGAAATTCATTGGTGGAGGGAATTCCCATTATCTTGGCAAGGAGAGTGATAACATCTGATAATTCTTCATTGAAATCAACCCTGTACATTGTTTTGGGCAGCCTTGAGGCTCCTTTCTTTGGGTTCTTAAACCAAGACTTGGCCACTCTACTCTTATACCATTCACTGTCTTGATCATAAATAAGTTATTCCTTAATATCTGGTAAGAATTTTCAAGCCTTCAATCACGAGGATTCTGAAAGCAGTGTTATTACAATTTTCATCAAGTCGAGCCACTGCTTTCCCTTGAGGTTCAACAATTTCCTTTGTCTCTAGATTGAAGAATGACCCACAGGCTAACACTATATCAACACATTGGATAGAAATTAGAAAACTCCCCACCTCTGCAATTCCACTCTCCTTAATGCATGCCCAGAAATCATCCAAATCAAGGTGCTGAGCCTCACTATCACCTATCTCTGGTATAGCCATCTCCAAAGAGTATAGGTGTTTGTGTCCCTTGAAAATAATATTCATTTTATGGTAGGAGCAGAAGGTATTTGTGAGAAAACTCCCTTAGTTCTCTGAGCTATACTTTGGTGATTCACAACTTCCTTTGTACTTGGAAATTTGAAAATAATGGAGCAGGACTCGACCCCGGCTACAAATAGTGGAGAGGGAGAAACTGAAAGGACTTTAGAAAATATAAGTGAGATGGTAAAATAACCAATTACCCCGACTATTTATGCACATATTGATTCAAGTAGGTTGGAGAGGTGAAATAAATGTGGTAATAAATACTTTATGCCAATCGAAGATAATGAAAAATGGAAAAGGCGGAAGAAGAAATGTGCACAAGCAGCCCATGGGACACTGGGACATCTGGGACATGATAAGCCAAAACACTATATTTGAATAGGAAGTGAAAAAGTAGAGAAAATGTGCACAATCGACCCAAGGGATTGCGGGACATGTGGGACACATGGAGCTGAAATAGCCGTAGTGAATGAAAAGTTGAAAAAGTGGTCTTGCAGGGAAATGGAGGTCAAAGAGCACTTGGGACACATAGGAAACAAAAATTTGAAATGTCCGCAATACATTGGGATCAGGTAATTCAAAAAAATTTGACACAAAACATCCTTGGGACACGATTTCTCTGAAAATCTGAAAAGACCAAAAAATAAAGGAAAACCATGGCTATGCAGCAGAAAAGTGAAAAATAGGGGAACGAATGACCCAGAGGGACATAAAAACCTGAAATACCCTCATAACAAAGAAAAAACCTCAAAACCCAAAATTTTGAAAAACTACGAACTATTTGAAATTAGCTCTTCCTTAGGGTACCTTTACAAGGGAATTTTGATAGTCACTTTACCCAAAAAAATTAAAATTGGAGAAGAAAATTCACAACTCTTGTGGAAGTGAAAACAAGCTCACACTTGCGTACATGCTCTGTAACATCCTCAATGCCCTTGTAGTTTGGTAGATGCAAAGACATTTCAAAAAATACTTGCTGAGGTGGTTGAGGCTCGTGTCAACTTGATCCAGAACCTTTATTCCCTTCAGTGTTGCTTCTACCACCGAGATCCACTAGATCCACTAGTTTTTGTCCCTCCCGATCCACCGAGATCCTCCGTGTCTTCCAAGTCCACTAGGTCCACTAGTTCTATTCCACCAGATCCACCTCTCATAGCTAGAAAGGCCCCGAAGTGGTTGTGCCTTGTGTCCCCACTGCCATCTTTGAATGCGCACCAACAATATGTGATATTGCACCGCTACTACGGATGTGTCCCCCACATCGATTTTATATGTGATAATCAAGATTTGTGCACCCGCACTTTTCCAAAATGTTGTTCCGCACAATATACCCCCAAATATAGGTAATGCTTGTGAAGCCATAGATGTGCCAAATGAAAATTTATATCTCCTAGGTTAGCATCACCACTCCCACCAATACCAACTAGGTTAGCAATACTTATCTCTGGATTTGGAAAACTAAGTGCCAGGGGTTTTTCATCAAGAAAATTTAGATGCACGCCAATGGCTCTCCTTTCTCCAAGTGACGAGTTCTCATCAGAAGATGAAGGGGTCTCTCTCCCATGCTTGCCAAGATGGGGTAACATAGACTTTTCAGGATCCACGTCCTCTATGTGAACCTCAATTTATTCATGTGACTTCTTCCTCCATAAATCCATCACTCCTACAACTTCACGTTGTCTATCTAACTCCCTCTCACGAGATTCATTATACTTGATTCATCTCCCTTTCATCTCTTTTTCAGCCGCAAGGTCCACCATCTTTCTCTAAGCACTCAGAAGAAGCTTAGCCGGCCATGGGAAATAATTCTAAACTCAATGTAATGATCAAGATATTTATATCTAAAAGGATAGCACACAAGAATGATCCTTTTGGCTCCCTCAAGAACTCAAACTCAAGAACCCTAAGACATGAATACACAAAAATCACATACTCTAAGGTGTAACTCGTCAACACTCTACTCCACCAATTATCAATAACATGTGTCCAAGTTAGATCAACATCATGCAACATTTAATACTCATCTTGGGTCCATACGTGAGGTCTATAGTACCAACTTGATCCTTATGCATACATCGAAAGACATTCATACAAATTCACTAGGAAGCAACATAAGAAGGTCTCATACAACTCATGATAAAGATGCTCTTATACCCATTTATATTCAAGTAAACTTAGGTCCGATACTAAATATTTGAGCTAAATCATTCTCTGTAGTTCTAAGCCATGCTTCGACACTATCCAAGGTTAAAGGATCTGTCATCACACACAATTCTCACAACAACTTAAAAAAAAATCTAAACAAAGGAACCAATATGTAGTCATTTATTTACCCTCAATACTATTTTCTAACCCCAAGTGCGTTGGCCTATCACCCAATGAGCACTAGGCACTCATCTAAGGCATGTGTAGGTGCTTTGAGCCCCTTATTTATGTGATATTTGTGAGAAGGTTTCGTCATTAATGGAGGATGATTTGTAGAAGCAAAATTACATTCACTTATTTTGAAAGGTAGAAGGAGCAACTAACAGATCCACATATTAATGCATTATAGAAACTAAATAACATTTTAATAAGCATAATAAACCAGATCTGAGCCATGATAGTCATATAACACAAATTTTTACACCCTTAAGCATGATATAAAAATGAACCCATTTATATTGATTTAGAATAGTTTTGGTAGCCACATTACAGTAAAAAAGGGTCATCTCAAACCATACATATTAAATGACAAGGACTCAACTCCTATAAATAATCCATTATATGAGATCCTAAACTATACATTCCCTTTTCAACCCTTATTACATATCCTAATTCCATACGAGAGGCTTATGACATCCTACAAAACCCTTAGCACTAAGTGGTCTAAACCCTAGCATTACTGCAACACTTTGTTACTTTGATTCTTACCCCTTTTCACTCTCTCTTTGTTTATCTTTCCATCCTAGTTTTCTCTAGTCCAAGTATCTCTTTTATAGGATCAACACCCACCGCCATACCTTCTCTTATGAACATATTGCATGCAAAGTGTTGATGTGGTCCTCCAATGGTGAATGTTTATCCCTTTGCAAACCCTCCACTCTCTGTAATGATGTCTTATAGGAATATTCCTTACGTGGAATATCCTTTTCTTGACCTCCAAGGTTCCAGGCTAGCACCTTATCCACTCATCATGCCTAGTCAGGTCCTCACATTTTTCCTCAAGTGCCTCTAGAATTCCAAATATGGCTAAGTCCTTTGAACATGTGTTCTACCTTACGTATGCGCCCGATTTCACTTAAACCCTTTTAAACCCCTTTTTCATGCATGATTTCCCCGAGTGACCTTCCTCTTATTGATCCTGTGTGCACATGACCTTTGGTACTTAGCTAATATTTCAGTGCCCAACATTAATCTCAAAACCATAGGTTTTCCCAACACTCCCTTGAATTTTTGAAGCTTTTCTTCATTCTTAGCCTTGTAAGAAGATTCTAAACATAATTTCCTTAGATGCCTAATGATCTCAATGAAAGCACCTTATTTTTATTTATCAATTAATTGGTATCAAACATCAATTCTACTCTAGAAAGGATGTTTTGGAATTTTAGATGCTAATAATTTGAATTTAATAATTTTTTTCCTTCTTAACAACTAGTTTGGATGCCAAAATTTTCTAATGATTGCATAAAGGTTTAAAGGACTTCAAACTACTTAAATATTCCCTTTCAAATCTTGTGTATTTCCTTGAGGTGTGAAATATGCTATCTTCTTACTTGGTCTACCTCTTTTTATTTTGTGATGGAATGGGAAATCTATATCTAACATTAGATGATTATCATCAACTAATTTGACATCATTAGGAATATTTGCTACCATTGTGCTATTCATTTACTTGGGGTTTTGAAACATGATTTAATCTAAATGTAATTAAATATTGATTTCAGAGTAACTTTAAAATACTTAATAATATACAAGTGATAACATATAATAAGACAAAAGCAATAAAAATGAATAGTATGAAACCCTAAGAAAGAGGGAAAGAGAGGGTAACTTAGCTGATTTCAAACAATCTAGAGATGATATGGGAAGGAGAACTGTTGAAACAAACTATAATCAATGTCTTCAAGGCCCATTGGAGGTTATGGAACTTAGAGATGTGCATGATAGAAGTGCCCACAGGAGGATAGAATCGTATGGGCACTAGTGAATGATTTGGGTGCTAGTGTCTAGTCAAGTGCTCAAAGTATGCCATTTTATTTATAGGAGGAGCTTCACCGTTAATTTCTCTTTTCTCTCGATTTCACTCTTAGATAGTTGATTTTACTTGTAACCTACAAAACAATTTTCTACCTACACATGTCCATAAACCACATCAAATCTAATAAAAAGATGCATCGGAGTTAGAGTGACACCGACGGTCACCCAAAGAGTGAACTTATTAACAAGCATTGTACTACATTTCAGAATCCATGTAGTTCTGTGTGAATGTGTGTGTAATTATTCCCTAGGATGCTATTATGTAAGTTTCACACTGATAATGAGATAGATCTAGAATGTAGCAATGTATAGAATGTGTTTGATGGATTAAAATGAAATTCCCCTTCCTATGTTATGTATGCATAGTGATGTATCCCTTATCCCTTGTGTGAATGTGATATATGAGTGCCTTTGAAGTTCTCTTATGCCTTTGAATGCAAGTTTAGGTGATATTAAATAGTTCTTAGTGCTTGGACCTTCATTTGAGAGTTATAACTATGTATATATATGATTCCCTTGTTTGAATTTCGTAATTGACAACTAAAAGGCTGATCCAAAATTGTAAAAGATAACCTAAAAGTAAAAGAGGTCCAAAATATTAAGAAGAAAGCAAAAAGGTTAGGAGAACCCAAAAGGGACACGAGAACTTGGGAACTTCTATCCTAAATGGCTGATAGTGTCTAAGGCTATAAAAGATAAATCAGTCAAATATCGATAGGGCTATAAGGTGTGTAAGGTTAATAAAAGTATAAGAGACAAAAATTCTGAAAGATGTTGTCAATCATTAATTTTATTTCTTAGGATCCATGCATATATTAGTATGATCTAGAAACTAGAAATGTACCCAAGTGCATAGATTTGGTGTCTACAAAACTTTATTATGATTGAAAATCATAAATTGGCCAAACATTTCATTAGATATTTTGACTCTTCCTTTCTTGCGTATTCATCTAAATTTTTAATAGAAAAAATTCAAAATATTCCAATATGAGATTCATATACTCATCGAATCCACCGATGCATTTATTAATCCTTAAATACTCATTTGCTTAAAAATCTAAATTGAATTTGTTTTACTTTCTCGGTTTTCCTATGATACCATTTTCTACTAATTTTAGTTGAGGATTAATGAGGTTTATTACCACACCATGTGTGAGATGGAATGTATCAATTAAATCTTGTTTGATATTTCACAAGATTGTGTTTCCATCATAAGTGTGTTATCTTTAGTATAAGAATAAATAAGGTTCAAATCACTTAAGCTTAGCTCATCCATATATAAATTAATCATTATTTTCCACCTGTCTTACTCAAACAAATCACACCAAATATACCATGCTATACCATGTGAAAATCCCTTTCTTATCTCCTTTGGATGTTCCTCTTGATACATAAATCAAAACAAAAGTAGTTTTCAGGATATCTTGCTTGTGGATTTTCTCCAACAACAATAACATCCTTGGCTCATTGCTTAATAGTTCATCATGAAGACTAAATTCTTTAGTATATTAATTTTCAAAACCACTTGCAATCACTATATAATTAATATGAATAGCCAAAGAAGTCAATACACCCCTATGAGAATTAATTGTCAATAAAGAACTACCACTATTTATCATGTCTAGAAACTAATTCTCTCTAGCTTAAAAAGAACTCAATATCATTCGGGATCCAAGCTTGGTTGAAATTTAATTCCTATAACTGTCTAAATGAGGATTAGTAGAGACTATGATTTACCTCATCCTTATAACATATAGTCGACAGATCTATCCTAATTCGTTGATAGTTTCCCACCATGAATTTGAGATGCGAGATAGGGTTGAAATATAACTATATGAAGAATATGTGATACTACACAACAATTTTTCTTGATCAAGATCCCAAACCATGGTGGAAGATATCTCTCTCTATATAAATATATTTGTCAACTAATTCTAATAAACCATGCAATGAGAACAAAGTCTATGCACTTGTATTTCTTTCCAAACCATTGTAAGTCTTTACTTGTTGTGTGATCTTTCTAAACACAAAGAGACCCATCATTTGAAGACACAAGAAGAATGTTGTCATATAGCTGATTAAAAAGTGACATGTTGGATATTCCTCTTGGTTCTCCTCATTTGTTTTTGATTTAATTAGTCTTGTGTCATTAGTAATGATCAGATGGAGAAAAATATTGTCTCAAATTAACTCTATTTCCTCTAACCCTAATTAAAAACAATATACCAGATGAATCTATAGCAATATTGACCTCAAAATTATCATCTTCTCCATTTCAAAGGGCATGCAAACTATGAGTAGAACCTTGTAAATCAACCTAAACAACAAATTAGATTGATGTTTGAAATGTATGATGATGTCATATTTGACCGTGGTATGCAAATTCAAGTTAGTTTGTAATATCTTCTCTCTTAGGAATCCATTCTTATTTATGTTCTATTTTTGAGCAAACCAATGACCTCATAAAACATTTATGTTTTCCCACACTAATAAACAAGAAATAAATTTCTCTTTAACATATCAACCTCATAGAGCCCTTATTTTATTTCTTAAATATTTGTCTTTTATCGAGAAACCCATTCGATGATTTGTAAGTTATCATAATGACCAGTCTCTCCAAATGATTTTATAATAGTAACATTATTTTTCAGATCTAGTTGAGATAAAGCAAAAATCATGGATTTGTAGTGGTTTGAGAAAAAATGCACCATCTCTAACCATATGGGTGATTTTTTGGAGATAGGTTTCCATTACCATGATTAAAGTTGCAAGTTCTTTGTGGATGAAGGTAAAAAAATTTGATGTACAATTATCCCTGATATACTATTCTTTATTTTTAGGAAAGAAATTTACATTACTATTTTTGGGCCTCCTTCAATCGTTTTGCATCTGAATGATGCTGAAAATTTTCACTTATCACTTCCTTATCTTGGTATGACATATTATTTGTGGTATATTTAATTTTGTGGTCTTGAAATAATGTCTTAGTTACTTATCTACTCTCAATTCTTCATCACAAAGACATGTTACAATTTGAGTCAATTGACCAATATACCCTATCCTTGGTGGGAGTAGGTACAATTAGCTTTTTTGATTCCATGAATTTCCTATTCACGTGATATTTCCATGGTTATAATATATTCCTTCTATTGTTATTTTACTCAGATTATTTTTAATTGTTTCTTCATTTTTGGGTGCCTTCTACTTCATATGGTGTTATTGATACATGCCTCTTTAACATTTGAAGTGAGAAGAATAGAAAGGGAAAAATAACATTGATTTGTTTGTGCCTCTATTAATCGTTTCCATCAATTATGGGAAGTGGGGAAGTGGGTTGAAAGTTTCCATTTTTGAATTTGGCATTTGGCAAACTTACCCATAGAGAGATGGAAAAATTTCTCACACAGGTATTGTGCAGGGAAATTTTTAGTTTTCATCCAATTGGAAAGTGATGGATGGTGAAGTCGAGTGAACTCCCACTTCACTCTTAATCATTTTCGATTGAATTAATTAAAATAACTAATTAATTTTTTTTTTTTTAATTAACGCCATTGATTTAATAATTAAATGATGAATTTAATAGTGTTAATTAATTAATAAACTAAATAATGTTAATTAATTGCACAAAATTAATAATGTTAATTTAATTATTTAAATTCAATTAATTAATAAAATCAATTAAATTAATATAATTAATTTTAAATAATTTTAAATAATAATTTAGTGACTAGTGTTAATTTTTGAAGAATAAGAGGGTATGTAAGATGATGATGATGAGAATGTAATGGTGCAAATTTACAATTTTTTATGGTGAGTCATAGAAGAAGATAAAGAACAATAGTGTCTCAAAATGGTGTAGGTTGATCGAATGGTATAGCACATTAATGTGAAAAGTTTCATTTTTTTGAAATTTTGAGAAGTTAAATTTTAGGACAAATAGATCTAATTAGGGACAAGGACTTTGGAGGACATAACAATGAACCCAAAATATGAATTTGTTACCAAAGAGGTTCCTTATTAATTGGAGTAGAGTTTATTGAAGATAAACACTTCCCAAGGGGAAAATAAAAAAACAAATACGAAAGGGAAAGAAAATACTTTTTTACAAGGGATGATATAAGGGAAAACAAGGAATATGTGAACCCATTGACATGTTTAGATAATTATGGGTCCTTGTAGAAAAAAACGTCAAATTCACTAGTTTTCCGAAGTGGAGAAGAGTGAACTTAAAGTAGTTGATCACCAAAATATACTTCAAAATAAGAATAATTGAGGGAAAAAACCATGTATGTTGTGAAGAAGGAATCTGAATTCCCACAAGTTAGGATCTAATAGATTGGACCTTGTGTAAGAATATTGTTTCCAAAATGGATAAGAGTCTCTTACTCATTGTTTCAATTTTTCCCTCTTTCCAACATAGATATTGAATGATTCCTTCATGCTTTACCTATTTCATTCCTCGTGTCAACTTATGCACAAATCTATCATCTTGATGGTATCTACTTTTTCCTTTTAAAATTTAGAAAAATTCCTTTGGAATACTTCAATGACTCCATTCATGAGTAGGGATGTATTTAAAGAATGATAATCATGTGTTACCTTCTCGGGGTCATTCAACTCAAAATGTTGGAAATAATTCTCATTTTTGGATCAACATTTGAGATGAGATCCTCAATGATTATTCATTCAACATGGAATGAGATCAGATCTTGGGGTGCATCCATATCTCCTTATTCCATTTATATACCTTTTTCAACATAATAATCATATCTTTAACAAAAATAAAAATTTATTTGTATGATTCTTCACCATGATTATGGTCTTCCTCAAGAGTCTCTGAAGTTTTATTTAAAAAGTACTCTTGATAATAAAAAAATCCTCTTGATGAGTGAATATCTTCATGCATTATTATAATAATTTCTATTTCTTAATACTTGTATTGAAAATATTCGGTGAGTTGAACCACCTCATGATTGAGAGAATGAATTGGTTGCACATGAAGTAGTACTTGAAACATTTTTACCGGTATTCCAACTTGCACTCTTTTATTTCATCATCAATGTATGCTACAAAATATTTGAGGGGAAGACAAAGGAAGGTTTTTTTTTTTTAGATTTACATTGAACTAGTGATTAGATGCAACTTCATTTTCTCCATCATCTTTTTCTTCATCATCATGCATGTATGCTGAAATAGGAAGTATTTCCTAAACATATTCATAGCTTTCATCTTTCAATGTGTATACTTTTCCTTGAAGGTTTGGGAAGAAACCTTGGAAAATGTTTGTATCAATTTTATCAACATACATGCTCATATCAACATCAAAAATCCTATGAAAACATTATTTTTCACCTCAATATAAGAAAAAATATCTTCACATTCATCATCATAATGATACATGTGTGTTGCCAAAGAGATCACATTTTGATTATTTGGAAAATAATCATTTTCTTCATCTCTATGGTGATCATTTAACTCCATGATGGGAACTTCCACAATTGGGATATCATACAAATAGCAAGATTCAAGAGATTGAAATTATTTTCCAATATAATTTAGAACTTCAAGAGGAGAAATGAATGTAGGAACATCTTAAAATTTGTCTTCATCTCCACGATTTTCAATTCTACAAGAATTACGAAAATTATTCTCATCACATAGTGATATGTAAGACTCATCACCAATTTGCTCATACTACAAATGACATGATTTAATAGTTTTCTAATTTGTATGTGGCTTGATCACTAGATCTTTGAGTAAGTATTATTTTTTTAAAACCATGATATTCAAAAATATGATAGAAAGATGATTTAACTTAGTTATTATTTCTATAAAACTTGTTGTGTACACTTAGACACAATTTCTTGAATCTTCTCTGGTCAAGAGTTTTGAATCTCTACATGGAACATTTGTTTCTTCATATGGGGTTGTAGTTCAACAATATTCTTATTAGCTTCCTAGAAATAATCAAGTTATATTCAAATTTAATGGATTGTTGTTGAGATATGTATGCAATTCCCAAATCTTCTCTCTACACAATATGAATTAAAATTTTGGATGTAAAGAATAAATGAAGAAGAAAAATTGATTGCTCCCACTAGGTTGCTCATTTTGGAGAATATTTTTCAATATTTTATTGAATCTTTCTATGAAGTTCCTCATTCCTTCCCATTATTTCATATGGATTTGAAATAGCTCGAGAAAGGAGTGTATGCATGTTCATGGCACACTTCAATATTTCCATAAACTTGTTCTTTATTCTCTCTTAACTTGTGATGCAACCAATCTCCAAATGTTGATACCACTTAGGAGTAGGTCGATGAGGTTTTTAATGAAAAATATCACTAAAATGTATTCTTTCTACACACCAAGAATGTTGCATGAAACATGAAAAGAAAATATATGATTACCTATATCTTGGGAGTCATTTCCTATAACTTAGGAATTTATTCCTTGAACCAAAAGGTAGGGGAGAATATTGTGAAAATGTTAAAGGACCAAAATGGTTTACATAAAGCCAATGGGGTTTGAATGGATTGGTTAAGATAGATGGTTGTGTCTAGATCCAACTAGGTTCAAACCCCTAGGTGTGATCCTTAGGGGTGGTTATTGGTAGTGGAAGGTTGTCACATCATTGATGGTTATGATTGGTTGCTCTTCTCTAGTGGTGGTGGACTCGACTAGCAAATGATCGGTGGTTATGATGTTGGATCGGCGGCTAGTATTTGATTTGCTTACATCATTTGATTTGGACTGCTAACATCTCTCCACGGTGGTGGTGGAATTCACATCATTGGTAGTGGAGTCGGAGTTTATCTTCTCTAGTGGTGGTAGCCTTGGCTTGGCATGACTAGTGGTCAAGATGGTGGCTAGGTGGCTGGTCTTGGGTTGGCTTGGATCATTAGGGTTTGTGTTGAATTTTTCATATATAGTCTATGGACATTGTTAAGGGAGGGGACCTAAGAACCCTCTGGTTCTAATCTCTGTAAAAAATGTTATACTATCCAAAAAAATAGTTTACACATGGATGGGTGAAACCAACATCATCATGTGAGTTAGAAAAATATAGAAACTTATTTCTTATATAAATATATTTTCTAACCTCCATTTGAGGGGAGGTTCTTGATGTGAATATTACATGGTAGACACTTTGATCCCCAATATATTTTCCAAAAGCTGTTGGAAATATTTTATGTCAATTTTATCTATTCAATATCTTCATAGGATTTTCTACATTTTGACATAAAACTTATAACATTGGAGATATCACCTATTGACAGGTGATCTAACCTCTATTTTTGAGAGGGAAACTCCTTGTATGATGGGTTTAAGGGGTTTAACCTAGAAATCACCCTAAAGGAGAAATAAATGAAAGTTATATGTTATTAAAAATATCACCCCATGTTATTTTGAATAACTCACCCAAGTTTTATACTTATGTGGTTCCATAATGAAGAACCGTAAAATAAATAATCTAGAGGGTAGTATTTTGTGGTGTATGAGAAATTCTTAGTGTTTTGTGGCATAAAAAATAAAGTATTTCACGGAATTGGAAAATATGGATTAATGCAGAGTTGGTTAATTACGTGTAATAAGAATGAATTATACTCAAGAGAAGCCACAACACATGAAAAGTGCCACGAGATAGCATGAGGTGAACATAAGTAATGTTAAATGTGACTAATGTTGGAAGATTTAGAACAATAATCAGGTGTTCTATAGGTTCTTAATGAACAAAGGGACATCGTCACAAGTCTAAAAGATGTGAGGTGAAGAAGAGGAACAACATGACATGTGGATAAGGGAGGTCAAGTGCAAAGTAAAGAGCACATAAGTTCAAAAGCCACGATCATGAAAATTTGAAGGAGAAAGCTTTAAATCACATTTGAATCATCTAAATTCCATAAGGCACGACAAAGCTACACTTATTTTGAACCAAACACTCAACCACTTCACCAACCTAAATTTAATTTTGAGTGAAAACATCCTCTTGCCCCGGTGATTTGATGGTGTGTGCTTGGAGAGTCAAGAAATCATACTTGGATTATGAAACCTATAGTGATTGGTGCTTAGTATTGGTTGGTGGTTGTGTTTCACTTGATTCTAGAGAATTTACTCAAATGTTGATGAAACAAATGAGGGTAATAGGTTAGGAGGAATACCTGTTGAAATGATGGTTGTAGGTTATTATGCGCATATGACTCTAAATCCATAGCTGATCATGAGAGATTCCTTTTTTCTTGGAGGAACTACTTGAAATGGAACACAAGACCATCAAATAAAAGTTAAACAATATATGTAGTAGACTACCTAGCGTATGCTAGATCCAAGAAGTGTGATACTTCTTAGACGACTGTCAATCCATTGTTTAAAGAAAATTAATGTGAGAAATAAAGGAAATCCTAATGTAGTTAAAATGATTTAGGTATCTCATTCATCTACAATAAGAAAATTCATTCACAACATGCTAGGTTATGATTGAATCTAAAGGTCAAGGTCACTGTCAGGATATTGGTATTGGTCAAGGTCATATTCTAGACAATTTAGGGTATTTGGTGGTGGTTTTAGGTTCTGATCTGGGTTTCGGTAAAAGACACAGAGACCAACATTGGTTTAGGTTAACCGGTGATGGTTATGGGTGACCGGCATCGGTATGGTTGGGGTATAGGAAACTCAATAAAACTTGGTTGGGTGATAGATCTGGGGTTAGATGAAGATGGAAGGGCAATGGCCAGATTCGTATGGATCTGAGGTATGCACAGGAATGATTTAGGTCTAGGTAGGGGCAATGTAAGGATGTGGATAAAAAGATGGTCAAGTTTGCATGGAGGTAAATGATGGGGGAATAGAAATGAAAGAAGAAACTAATAATAGATGTAAAAGGATCTACCGAATGACAAATGAATAGGTGTTGGTTAACAAAACTTACTGTTTGTATGAGCTTGATGCCTGGTTGGTAATGGTGGGTGATCAAATGGAATGAACTTGATGTAGTGTTGGTGTTTCCCGGATGCTCCCGTGAAGACAAAAGGCTTCGTGGTTGCTTCAGGTGTTGGCTATGGGTGTTCTGATGCTTGTACGGATGCTGGTTCTACTTGTATGCAGTTCTAGTTTCGTCACTTGTTCTTAGAAGATGTATCTCTCTCTCTCTCTCTCTCTCAGAAATGTGCCAACCTCAAAATAAGGTTATTTTGGGGATTAAATGGTAACCGGGTGGTGGTTAAGGGTAACCGGCGTCGGTTAGGGTGGGATTTCCTAGGTTTACTAAACTAGGTAGATCCCCTTGATTTTCTGGGATCTTGTTTCGTTTACCCCATAGATTAACATGGAAGCTTCCTTTTAATGGGCGGGAATGTGGTTAGAGGGAATGTAGGCATTGATTTTTAGGGTTTGGGTAGGTCTTAGTTAGTTATGGCAACTTACTAAGAATAGGTCTTAGGGTGAGGTGGCTAGATGAGGTGTCTAGGTGGGCATTATCCCAATTAGGATATTTAAATAATAAATATGGTGAGGATAATGAATTAATTAAATTAAATTAATTAAATTAATATTATAGTGGGGTGAAGGGGGCCATGGCTAGGTGGATGTGTTCAAGGTATTTATTTGACAAGGGACCAAGGGGAGTGTGACCCAATTTTGGTGTCTACATTTTGCCCCTTTTTGTTACGTAGCTTGTATTGGTAAGTGACACTGACAAAAATAAGATGTGGTTGCCCCATGTGTGGGTGAAGGTGATCCCCTCAAATCAGGAATTGATGAGGTAGGAGGAAGAATCGGCGAGTGGTTTGATAAAAGGTGAATGTGATGAAGAGGAAGGTGGGTAACAGGGAAAAAGGAAAAGGTCTACTCGGGTAATCTAGGTAATGGGTCAGGGTCAAAGGTAGTAATAATCAAACACATGCACATGTATAAACTGCAGCATGGTACCAGGTTGAAGAGTTGGAAAATCTACATTGTCTAAGGTTGATAGGTTTATCCAAACAAGGTTGAGGTGATTCTGGTATCCAAGGTATAGGATATGGTCAGGAAACATGATGTAGGTTAGGTGTAGGAACATTTAGGTATGTTTCGATACACCGAGGGTTGGGTTAGGATAAATGGTCATGACAAGAGGCAAGGTAAGGTCATTAGGTCAATCAACACAGGTAACAGTGCCGTAAGGTATAGTGAACACATGAGGTCAAAGGTCACTAATGATGTTCCAAGTCCAAGAATCTAGGTCACGACACGGGTAGGGCTGAGGTATGGGTAAAATAATGAGTCCCCAAATGAGGACGAGGTTAGGTAGCAAAGGATAAGGTCAGGAGGGTGAGGTGAATGGTCAAGGTAAGCATTGGGTGAGGGAAAAAGAGTGATGGGCAGGGTAATAGGGAAAAATTATGGGAAATGTGGAAGAGAGGGTGACTGATGTCGGTCAAGGGTAATCGATGCGGTATAGGGTAATTGACCATGGTAAGGTAGGGCACGTGACCGATGCCGGTGAAGGTAAAATTAGTGTCGGTGAGGTTGGGGATGTTATAAAAAAGAAAAATCCACATTTTTTTACAAATCATTTATCTTCTTGCGAATTGGGAAAATGAGAGAGAGAGAAAGTTGGAAAGTGTCCGGATGGAATGGAAAGATGAGTTGGCAAGCCAAACGATGGGTGATTAGTAGTTGAGAGGTGGGTCCATGGGATTAGATTGAGTGATTTGATTGGTTGGAGGTGTGGTTAGTGATTGGTGATGGCAGAGGCTGGAGAGGGATCGGGCGGGCCACTGGTGTAGTGGCCAGACGTGCCACCATAGTGACGACAACATGATGAGGTAAGGATCAAACCCATGTTGTGTTTTGTGAGGTAGATTAGGTGATAGGTTGGGTGGGGAAAGAAAATTGGGTTTATTTTTTTTTTGGGGGGGGAAATAAAATTTGAAATGTGGGAGGGTGAATTGGGTAGAATAGGAGTGGGGAGAGAGGTAAGTGGGTGAATAGGGGGTAGGATGGGGTTAAGGGAAAGTGTAGGTGAGAATGGGTGGGTAGAAGGGTTAGGAGAGGGAGTTTTTGAGAGGGTATGGTTTTGGGGGTCACGATTTTTACCGCAACAATGACTAGCATCGGTCTAGGCTAGCCAAACATCGGTAGGGTCAAACCAAAGATCAGTCATGAAATAAGTGACCAATGCTAGTTTAGGGGTGACCAGGGTCAGTTAGAGATAACTAGCACCGGTCGGGTTTTGGAGAAAAAGGGGTCCAAAAGGGTCCTAGGTCGAGTGGGTGAGATAGGGAAGGGTAGAATAGGGTGTGTTGGTGAAAAATATAATGTAGGTAAGGGGGGTAAAATAGGTATGGGGAAATGATGTGGTTGAGGGTGGGGGTTGATAGAGAAAATGTGATAAGAAGGTAGGTTGGGAAGACAGAAAGAGGTGAGATAGTGGGTATAGGTGAGGTGTCATGGGTGAGTATGGGTATGATAAAGGTAGATTAATTTTATCTTTGTATTGGATGCAGGGGAGAGATCAGCTACAGATGAGAGACAGGTGCCACCCCTACTCTTGAAAGTGTGAGGTGCGGCCATAGTTTAGGAGTGGCGGCACGTAGAGGAGGTGGGCCTGATTGGAGTCTAGCGCTATCGACATGTAGTCTAGTAGCTAAGTCTGATGGTTGCTCTCTCATCGATAGATGGGATTTAATGACTAACACATTCCACCTACCGACGGGTGAGATGACAGTCACCCTGGAGGACGTGTTTAGGATCATGCGGTTACCGATACTAGGGGACGCAGGTGTACTCGATCTCCTCCGAGGCCTGGAGGAGTTGATGCTAACAATGTTTGGAGAGGGACTGGTAGACATGAAATTCCATAGTGCTAGTTTGAGTTACGGAGGGATGTACCTAGCCCGTCTAGAGGAGACGAGGCTTATTGTTTTATTGATGGAGGTAGTGTGCTATTTTACACTAGGATGCAGAGGGTGGGAGATTTTCCCGCTCATTGATGGGGGTACTACATGACATGGTGATGGATTGGACCTATTTTTCCTGGGCACCAACATTCTTGGTGTAGCTATATAGAGAGTTATGGGCATATGGGTGTTTGCGTAGGTTCAGCTTATGTTGCACATTTATTCTACACTATTGGGATTACGAGCACATTATCTATGTGTGCCCATTGGGTATGCCCTAAGTAGATGTATTTCCACTGAGATTAGTATGGGTGGGGTACAGGAAATGGGTGCTCATGATTAGAGAGTGTGATCGAGACAAGGCTACACATGATGTAGCATACTACAGGCGCATATTGGAGGGATTTTCCAGAGTGGACATCATATGGAGATTGTATGTGGGCTATCCCTCATACAAGGCGTATGCATGATGAGTGGATGGCCTTCAGCTGCTAAGATGGATAGAGGGGTGCCATGTCGGGGAGCACGAGATGATCCTAGTTGTGGGTTAGATGATAGTTTAGGCTACTACAGACACACCTTCACCCTTCCTACAAGACAAGAGAGATGACGTGGAGAGGCCATTTCCTCTCTGATAGCTAACAAAGTGCCCATAGGGTAGGAGGAGTAGGTGGTATCTTGGCGGATCAATGATGTCGAGTGAAAGATCGATATAGACAATGGTGGGTGGATCATTTACGAGTAGTACCACCTAGGCTAGGGCAGCCAGATTTAGCCACTATCACGGTGCAGAGAGATGCCCTACGTAGGGGCAAGTGATGACCCTGATTACCCAATTGGGTATGGTGCGGGGGTAGTTGGCTAGTTCGAGAGGTGGATGTGGCCAAGTTACATACACAGGTGGCAAGTCTTCAGGCCTAGATGGCCCAGGGTGGGGATGGAGATGGAGATGATGATGATGGTTGGGTGGCCACCCTACAGGCATAGGTGAAAGGGTTACGGCGATAATTGGCCATGTCACAAGCATTGCAGATTGGGGCCTTACAGGCCTAGATACGCACACATGAGCAGAGGCGATGGGGCCACCACGAGCACAGGGGACAGTGTCCCGGTTCACGAGCATGGGTGGGATAGGTTCCCATAGGGTAGGTATAGGGTCAGAGGCGATGGGGCCACCACAGATAGTACCTGTATCTAGGTTATGGGAGGTGAGAGATGAGGCCCGTTATTACAGGACCAGGATGACGGCAATAAGGATATATTTTCTATCGTATGCTAAGTACATGGTATAGCAGGCCTCTAGCGAGAGGAACAAATCATACACCCATAGCGTGGAGAGCACAGGGGGACATTGAGCCCGAGACATGGTCAGGGTGAGGCCACCAATTCACAGAGGATAGTTCCAATTGATTTACTAGCAGGGACAGCCACCACCTATGATGGGTGGGGAGATGTTAGCAGGTCACCAGACAGGGGCCGAAGAGGTAGAGGGGATAAGCGAGATAGATATGGAGGATTTCCACCATGATGATGTCTGATATATGGCCCTTGATTTTGATGTAGTTTTGATTTTGAGATATACTGGCCTGTGTGTCGAGAGTTGTTATACTTTTGATCATATACCAGCTTGCGTGCCAAAGATGGTGAGGTTGTATGAGAGTTTTGTATTTTTGAGCATATACCGGCCTACGTGCTAAAGATGGTGAGGATGTATATGAGAGTTTTGAGAGACTGGATTATATACACCAACTTGCATACCGAAGACATTTGATAGTTATGTATATTGATATTGTATTTATATAGATGATGATGATTATGGGCATTATGTGTTTGTGTTGAGAACATTTTATTATTATGCACAAGATGGAATTATGGTAGATGTGTTAGGCATGGATTGAGTCAGGTCATGGATTTAGGCATGATGGATTTAGTTTTTGTTTTAGGCATGGATGAAGTTAGGTTGGTATTAGGCATGGTTGAGTTAGGCCATAGGAATGGTTGAGTCGAGTTGTGGTTTTAGGTATTGATTGAGTTAGATTTTGGTTTAGGCATGATTGAGTTAGGTTTTGGTTTAAGCATGATGGAGTTAGGTTTGTTTTAGGCATGGATTGAGTTAGGTTTTGGTTTAGGCATGGTTGATTTAGGTCATGATTTTAGGAATTGATTAAGTTAGATTTTGGTTTAGGCATGATTGAGTTAGGTTTTTGTTTAGGCATGATGGAGTCAGGTCGGTTTTAGGCATTGATTGAGTTAGATTTTGGTTTAGGCATGGATTCATTAATTTGTGCAATGAATGATGATATGGGTCATGTTTAAGATGTTTTATAATACATTCATGATGATGGTAAAGAAATGGTAGTCAAAATAAATGTATGTTTTGATGATGATAAAAATGTGAAGCAATATGTCGTTTGTTTGGTTTAATTTCCAATTTTTGATATAAAAAGGAAATGAAGTAGGGTAGAATGTGATTTAAGAAAATGAAAGATGAATTGGTTAGGATAGAGAGTGGCCGAGCTAACCTCCAAGGGCCCTATGCCCTCGGAGTGTTGCCTACATAGTCTCGGTGAAAAAGGACCTCGGGCAGATGTAGTTCACCTATAAGCTAGGGAAGAATATGAGGAGATATGAGAATGAGATGGTAGGTCATAGACATGATTTTGGTTTAGGTATGTTAGGTGTGGGTGAGTTGTAGGTAACTTGGTATAGGTGATTTCGATTGTGGTAGAAGAAGAAGATTACCCCAAAAGTAAGCGTCAAGGAAAAAGTCCTGTATAAGATAATCAATACGTAATAAAGAAAGTTAAAATATAAGAGGGGGAAAGAAATCTACCTGATTGGTTAGGATCATACCGAGTAGGTCATACCTTGGAGGAGGTGATGAACATAAGACCCTAAAGACATTACATGATATATTATTCTAAGGGTGAAAAGTAGTCACATGATCACCAAATGTCATGGTTTCCAAGAGGTCCCTTGAGGCGGTAGAAAATGGGAGTGAAAATGGTGAGAGGGGTGAAAGGTGGTTAATTTTTATATGGTATGAAGTAGCATGCTCTTTGGCAAGAGATCTAAGGTCACAATGGGCAAGTCCATGACTAAAAGGATTTCTATGTTGACTGATATTTGAGATAGACTGATCTATGTGGGAAGTCTATATGAGATGAGGAAATTAACTCCTTGAGGTCTTCATGAAGTTGATCGATGCGGGAAGCTTCAGATTCTCTCACTTTTTTTAAAGAGCTTTACATAGCTATCCTTTGAGGGAGAAGTCTATTTATAGCAGCGATTACAAAGAGAGGAAGATGTCCTTTTGAGGGAGTCATATTTTTATTAGAATTTTGACTCAAGGAGTTAGATCTCATGTGAGGGCTTCGAAGTAATGGAAAATACCAAGGTGAAAAATAGAATTCTTGTTCAGAAATTAGGGTGAAACGACCATGGGATCTCATCTAAAGGTAGGCAAAAAGTATCCATGAAAATCATGCTATGTGAAGCGCCATGGTACACATATTCAAGAGAAGATAACAAGTGATGGGTATGCACATGACTCTTGTTTAATCATTGGTGAGGTGTAAGAAGTGGATAGCACTCAAGGGATGAGCATGTAAAGAGGCAAAAGGTGAGGCAGGACTAAAATTCAATAGTAGAACAGTCAAAGATGTAAGGCATTAAGGGGCTCAAGTTCAAGTTTACCATTGAGTGAAGATAAACGATAAGCACCTGATCGTAAGTATGGGTCACGATGTATGGTCCAAGACAATTAGGAGAAAATTTGCCCCGTTTACTTTTTTCTATTTTAGTTACATGTTGATTTTCTTTAGGACGAGATCACCAATGTGAAAGGTTCATTTATGGACACGTTTGTCATAGGCACATTTGATGTGTTTTTGGTAAACTTGAAGGTGATCAAGAGCATTAAGATGATGTTCATCTAATAACTCAAGTTGTGCTAAATGGTCCTAATGAAAGTAATCATCATTGAGCATATCATGAAGAGAAATGTGGAGTGAGGGGATCTGTAATTTGAGAGGCAAAACAACCTCTGTACCATAGACTAGAGAAAAGGTGTAGCGGCAGTGGAAGTGTGAATACTAGTGTGGTTTTCCCACAAGGAAAAAGGAATGTGTGTATGCCAGTCCTTCCCAGTATCATTAACCACTTTCATGAGAATTTTTTTCAAGGTTTTGTTGGTGGATTTGGCTTGGCCGTTGGTTTGTGGGTAATAAGGTGATGAGGCGAGTGAATGTCGAAGGCGTCACAAAGTTTTTGCAAGGTATTATTTTTGAATTTTTTTCCTTTATTAGTGATGAGGCGATGTGGAACACCAAAGAAAAATGATGTGATGATTGATGAACTCACATATTTTATCAGATTTCGTGGAGATGAGTGGTATGGCCTCAACCCATTTTGTGTAATGTCGATAGCGGTGATGATCCATTGATGGTGTTGGGAAGAATGGGGATTTATCTCTCTGACAAGATCCAAACCCCATTAAGAGAAGGGCCAAAGGTCACAATGACACTGTAAGGCATGACTAGGTGTATGATGAAGGTTGGCATGTTGTTGGAATTTACACAACACTTTACATAGTCACAAAAACATGGTTAAGGGTAAGCCGGTAATAGCCTAGGAAAAGAATATGCTTAGCAACAACAATGCCATTGAAGTGACCTCCACATATGCCATCATGAACTTCCTTAATTGTATAAGTAATTTCTGAGCTCATGAGGAATCATAAGAGAATACCATCAAAGCCATGCTTATAGAGGAGGCCCCCCATGATGACGTAACAAGAGACATTTTTAAGGAAGACACATTGTCCATTACGGGTGAGATCAAGAGGTAAGATGGAGAGAGAAAGATAGTCAGAGTATTGTTTATACCAAAGGTTGCTTGGGTCGGGCGATGGTTTTGATGGAGTAAATGTCACAAGGTAAATAAGATGGTGATTGGAGTCGTTGTATGGTGAAAAATATTTTAGAATCGGCAAGTGAAGCGGGTATTTGAGAAGCCAAGAAGGCCATGGTATCGCAAATTGGTTGGTTTAACATGGGATGGTTTAAAGGGCATAACGATCAAAGGTGGTCAAAAGTATGTCTACATGATGTTTGTACTTTTGAAGTGTCTCATTACAACATTGGTATATACCATTAACTTGGTTTATGACCAATTACGAATCACCAAAGATGTTGATTGATTTGACATCTAGGGTGTAAGCACTTGGAGACCTAATACGAGCGCTTCGTATTCAGCAATATTGTTTGTACAATCCAAATCTAGTTGAAAGACAAAGGAATGAGTTCACCATCAAGTGGAATGAGGATAACACCAGCCCCACCCCCACGCTAACACTTAGAACCATCAAAGAAGAGTGTCATTTGGTAAAGGTGTTCGTCCAAGGAAAGGGTAGCAATTGACTCATCTAGAAAGTCAAAATTAGAGGGTTGATCCCTAGAAATAGGTGCCTCGGCCAATTTTTGGAAATATATTGGCCTTTAATGGACTTTTTGATGGATGGATTCGAGGTTAGGTTGGCCAAAATCATAAGCTAGCATGTGGCTCGCTGATTTTGATAAGGTTTGGCATGCATGAAGTGTAAGGGGTTAGTGTTGGTCACAACATAGGTTTTGTGGTTGAGTAGGTAATGGAAGAGTTTTGTGGCAACAAAAACTAAGGCTAAGAAATTTTTTTGGGATGGGTGTATCAGGTTTCATAGTCCAAAAGAGTACAAATTATGTAATAAACCACCTACTCCTTGTGTTGTTCATCGCAATGAGTGAGCATGGCCCCCAAGGAGTGATCGGTAGCTGAGATATATAGGTAGAAGGGTTGATCGTCTTTAGGTGGAATGAGTATGGGTGGTTGAAGAAGGTATTGTTTTAAGGCCTTAAAATCTTTATGGTAGTCATCATCCCATTTAAACGATACATCCTTCTTGCGAAGATGATGAAATGGTTGACACCGATCGATAATTGTGAAATGAAACAGAAAATACACTACAACTTACCTTGTAGGCTATGGAGTTTCCTAAAGTTAGTGGGTGGAGGCATTTCGAGAATGGCCTTGAATTTAGCAGGTTAACTTCTATACTATGTAGGGAAATAATAAATCCTAAGATTTTTCCCGAGAGGACCGTGAATACACACTTCTTGGGCTAAAGGTGAAGGCAATATTTAATAAGGTAGTCAAAGATGGTTTTGAGGATGGTGAGGTGCTCGGAGCGGTGTTTAGATTTGGCAAGGAGGTCATTGATGTAATCTTCCAATATACGATGCATGATGTCATGGAAGATGTACGTCATAGCCTTTCTTGATATATGGCGATAGCATTTTTAAGGCCAAAGGGCATGACTCGATAGCAGGAAGGTCCCCAAGGGTGATGAATATGGTTTTGTGTTGATCCTCTGGGGCAAGTAAGATTTGGTTATAACCCAAGAAGTCATCCATGAGTGATAGCATCTCGTGACTAGTGGTAAGGTCAACCAGCTGGTCAATACCAGGTAGAGGAAAGTCATCTTTTGGGTAAGCTAGATTGAGGTCATGGAAATCCATGCAAATGTAGATTCCCCCTGTTGCCTTAGTAACAGGGACAATGTTAGAAATCCAACAAGGATAATCAATGGGTAATATGAAGGAAATAGAAAGAAGGTGCTGAAGTTATTCTTTGACAAGAAGGGCAATGCGAGGGTGCATTTTTGTCATCTTTTATTTGATAGGCTTGGCATCAGAGAACGGTTACAATATTGTGGACCACTATCGTGGGGTCAATATCGGGCATGTCTGCATAAGACCAAGTGAAAGCATGGTTATGGTTTTTGAGAAAAGAGGTGATGGCTTCTTGTTCAACAACATCTAAAGATTGATCGATCTTTAGGATGTGCGGGTCATCCTGAGTATGAATGTTGATCTCAATAGTCGATTCATTCAACATGGTTTACGTCTCAGATGGTAACGAATGATGAATATATGAGTCTTTTGCACCAAGGTAGGTGAGTATAGATTCATCATCCTGACATTGAATGATTTTAATTAAAGGTGTATCATTATCGATCATTTCAGTATACAGGAAGGGAAGAGAGGAAGAAGCCTCGCCCTCATGTTGATAAGTGAGAGGAATATGGTGTTTGTGAACAAAAAATTTTTAGGAGGAATGAATTTTGGGTCCATCGACTCTGTCGGTGAAGGTGGTGATGGTGATGAATAAGGTAGAGAAGGTTTAATGTCCTCAATGAGCTCAATGTGAGCCTTCTTGGTAGGTGGTTCAGCAAATTTGATACCACTACAATCGTTATGTTGAGAGTAGTACATGGAATCATAGTATGGCGACATTTCTCATAAAATTCAAAACCAAAACCCTTCCACGCACATTGGTGTAGGAAGGTGTGGGTAAAATGGTGATTGGTGAGTGACTGGAGGTCAATGGAAAATGGGTGGGTTTATGATGGTGGTTCAGGTGTGTAAGTGGTAGTATCAAGTCCCCCATAGGTGAGACTAGTACGAAGGTGGGGAGGACCATAAAGGAGATGTTCTCCTATACAGTGATCATAATGAGGGTGTTGGTGAAGACTTCCATACTCTTGTGGAGTAAGGAATGTGTTGACACTATATAGGTGATACTCCCTAGAGTGAGGTGTTGAAAAATGCCTTCCAAGGGATCGATGGTTGGTATGTGGGTAGCTGGAATAGACGATGTGTCGGAGGCCGACACGTGAGGTGGAGCTAATGGATTGAGAGGCTGATGGTTCGGTCATGGAGGTTATGAAAGTGGTAGTCATGGAGGAGGCATGTGTGGTTGAGGTAGCGGCTATCTTGGTAAGCGGAGGTGTAGGTGAAGTGGTAGTGGTCGTGGAGGTAGACACCTTAATGTGTATAAGTACGTCATTGGGTCAGTAAAGCATGTTGCATGTTTTAAAAGGTGATGGATCAGTTGGAATAGTATAGGTGTGTCCTTCATGCTCTAACTTTACACATAGATGTAAAGTGGAAGGAACACAACCCATGACATGAATCTAGGGTCTTCCAAGTAACAAGTTATATTGGAATTCCCCCTCCAAGACGTAAAATAAATCTGGAACAATGCGGGGGCTCACGTAAATGTGGAGGATGACAGTGCCTAGTGTAGAGGTGATAGCATCATTGAATGAATACAACATGACAAGATGTTTATGCATGCAATTGTTAGGTATGCACATTTGAGTGAATGCATGGGATGAATTGATATTAATGTGAGTGCCCCCATCAATCATTACATGTTGTACACGTATATCATCGATGTGGATAAAGATGAAGAGAGCTGGTCCGGATCATATATTGGTGCGGCAAAGGCAATCTTTTCTAGTGAGAAGCTAAGGAGGCTACTTGGTGAGTAGGTTGAGGTGTGGAAAAAGGTGGAAATTTGGTGAGAGAGGCTACATGATGGGGTGTGATAATGAAGGCTACGGGTGTAGGGTCATTGGGTAAAACCTCAATAGATTTCAGGACCTCCATGAGAGCTTGATGATAGGAGTCCAAGGTTTAGATGAGGTCATATAAGGACATTTTGAGGGAGGAGGATTGGTGTAGTTGTTTGATCATTAGGTGGTGTGTGACCCCATTAGAAATAGGATACATGGGGTTGTGGATAGTGATTTTAGGTGTGAGTGCAGATGGTATGTTAGGTATAGGATTGGTTGGTGAGGTAGTTTCCTTTTCCTTACCTTTGTCCTTCGAGAACAGTAGCAATGTGGATCATGTTGATCCGAGGTGGGGATGTAGGCAAGGTAGGTGATCCATGAAAGATATGGTGACATGAAGGAAAAATCCTAGTGGGAGGAAGGAACTTTGTGGGATGAGCTAGGAACATCGACAATGGGGTGGAGATTTGGTGAGATCATTGATACAAACCATGTTAATTTCAAATCTTAGAGGTAGTTCTAGGAGTTATGGAGGTAAAGGTCTAAGTCTTTGAGTAGGTAGTGAGGGAAGAGTTGTGGGAATGGGTGTTGGTGAAATGGGGTCCTCATCAAGAAGGTCTTCATCATCAAAGTTTTCTTCAGGAGGACACACTAGATAAGGATAGTTTTTAAAGCCTTGTAGTTCTCCACACCGTGTCCTAGCACATGATGGTAGGCACAAATTTTAGTGTCATAAAAACCTTTTGGTTTAGGTTTGAGAGGGATATAAGGTTTGAGCAGCAGTAATGTGATGAAAGAAGTATCTAGGAGGTTGGTAAATATTTTCGCATAGGACCTTGCTAGTGGGTCGCAATGGGAAGTGAAAGTGGGTTTGGGCGTAGGTGCGGCTGATTGTTGAGGAACGGTCTTTGTAGGAGGGGGAGTGGGTCAAGCTATGGTTTTGGGTGTTAGTCCGGTATTGGGTGTTGGTCATATTTGTTTGGGTAGGGGTATGGTATATGAATTGGTAGGATGGTGTATGGTTGTTTTGACTACCTTATTAGAGGGTAGCAGATTTTTGTCTTTGGGTTGCTCCTTCTTAGGTAAATGTGATATGGGTGTACAAGATCTAGAGGGAAAAGTGGATGGCGGAAGAGGGTGAGTTACCCATGGGGATAGTGGAAGTGTCTCTGTGAAGGTAGATGACATGGGTCATGTAGGGGGTGTGAGGGACAGAGATTGAAGTGTAGTAGGTAGTGAAGAAGTTGTTGAGGGTATTGGAGGTATGGGTGGTAAAGATGCTGCAGGTGTGGGTGTAAGTCATGTCGGGTGCTTGGGTATGTTAGAGGTTTGCAAGGAAGGAATGGGCTGTTGTGTTTTTAGTTTATTGATGGGTGGAGGTTTCTTGACCGCGTTGGGAGGTTGAGGTCCTAAGATAGATGGAAAGGGTGAAGGTGATAAAGGAGTGACTGGCACAGCCAGAGTATGAGTTCTATGGGCTTGGTTCTTCAGTTTGGGTGTCAGAGTAGGTTTGGTGTTGACTTTGGAGGATGTAGCTAAATCTAGTTTGATAGGTGGATGAATAAGGCTGGTGGGTGGGGTGACCCCTAAGGTAATAATAGGTTTAGTCAAGGGAGATGATGTAGGTGTAGGTTTGGATTTAGATGTATGTTGGGTTATGGGTAAGGGTGTGTATTGAGCTATGATGGGTGTCATGGAAGAAGTTGTGATAGAGGTGGTTGTGCTTAGTTTGATTGGTCAAAATATTTTTGGGTAGATAGTGGAAGTGTCAACAAGTGACATCTGCATTTACATTGAGACATGAAGCGTAAGGTGTCCCCACGAAGAAGGCTTTGTCCACATAATCTAACCGATTGGCTAAATGTGAGAACAACACGTCTACAAGTGAAGTTGATGAGGACCTAATGGAAATTCCCATAAAATTTGTCTTAGGGATGGGAATTTGCTAGCTTTGGCTTCCATGGGTAAGAGAGCCAAAAGTAGGTCTGCAGGATCTTGGGTAGCTGATGGAGAATGATTACCTAGGGGTAAAGGCATTTCTACTGGGTCTTGGATAGGTGGAGGAGATGACGGGTGCTCCTCTATGGGTGGAGAAGATGGTAGGTGCTCCTCTGTGGGTGGAGGAGATGATGGGTGCTCCTCTGTGGGTGTAGGAGATAAACAAGCATCTTCCATGGGCTAGAGAGGTACTGCGGGTGATGACTCTCTAGGTGGAGAAGCCAAAGGTGAAATGGTCTCAATGTTAATGGGAGGCTCCTCCATGGGTGATGAAGGAGGTGAAAGGTGTTCCTCTGTGGGTGGAGGAATAGGTGAGGTGGGTTCAAGTGTAGGTGGAGGACTTTAGGCTAGGATTTCCTCGATGGAAGGAATATGAGGTAATTGGGAAGCAATGGGTGCATCGCTGAAAATAGTGTGGACCTCGCGGGTATGACTATCATGAGTTGAGGTCTCTCCGGTTTGATCAATAAAAGGAGCATGATTAGGAAAGGGTTTCTTGAAGATGTGTAGGTTTTTATTGGCATGTGCGTTAGGATTATCCATGGTTAACTCACCTTTCTCAAGCATTTCTTGGAATTTTTCAAAAAAGTGATCAATTTCCATCACTATGACCCTTTACTTGATGATCATTACAAAATTCGTGTTCTTTATACCGTGTAGGTGTGGGGCAAGTAGGGTCAAAACCAATGTGTGGTTTCATGGGAGGAAGGGTGATGGCCCCAGATTTAATGAGATTTTCTAAGACAGAATAATAAGGCTCCCCAATTGGGGTGTATTTCTATTGTTCTCATCTGAATTGAAAAGTATGAATGGGTGAGATATTAGATGAGGGCTAGCCTGATTTGATAGGTGAGATGGGCTAGGTTTGATACTACTATGTTAGTGGTCCCTTGGCCTTTGAATAATTATTCTATGGTTTTGAAGAAGAAGAGGTATCATTTGACTTGAATGCTAAGTTATTATTGCATAATTGGATTTTATTCTCTTTGATAGCATGAATCTCTAGCTTTTGTGCCATGGTGAATGCTTCGTCAAAGGTTCGAAAGGTTTGAACCTGTAAGGTCTATGAGATATACCTAGCACAAGCCCGTGTGAAGAGTTCGATGAGTTTGGTTTGCAGTAGTTGGAATGTGAGTTGATTGATCAGGATATGCCAACGAGCAACAAAATCTGCGATAGATTTGTCATCATACATCGATGCGTATAGTATAGGTCATTCATGGTAACCTTCTTAATGATATTAATGGAGAGGTGATCTAAGAAGGCTTGGGCTACCTAATTAACTAAGATTATAGAGTGTCTAGGTAACCCACTATACCAATCTAACGTGGGTCCAGTCAAAGACATGGGAAAGGTCCTCCGGAGAAAAGCATCGTCATGGGCAATTAGATAACATCCATGTTTAAAATACCACAAATGTTGTTATAGGTCTTCTTTTATATTGAAATGGTTGAATTTAGGCATTTCCCAATGCATGGGATATGGAAAGATAGGAATGAATGGATGTATAGGCTGATTACAAATCTCATCGTAGATGAGAGTGTTCCGAGCTAGAAACCGATGCCTCCATTGTTTGCATCTTGTCCATCATTAACTTAATTAGGTCATTGGTAGGTTTTTATAGATGAGTGACTCTGTAGTGTAAGAGGGTTGGTGTTGGGCATATAACGGGGTGACATTCCAAGTAGATGGTGTTGCCATGTAGGTAGTTGTTGTTGCAGAGACTCACAAAGACCCTAGATGCGAGATCAGGCTTCTAATTTGATCACTCTAGCATCCAGTGTGATTGCACAACATGGAAACCTCTCTCCAAGCGTGGGACTTGTAAAACCAAGAGAGGAATCTCCAGAGAAGGCTGGTTCCTACTCCTAAACTACCTGCCACAAGCTATTCCAGTGCAGGCAAGCTAATCTAAACCTAATCTAACCATGCCAAGGAGAGAGAGAGAGAGAGAAAAGGGAAAAACAGCAAAAGCCTACACTAAAATGGTGATACACCAGAGAAGGAGAATGTTGAACATCTATCAAAACTACCATGGGACAAGGAGAGGTGAGCAATGGGAAGGATGGACAGATGCATCACAGGCCCAAAGATAGATTTCACATAGAAAATGCCCCAAAACTCCGTGAACACAACTCCAGACCTGTAATGAACATCAGAACATGCACAAATACCTGCAATGAAGAGAGGCAAGAAGAAAACAAGCAAAGGAACGAGTAAGGATGGACAGATGCATCACAAAACACGTTTTTGTTGCTCCAGAAGTTTGCACAGAACATCATTTCAATAGTAAAAGGCAAAACGCCATTACAGAGCAAGGGAGGAGGTTCGAACTCCATTTTCAACCCTGGAGAAGAAAAAGAAGGGAGGGCAGAGCAGAAAAGATGAACAACTTGTAATTATTTTGAAAGAAGCCCCTCTGTACAATATATAGGAAGAAAGAGAGAGGGAAGAGAGAGGAGATTCGAATCTACCCCAACCACTCCCAGGTCACATTTAACTCATTTCATTATGGCGGCAGGTGAGAACCCTGGCAAAATGGTGACTGTCACAGCGTAAACATGAGTCGTCTATTGTATTAAAGCTGGTCGCTGAAACGTCACTTCTGTCTATTATCACGCGTCAGAGCCATTTCTTAACTTTCTCTCTCCACACCAAACCAAAATGCAAGATTGACCCTGGAAACGTGTAGAGCATTTCACCAGCTTTCCAATGATATAAAGAACGTGCAAATCCGAGCTCTGGATCGAAAGTTATGGAGGTCTGAAGATTTAGGGCACAAAACAGGTGAAAACAGATTTTTAAATTTCTTCCCATGCTCTGCCACCTGGACGACACGTGTCGTGATCTGATTGGATGTGTATTCTCTCTCCTTCCCTGTCCCGTGGGTTTTCTTTGACTTTTTGATGACTTGGAACATTTTTTACTTTTCCTCCGCGCCCCCGCCACTTGGGACACGCGGCATGCATTGATTGGTCGACAGGGGGCACGGGGCAGACCTTTTCCTTTTAGCTTTTGGGTGAACTTCTGGCCAAATTCTAACTCCTCCCCGAGCTCCACATTCCTGCTCCATAGGACACGCGTCCTCTTTTGATTGGCTCGGGCTGACCCTTCAAAACTCACCCTTTGACTTTTGGACTTTTCTCCTTGTGACACGTGTCATGATTTGGTTGGTTCTCGGCTTTTCGGCTATCCGCGCCTTCCACGTCCCTCTGTCCCACTTGTCCCAGTGCTACTTGGGACAAAAACTTCCGATTCGCCCGATTCGGCCGGTTCACGTACATCTGTTCCAACTGTCCCGGACTGTCTGGGACAAATTCTTCGGTTCACCCGATTCGGCCGGTTCGCGTTCCCACGGCCCGAATGTCCCAAACTGTTTTGCTCAGCAGTTAGTCAATTTTCTTCTTCTTCAGCCGAATCGATTTTTGCATGCGTCCCACGCGTCTCGACGGCCGGATGTTCCTTGTGCTCTATAGATTTCTGGTGATCTTTTGGCGATTCGCGCCTCGACGTCCCTCATGTCCCGATTGCTGCAAGACTAGGACTTAGCCATTTTTCATGATTTTTCTCGCCCAAGCTTGTTCCTTTTGTAGCCTTTCACCTTTCTCAGACTTGCTCTTTTCAACCACGGGACTTGAATCTTCGATGCATGTTATCAAAATTACCCCCGGGGGTGAATTTTTGGATAACAATTTGGTGACTCCGGGTCATATGCCTCGCTAGATGAAGTTACACGATTCGAAGCATCCATTGGGCATGGAGTCATGAGTTGTAACCTACAACTGATCTGAACTTTGAAAACCTCCCCTTGAGCCACTTGAAACCCACCGGACATGGAGTTGTTCTCACCAAAATGCCACTGAAATGAACTGCGCAAGAGCAGAACCAGCAACACCAAAACTATGTACAGAACTGAAAATCATACATGCTCCAAATGGAACATGCAGAGTGTGCACAAGCACTTCTTCTACTGAAAGCAAACCTACCTACTCTACTCTAACTGGGAGCAAAGGGCAAGCTAAACAAACCCTGCAATTGGTTGTGAGAAATAGCTTCCCTTTCTCAAAAGTGGCAGCCATGCAATTGATTTGGAGCTGATCATGGCTGTTGGGATGAGTGGAAAATCAACAAGAAGCTGGTCTCCCACCCAAATCATCAAGGTATCAGCTGAAGGTGAACCCAATACCTCTTTTAGTTGCTCTGCATTTGGATTGAAGGGGTATGACAGCTGATCCTTGGTACTTTGTAGCTCACCCTCATGCTCAGAAGCAAGCATGACTGGTTGTGACTTCTCCTTTGGCTCCGATGAAGCCAAATACCTGATTGGGCAAGGTCTGATCCGTTTGATATGCCCATAGCTCTGATTTTCAACTCCAAAAGTGGAGTCTTCTTGTAGACCCTCTTGAATGGATGGTGTGGAAGCAATGGTGAAGTTCCTCTGTCCTTTCTCTTTCTCCAATGAAGAACATGAAAGACTAAAATCTTCCAATCTTGATTCCAAAGAGCTGCTATAGGATGCAGGCTGCTGCAAATGAATGTTCTCCTTCATGACAATAGACTCTTGTGTTTGGAATGTGGATGATGAAAGAGAGAATGGTGGAAACTCAACCAGCTCTTCTCCATCAAAACAGTCCTCCAAATCTGACAGATAAACTACCTCATGGCTGTCCTGCTGCAAATGTTCAACTTCCTCCATGGTGTCCTCTTGATCTGTAACTTGACCACCATGGTTTCCTTCACCCTCCAGCATTGAGTTTGAGAGATCAAACTCCTCTTCAGTACTAGAACTTGAGAGAGGTGAAGTATAA
This sequence comes from Taxus wallichiana var. yunnanensis, assembly GCA_018340775.1. Lineage (NCBI taxonomy): Eukaryota > Viridiplantae > Streptophyta > Pinopsida > Cupressales > Taxaceae > Taxus > Taxus wallichiana. The sequence goes on from CM031234.1 coordinate 950,550,747, forward strand.
AGAAAAACTGAAGGTTCTCCTGTAGCCTGCTTTGTGCTCAAACCCCTTGGATCTGCGCTTTTCTCCTCCACAGCTAGAATGTGCTCCTCTTCTTTTGGATCTGGAGCAGCTTCTCCCTTCTCCAATGTTTGAAGACAACCTTGCTCTTGGTTGAACTCTTCCTCCAGCATGAAGTTTGTCAAGTCAAACTCTTCAATCTGCTGCTCTAGAGGACAAGTTGGGACTGCAAGAACTTCTTCTGCTGCTGCAACAAAATCAGTCCTGACCACCATTTGTTCTCTGACTTCAACCTCTCCTGCAGGCTTAACCATCAAGGGGATCTTTGTTATCCCAAATTTGGCAGCCCAACTCCTCAAGTTGTCTGTCATTTCTTTTCTTCTTGGCTCTTCCTCTTGCTCTCCTTGATGGCTGATTTTTGCAATTTCTTCTTCCCTACATGGAATTGGGAATGCAAGAGGAGGGGTGGGTTGCAACTCAATTGATTTGGCATTTTTTTGTGGTGGTAAAGGAGATGAAATCTCTTGTTTCTTTAGAGGAGGGGGTATTTCTTTTAGCTCTTGTGGAGAGGATGACTGTTTGGAAGGAAAAAGGAAAGAAGAATTGAGGTGTGGTGGAAGACTGAGAGGTGAAGACATGGGATCAACATTTGGGACAGCAGATGGAGAGTTCAAAATTTGCAAGTCCAGATGAGATGATGTTGCTTGAGTAATGGGAAGAGAGAAACCAGATGATGGTGTAGAACTTACCCATTGACAAGGTTGTTCAACAACAGGTGTATAGGCCTCTATCTCTGCTGTCCATTGTGCAAGTTGGGGCAACATCTTTATCATGAAGTCCAGCTTCTCCTGAGGGCTGAAGTGTCTTGGAAAAGGGCCTCCCCATGGACAAGGAGTCCTGCAACCAATTCTGAAAGCTCTCATTTGAGCTGTTTCTCTGGACTGCACCATCTTTACCTCCATCTTTTGGATTTTCTCCAACAGACCAGCATCTTGCATCTGATAGTCTTCATAACCAGCATACCCTTGCTCTTGATGTGCTTCGTATCCAAACTGACTTTGGCACTGCTGCTCATATGGGTATGCATACTGATCTTGAATCTACTCAAAATGTTGACTTGGAGGATTTGTAAAACATGTTGGAGGTGGAATATACTGCTGTTGTTGATGTGAATTCCATGATGGAAATGAAGTCATGATTGCACAACTTCATGGAATGGAAAAGAATGAAAGGGATGGAAAGAAAGATGGATGGGAATGGATGGAAAATAGGTCTGCAACTCAGAGAATGAGTTATTGATCAGATGGAGTCGCCAGATGTGTTTGTAAGTGCCTCCAAAGGCTGAAATCTTCACAGGAACACACCAACCTACAAAAGATGAAGTGAAAGACCTCTAAGGTCCCACCAGGCATGCCAAAACTATTGTTGCAGACTCACAGCACCCCTGGATGCAGATCAGGCTTCTAAGTTGATCACTCTAGCATCCAGTGTGATTGCACAACATGGAAACCTCTCTCCAAGCGTGGGACTTGTAAAACCGAGAGAGGAATCTCCAGAGAAGGCTGGTTCCTACTCCTAAACTACCTGCCACAAGCTATTCCAGTGTAGGCAAGCTAATCTAAACCTAATCTAACCATGCCAAGGAGACAGAGAGAGAGAGAAAAGGGAAAAACAGCAAAAGCCTACACTAAAATGGTGATACACCAGAGAAGGAGAATGTTGAACATCTATCAAAACTGCCATGGGACAAGGAGAGGTGAGCAATGGGAAGGATGGACAGATGCATCACAGGCCCAAAGATAGATTTCACATAGAAAATGCCCCAAAACTCCGTGAACACAGCTCCAGACCTATAATGAACATCAGAACATGCACAAATACCTGCAATGAAGAGAGGCAAGAAGAAAACAAGCAAAGGAACGAGTAAGGATGGACAGATGCATCACAAAACATGTTTTTGTTGCTCCAGAAGTTTGCACAGAACATCATTTCAATAGTAAAAGGCAAAACGCCATTACAGAGCAAGGGAGGAGGTTCGAACTCCATTTTCAACCCTGGAGAAGAAAAAGAAGGGAGGGCAGAGCAGAAAAGATGAACAACTTGTAATTATTTTGAAAGAAGCCCCTCTGTACAATATATAGGAAGAAAGAGAGAGGGAAGAGAGAGGAGATTCGAATCTACCCCAACCACTCCCAGGTCACATTTAACTCATTTCATTATGGTGGCAGGTGAGAACCCTGGAAAAATGGTGGACTGTCTAGCAGAAACGGCGAGCTGTCTGTTGTATTAAAGCTGGTCGCTGAAACGTCACTTCTGTCTATTATCACGCGTCAGAGCCATTTCTTAACTTTCTCTCTCCACACCAAACCAAAATGCAAGATTGACCCTGGAAACGTGTAGAGCATTTCACCAGCTTTCCAATGATATAAAGAACGTGCAAATCCGAGCTCTGGATCGAAAGTTATGGAGGTCTGAAGATTTAGGGCACAAAACAGGTGAAAACAGATTTTTAAATTTCTTCCCGCGCTCTGCCACCTGGACGACACGTGTCGTGATCTGATTGGATGTGTATTCTCTCTCCTTCCCTATCCCATGGGTTTTCTTTGACTTTTTGATGACTTGGAACATTTTTTACTTTTCCTCCGCGCCCCCGCCACTTGGGACACGCGGCATGCATTGATTGGTCGACAGGGGGCACGGGGCAGACCTTTTCCTTTTAGCTTTTGGGTGAAATTCTGGCCAAATTCTAACTCCTCCCCGAGCTCCACATTCCTACTCCATAGGACACGTGTCCTCTTTTGATTGACAAAGCTAACCTTTCAAAACTTTCCCTTTGACTTTTAGACTTTTCTCCTTATGACACGTGTCATGATTTGGTTGGTTCTCGGCTTTTCGGCTATCCGTGCCTTCTGCGTCCCTCTGTCCCACTTGTCCCAGTGCTACTTGGGACAAAAATTCTGATTCACCCGATTCGGCCGGTTCGCGTACATCTGTTCCAACTATCCCGGACTGTCTGGGACAAATTCTTCCGGTTCGCCCGATTCGGCTCCCACGGCCCGAATGTCCCAAACTGTTTTGCTCAGCAGTTAGTCGATTTTCTTCTTCTTCGGCCGAACCGGCTTTCCGCATCCCCGCGCATCCTGATGGCCCGAATGTTCCTTGTGCTCTGCAGACCGCCTGGCGATCTTTCGGCCGATTCGCGCCTCGACGTCCCTCATGTCCCGACTGTTGCGAAGACTAGGACTTAGCCATTTTTCATGATTTTTTCTGGCCCAAGCTTGTTCCTTTTGTAGCCTTTCACCTTTTCTCAGAACTTGCTCTTTTCAACCTGGGACTTGAATTTTCTGATGCATGTTATCAAAATTACCCGGGGGGTGAATTTTGGATAACATGATGAGTGTTAGTGCAAAATCACAAAGACCCTTAGATTTGGTCAGGTTTCTAGGTTGACCATACTATCATCCAGTGTGATTGCATAACATTGAATCCTTTCTCCAAGTGTGGGACTTGAAAAGTGAGAAAGGATTCTCCAGAGAAGGCTGGTTCCTATTCCTCTGTTCAGATGCACATGAAATATGCAGAGGGTTTGCTCGAAACCTAATCTAATCTGCCAAGGAGACAGGGTAAGAAGATGCATAAAAATAAATCTAAGCTAATAGAGGTGATGCACCGAGGAATGAAGAAAACCTATCTTGCCAGTAAACACAGACCATTCAAATGTGATATAAGATCATGCACAGATAACAAAACTTGTAGTGAAAGACCAGGAGGATGCAAAATGAACACAGAGAGGGTTGAGAATCATCCACAGACATGTATTACTTGCTCCAAAGATTGATACAATGCACTATAGAATGCCAAGAGGTAGAGTCATATTACAGTTTCAAATGAGAGGTTCGAACTCCATAAATTCACCTGATAGGAGAAGAAGGGAGGAGAAAAATAGAAAATGTTCGACCTTTTGAAAGAAGCTCCTCTTTACAATATATAGGAAGAATGAGAGAGGGAAAAGAGAGGAAATTTAGAATCTACCCCAACCACTTCTAGGTCGTATTTTAAATCATCTCATTATGGCAGAAGTGGCGAATCCTGGAAAAATGGCGGAAATCATTTGTCTAATGAAGTGGCGAATTTTCTGCTGCATTAAAGCTGGTTGTTGGAGCGTCACTTCTGGCATTACCACGCATCAGGGACGTTTTCTCAATTTTCTCTCTCTAGACTACACCAAAATGCAAGATTGATCCTAGAATCATGTAGAGAATTTTAACAGCTTTCCGTTGATATAAAGAACATGCAAATCTGAGCTCTGGATCGAAAGATACGACGATCTGAAGATTTAGGGCACAAAATAGGTGAAAACGTGTTTTGAAAATCTTTCCGTGCTCTGCCACCTGGATGACACGTGTCAAGCGTTGATTGGATGCATCATTCTCTCTCCTTCCCTACTTCATTGGACACGTGTCCTCTTTTTATTTTCTCGGGTCAGTGCTTGAAACCTCGCCCTTTGACTTTTGGACTTTCTCCCTTGTGACACGTGTCGTGATTTGATTGGTTCTCAGGCCTTTCAGATTTTCGTGTCCTTCGCGTACATTTGTCTCGATGTCCCAAACTGTTTGGGACAAAAACTCCCGATCCACCCGAAATGGGCTTCCTTGTCCCTCATTCGGCCGATGACACGTGGCATTGCTTGATTGGCTTTTAGCTCCTTCGGCTATCTGTGTCCCACGCATCCCTTTGTCCTAACTGTCCCAGTGCAAGTTCCCTGTTTCGGCTGAACTGGCCGGTTCGCGTCCTTCGCATACATTTGTTCCAACTGTCCCAGACTGTCTGGGACAAATTCTTCCGAACCACCCGAAATGGGCTTCCTTTGCTCTCGGCCGCTTCACCTTTTCGCGTCCTTCACGTCCTCGCGGCCCAGATGTCCCAAATGCTTAGTGCGAAAGTTCTCCTTTTCGGCCAAACCAGCCGTTCACGTCCTTCGCGTACATTTGTTCCAAACGTCCCAGAGTAGTTAGTCGATTTTCTTCTCCTTCGGCTGAACCAGCTTTTCCGCATCCCACATGTCGTGATGTCCCAGATGTCCCTTTGCTTCGCAGGCCACCTGGAGGCTTTTCGGCCGATCCGCGCCTCGATGTCCCAACTGTTCCAACTTTTGCGAGGACTAGGACTTAGCCAATTTTCACGATTTTTCCTGTCCCAAGCTTGTTTTTTCCACTTTTTCCACCTTTCCTTAGGGCTTGCTCTTTCCTTCTTTCGGCAGGGGAGTTAGAAAAAATTAGAGGAAACCCAGAAACATGATTTTTCCCCTAAATCAATCCATTTGCCTAGGATTTGAGAAACTCGATGCATGTTATCAAATTAACATGGGCAAGATTACCTCTCTTCCATGACATGCCTAAATGGAGAGTTACTTGTGGATCTTTTGGGAGTTATCCTATCAGCCCATAAGGCTGATTTCAGTTTGGTATGCCAAGCCCTCTGATTCTCATCAAGAGTCCTCCTAATGATCCTCAACAAGTTCTTGTTTGTAGACTTGGCCTGGCCATTACCTTGAGGGTAATAGTTTGATGAAGTGCTTAGGTAGATCCCATTCTTGACAGCCCACTCAGTCACCTTAGATCCAATGAATGCCAATGCATTATCAGAGATTATTGTAGCAGGTACGCCAAATCTGGTAGTTATCCCCTCATAAAAGTCTAAGATGCTAGACTCATTTGCCTCTTTGAGTGCTACTGCTTCTGTCCATCTGGTGAAGTAGTCCGTGGCTATCAAAATCCATTTGTGCCCTTGGCTTGAATTGGGATTAATGACTCCAATGAAGTCCAAACCCCATTGCATGAATGGCTGGTCAACTGAGATTGGATGTAATGGAAGGGCAGCAAGTCTTTCTTTTCCTGTGAAGAATGCACAATTCTTACACCTCTTGATCCATGCATAGCAATCACTGAAGATTTTAGGCCAATAATAACCAGCCTTCATGATTTTTAGAGCTGTCACTCTTGGTGCAAAATGACCACCAGCTGGTCCACCATGAAACTCTTCCAACACCCTTTGAATCTGATTTGTGCTAATGCATCTCAGCAACACTCCATTCACATCTTTCTTGAACAAAACTCCATCAACAATGGCATATGGAACAACCTGCAACCTGAAGTATCTCCTCTTTGCTTTGCTCATTTCTGGAGGGCATAGGCTTGTCTGTAGGAAGTGTATCATACTCTGAGTCCAACAGGGAGTGGGCACATTATCATTTTCCTATTCTTGACCATCCTGTAGTACCAAGACAACATCTTCTTCATTACCTGCTTCAACTTGTCGACTCAAGGCTAGTTGTTCGCATAGTCCCTTCCCACGTACTAGTTTGGTGACCTTGATCTCGATGTCATATTCCATGACACGAGTTATCCATCCTACACGTTTCTCATTCAGATCCTTGTTTAGATGGAAGTCCCTGACTCCCACATGAGAGACCAATAATTGGATTTTTTTGTTTGAGACTAGGTGCTTGAATTTCTTTAAACTCCTGATCATTGCAAGTACATGCTTTTCAATGAAAGAGTACCTAGTTTCATATTCCTCCAAGCCTTGACTGAAGAAAGCAACTGGTTGTTCTAATCCTTCTTTGTTTTGTTGTGCCAAGATTGCAGAAATTGTATCTCCACCACCAAAGGCATATAACATGAAATCCTTGGAGAAGTTTGGATTGACGAGAGTTGGAGCTTGAGATATAGCCTCTTTTATTGCCTCAAAACTTGCCTTGCCTTCAGATGTCCACTTAAATGCCATGCTCTTCTTCAACATCAATGTTATTGGCTTTACGAGAGCTGCAAAGTTTGGAACAAACCTGCGGACAAAATTGATCCTTCCTAAGAAGCTTTGAAGAGACTTCTTATAACTTGGCAATGGCAACGCTCGAATTGCTTCAACTCTTTCTGGGTCAATCATCAATCCCTCCTTTGAAACAATATGGCCAAGAAGTTTTCCCTCATGAGCCAAGAATATGCATTTTTAGGGATTCAATGATAGCCCAAATCTTCTACACCTCTGAAATACCTGCCTCAGATGAAAGAGGTGATCCACTACATTTTTGGAGAATATAGTGATGTCATCAAGGTATATCAAAACTATTTTATTGATCAACCCCTTGAATGCCATATCCATTGCTCTTTGGAAAGTGGCTCCAGCATTTGATAGCCCAAATGGCATCTTCTTGTAGGCATAGGTCCCCCATTTGGTGGTGAAAGCCATCTTGAATTGGTCATATTCGCTTCACCATTACTCGATTATATCCTGAGTAGCCATCTAGGAGAGAGAATCTCTCCGAACCGGATACTACTTGCAATATTTGTTCCATTGAAGGAAGTGGGTAATGGTCTTTGAGAGATGCCCTATTTAGGTCTTGGAAATCTACACACAACCTAATTTCTCTCGCTCTTCTTCCTGACCGGAACCAAGTTTGTGACCCAGCTTGAGTGCTTGATCGGGAATATAATGCTTGCCTCTATTAGCTTATTTAGCTCTTTCTTCATTAGAGGCTCAATGTGAGGGTTGACTGGTCTCTACTTCTACCTGATGGGCTTAGCATCTGGATCCAATTCTATGGTATGCTGAGCCAGGTTGGGATTGAAACCTTTCAAGTCTTCATAGCTCCAAGCGAAGACATCTGGAAATTCTTGGCAAAGTTGTATGAAATCTGATTTCTCCTGTTCAGTGGCTACCTTGCCAATTTGAAGTGTTTTGTTTTCCCCAACCGGAATTGGCTCTGAATATTCTCTTTTGACTTGTATGTTAGCCTTTCCTTACGGAACTGGTCATTATGGTTGAAGATAGACTCCAATGTTACTAAACCCTAGGAAGCTTGTCTTTCCGCACTGCACTACTTGATCCCCATCGCTGCTCTAATCTATCTTGATTCTTAGTTGAGAATTCAGCCTCTTCTTGTAAGAAATTGATGATCTGTTGATCGTTCTCAAACAACTGCCACCTGGTGTTATTATCTGGAACTGCTGGCCTCACAATCACATGGACATATGGCTGTGTTTTTTCCCTTTTGATGTTGTCAACCATATCAAACATTGCTCCAACAGCTACGAGCCTATCCGTGGCTTCATTTTTCTTCCTAGGTATGGACGCGATATTGAAAGCTTCGAAATCCTCAACGAGGTCCCATACCCTGTTCTTGTAGTTCTTTAGTAGTTCATTCTTTGTAGCATGTTTTCCCCTGACTTGATTGACGATTAGTTCACTATCACCAAAGACTTGCAGGTTCTTTATTTTCTTCTTGATTTCCTAATGTATCCCTTTCACCAAGGCTTCATATTCAGCAAGTGTTATTTGAACAGAAAACTGGAAACAAAAAGGTGAGTAATACCTTATACCTTGTGGTGAAATGAGCATAGCTCCTCCTCTTGCACCTTGTCTACTCCTTGATCCATCAAAAACAAATTTGCCATACTTCATTCTTGTCTTATGATCTCGGCTTTGTGATGCTTTGGGGAGAGGTTGATCCTCTTCATGCAAACAATAAACCCCTAGCTCGATTCTTCTACTTCTTGATAAGGATCAAAAGCATGCACCTTGCTTTCCCATTCATCAAGAGTCAAATCCAGGATACTTCCAACCTTGGTGTCAGCCTCGTCAGTGCTAGGGTGATCTTCTTGATCAAATGCTGAGCAATTGGCATTAATCTGACTTGGAGTGTAAGGCTCAATATGGAAGTTTGCAATAGGTTCAGACCTAATTGTAGCCTTAGTTCCATACCTTGTTCTAAACAGCATGTGAGACCAATCCACCGAAAGATAGCCTCCAATTTTAGCAGTGAAGTCTCTTGACAAGCACAATGCAAAGAGTGGTGGAAGGTCTATGACTGATACATCTTGTAAAACAACAACATTTGGACATGCATGCAAGGTAAGACTCAAATTTCTAATCACTCCAACTGTTGCTATTGCTGTCCCATCTAGCTGCACTACCCCTTTAGATGTTATTTCATACTAGAGCCCTAGCTGATCAGCTATCTGTTTAGGCATTACTGAGCTACTTGCCCGGAGTCTATCATGCAATTATGTACTAGCTGATTTCCAATGATTAACGAAACATAGAAAGGGGGCTTCAACATTTTACCTTGTTGTGCTCCATGACTTCCTTCAGGCTGGGCAACATTTGTAAGCACTTTGTCTTGCATCTGAACCTGCTGATTAAAAGTTGGCCAATCCTTCATGGCAGCTTGTAGCAGATCTCTTTGGCCTGGGATGGATAGGGATTCCCACATAGATATATTGACGTTTGTCTTCTTCATCTGATCAATGATACTGAATGGTGATGAAGGATCTCTCTGCTGTCCCTTGGTTTACACATTTACTCCTTGTACGTGGGCAGCAACAACTGGCATTTGAGTTGGCCTAGGGGCTGTTCTTGGCTACCCTTGTGCATTTGAAATGGGACTTTGCTTGCCAATCACTTGTGGAACCATGGGAGGTTGTGGATTGGGTGGGGCTAATGGCTGTTCTTCACCCAAATTTCTCCTTTTGACCTTGTGTTGGCTGCAACACCTTGAGAAACCACCTGATTCATGCCACAGAAATCCTCTGCTTGCCAGTTCACCAATGTGGTGTCATTTGGGGCTGATTGCTGTTGGAATGTTTCTTGTTGTTGACTGTTTCCTTGACTGCCCTCACCCTCCACACCAGTAGTTGTCACCATCAATGCTTGATTGAGGGCACCATTGAAACACATGGATTGGTTATGAGGCTCGTTACATGGAAAGCACCAATCATATTCCTGAGCAATGTTGTTCTGTGTTGGCACTAATGCCTTAGAGGTAGATATGACATTTGGATTATAGGGCTGGAATGGTCTATTGGTAGGAGGCCTTGTTTGATTCATATTTGCAGCTGGATTAGGTGGTCTTTGTGGTTGGTATGGCTGCCTATTAGGTTGAGCTTGGGGTTGATAAGAAGGTCTAAAACCTTGGGCTTGTTACCTCTTGAGAGTAACTAGTTCATTGCCTAGGTTTTGCAATTGCTTCATGACTTCTTGAAGCTCATTTGGGGCACTTGGGGATGAAGTGGAAGCTTCATTTGAACTCTGATTTCTAGGAGTGGGAGAAGGAGTCAAATTAGGTGCTTGACTAGTGTTTGGACTCTCTAAACTTGGAAACAATGGCATGGGAGGTCTAGGGGCAAGTTTTCCAGCTTGAATCAAACAATTTTCAGCCCTAATGGCAATGCTATAAGCCATAGGGATTGTTGTGCCTCCCATGGACTGAATTAACATAGAAATATTAGAATTTAAAGCTTTGAGATAGTAGAGAAAAGCACCTTCTACTGTTGGCTTTGATCAAGCATTGGAATCTTCTCCCAAGTTTTTGAAATCAAGTTGAAATCGGGTCAACCGCTCATTGGGAGCTCTCTTGATAGTTGTCAGCTGCTCCAAAAGAGACAAGTTGTCTCCCTTCTCTCCAAATTGCTCGTGAAGTGCAATACACAACTGATTCCAGTTTGTGATAGAACCAGCTCCAAGGCTCCTAAACCATTGCAATGCTTTACCCTTGAATGAAGATGTGAGTAACTTGACAGCCACTTGCATTTCATTGATTTCATGGATTGCACAAAGGTTAACAATATCTTTAACATGATCACCGGAGTAGTCGATTTTTCTCGGTGAAGTAGGGAATGTTCTTCAAGGCTGCAATAGGGACCTGGATGTTGTGCATTGAGAGCAAGTGGGCTGCTGCCTGTGAAGTTGACGTAGGGGTTGTTCTGAGCCATTCTAATTGGTCTTAAAACCCTTGTATACTGAATGAAAGGCCTGTCAGGTGGAGGAGTTGAGAGAGTTCTGTTTGGTGGAGATGGAGACCTCTGAATCCTTCTTCCTCTTTGCCTTCTTCTCAGAGATAATTGCAGGTATTCAAACAACACTTCTTCTTCTCCAACTCTTGACCTTGTGATTCTTCTCATAAGTTTTCAGGCCTGCACTGCTGAAACCAGTTGATTTTTCCCCTGGAGTTGCCGACATGCACATCAACCCTACTACAATAAAAATGAGACCTCTAGGTCCCACCGGGCGTGCCAAAACTGTTAGTGCAAAATCACAGCACCCCTGGATGCTGGTCAGGTTTCTAGGTTGACCATACTATCATCTAGTGTGATTGCATAACATTGAATCCTTTCTCCAAGTGTGGGACTTGAAAAGTGAGAAAGGATTCTCCAGAGAAGGTTGGTTCCTATTCCTCTGTTCAGATGCACATGAAATATGCAGAGGGTTTTCTCGAAACCTAATCTAATCTACCAAGGAGATAGGGTAAGAAGATGCATAAAAATAAATCTAAGCTAATAGAGGTGATGCACCAAGGAATGAAGAACAACCTATCTTTCTAGTAAACACAGACCATTCAAATGTGATATAAGATCATGCACAGATAACAAAACTTGCAGTGAAAGACCAGGAGGATGCAAAATGAACACAGAGAGGGTTGAGAATCATCCACAGACATGTATTACTTGCTCCAAAGATTGATACAATGCACTACAGAATGCCAAGAGGTAGAGTCATATTACAGTTTCAAATGGGAGGTTCGAACTCCACAAATTCACCTGATAGGAGAAGAAGGGAGGAGCAAAACAGAAAATGTTTGACCTTTTGAAAGAAGCTCCTCTTTACAATATATAGGAAGAATGAGAGAGGGAAAAGAGAGGAAATTCAGAATCTACCCCAACCACTTCTAGGTCATATTTTAAATCATCTCATTATGGCAGAAGTGGTGGATCCTGGAAAAATGGTGGGCTGTCTAACAGAAGCGGCGAACTGTCTGCTGCATTAAAGCTGGTTGTTGGAGTGTCACTTCTGGCATTACCACGCGTCAGGGATGTTTTCTCAATTTTATCTCTCTAGACTACACCAAAATGCAATATTGATCCCAAAATCATGTAGATAATTTCAACAGTTTCGTTGATATAAAGAACGTGCAAATCCGAGCTCTGGATCGAAAGATACGACGATATGAAGATTTAGGGCACAAAACAGTGAAAACGTGTTTTGAAAATCTTTCCACCCTCTACCACCTAGCCGACACGTGTAAGCATTGATTGGATGCGTCATTCTCTCTCCTTCCCTGCTTCATTGGACACGTGTCCTCTTTTTATTTGCTCGGGTCAGTGCTTGAAACCTTGCCCTTTGACTTTTGGACTTTCTCCCTTGTGACACGTGTCGTGATTTGATTGGTTCTCGGGCCTGCCGGATTTTCACGTCCTTCACGTACATTTGTCCGGATGTCCCAAACTATTTGGGACAAAAACTCCCGATCCGCCCGAAATGGGCTTCCTTGTCCCTCATTCGGCTGATGACACGTGGCGTTGCTTGATTGGCTTTCGGCTCCTTCGGCTATCCGCGTCCCACGCGTCCCTTTGTCCTAATCGCCCCAGGTTGAAGTTCCCGTTTGGCCGAATCGGCGGTTCGTGTCCTTCGCGTACATTTGTTCCAACTATCCCGACTATGTCTGGGACAAATTCTTCCGAACCACCCGAAATGGGCTTCCTTTTCTCTCGGCCGCTTTGCCTTTTCGCGTCCTTCACGTCCTCGTGGCCCAGATGTCCCAAATTCTTAGTGCAAAAGTTCTCCTTTTCGGCCGAACCGGCCGGTTCGCGTCCTTCGCGTACATTTGTTCCAAATGTCCCAGAGCAGTTAGTCGATTTTCTTCTCCTTCGGCCAAACCAAATTTTTCACGTCCCATGCGTCCCGATGTCCCGTATGTCCCTTTGCTTCGCGGCCGCCCGGAGGCTTTTCTCGCCGATCGTGCCTGATGTCCCAACTGTTCCAACTTTTACGAGGACTAGGACTTAGCCAATTTTCATGATTTTTCCTATCCCAAGCTTGTTTTTGCCACTTTTTCCACCTTTCCTCAGAGCTTGCTCTTTCCTTCTTCGGCTAGGGGAGTTAGAAAAAATCTGAGGGGACCCTAGAAACATGATTTTTTCCCTGAATCAATCCATTTGCCTGGGATTTGAGAACTCTGATGCATGTTATCAAATTAACCCTGGGGGGTGAATTTTGGATAACGAGTAGATTGAGAAGAAGGCAAAGTGAAATAAGGGGTATGTACCTAGAGTGAATATTAGATGAAACAAGAGGCTTATGATAATATGTATATGGAGGTGGAAGGGTCGTGGTGACCTAGTGGTAATGGGGGCTAAGGATTGTGGAATAGAAAGAAAGACATTTTGAAAATGGGTAGGGGTCACCGACACCGGGGGTGGTTATGTAGCTACGGGTATATGTGAGATAATAGGGGCGGATGAGGTTGTATTCTAGGTGGTTGGAGAAGGTATAGTGGATGTGGTGGGTGCAATGAAGGTAGTAGACACAACGGTCATAGTGGGTATAGGGCTTAGATGCGGGAAACACAGAGCTAGATGGGGCTGACGTAGGAGTTAGAATGAGAGTCGGGGGATAGATACGGGCATGTCGTATATCAAATGACCTGAGGTATCTCGAGTGGACGAGTGGGAAAGGTAAAACTGCAAGGCAACAAGATTTTGGTCAAGGAGTCGTGTGAACTCCTCATCTCTGTGGTGATAGTGATAGGTTGGGTAGGATCCATGGGTGATAAAATGGAAGGTGGTGAAGGGCTAGGTGGGAGTGGTTGACAACTGGCATGGAATATGAGGGCATTCGCTTGGCTTCGGGTCAACACCATGTGAACAGTAATTGATCAGGTTGGATTGTTTTCTGTAAATGACACATAAATACAACAGAAAATAGGAGAGACAGGTGGTAGTAGGTGGATTAGGTACCAAATGTCAGCTAGAAAATGACATAGGATGACTGATGCTAGTTAGGTTAAACTGACGCCGGTCACAGGTAACCGCTGCTAGTCATTATGGAAAGTGGACAGTTGGTCAAAAATAAGGTAAAAAGCCAATAATCTGCTAAATATGCAAGATGATAATGAGATTTACCAATAAAGTGAATATGATGATAGTGATAGAGACTTTGAAAAGCAAAGAAGGTGAATAGGTGTCCTTTTGGGTAGGTTGATCAAAATAACTGTAACTGAAAGCCGGTTAGGTAAAACCAATGATGGTCAGAGGGTGACCGATGATGGTCGCTAGACTGACACCGGTTACTATGAAATTGAAACACCGAAATAGAAATGTGGTTGTGAGTTAAAAATTTGATGTGGAATCAAACCCATAATTTTGAGAATGATGAGAATATGGTCCAGGCACACTCAGATGAAGCTGGAATACACCAACTGTGATTAGGAGCGTGTAAGGGGAAATAAGAAAATGAAGAATGAATCCTCTCACCTCAAAATGTAAGCCAAGCAAAAACACTAAGAAAAATACAATTCTAAGAGTGCCTTTTCTATTATGTTTGTTTAGCTTATGCTATTTAAGGACTCGGCTCATGAACTTTAGAATAAAGTTTTTGGTGAGGATGGCTTCCTACAAAGAAGGAGATCTGTGGTGACGTTTGGTATGTTATGGTAGGGTAGGTCGTCCTCCGATGGGGTATTGGATAGAGATAACCAATGGGGTGCCCACTATGCCGTGATCATGTGATCACCTACAACTTATTCTAGGTGAGATGTTGTTTAAGAAAGTGTATAATTTTTGAATTAGTGATGTTTGGATATGACTCAGAGAGAGAAAGAGAAAGAAAGTTCTTTCTATGATTCGTTTGTCAACCATCAGCTAGGAATGACTTCCAGTGTATAGGTTTCCCTCAATTAATGTGAGCTAATGCAAAAAACTAGAATGAAATGCAACAATCATTTTTTTAAACCCAAATCAAAATGTAGAATTCGATGCCACAAATAGATGAACAGGATAAGGGATTCTCTTTCACTAATGCAATACTAATGAAAGGGAAGAAATATTCATTTTAAGCACCAAAATATTATTGCTTTTAGACAATAGAAGAGAAGAAGGTTCTGGGGGAGAAATTTTAATGTAAGAAATTTTTAGAAAAGAAACAAACACACAATGTTTTCACCTAGAAATGAAAGAATTCAAAGAACCCCGAATGGGTCCCACTAGGCATGCCAAAATGTTTCACCTGATTCTAGAGCATTTCTTCGAATGTTGACGAAACAAATGAGGGTAATAGGTTAGGAGGAATACTTGTTGAAATGTTGGTTGTAGGTTGTTACGCATGTATGAATTTTGAATCCACAACTGATCGTGAGAGCTTCATTTTTCTTGGAGGAACTACCTGAAATGGAACACAAGACCACCAAATAAAAGTTAAAAAATATATGTAGTGGACTGCCTAGCCTATGCTAGATCCGAGAAGTGTGATACTTCCTAGACGCAGAATCGTCAATACACTGCTGTTTAAAGAAAATTAATGTGATAAATAAAGGAAATCATAATGTACTTAAAGTGATTTAGGTATCTCATTCATCTAAATAAGAAAATTCATTCACAACAGGCTATGCTATGATTGAATCTTAAGGTCAAGGTCGCTGTCATGATATTGGTACTAGTCAAGGTTAGCTCTAAACAATTTAGGGTATTTGGTGGTGGTTTTAGGTTCTGATCTAGGTTTCTGGTAAAGACACAGAGACCGATGTTGGTTTAGGTTAACCGACGATGGTTATGGGTGACCGGCATCAGTATGGTCTGGGAGTACAGAAACTCAATAAAACTTGGATGGGTGATAGATATGGGGTTAGATGAAGATGGAATGGAAATGGCTAGATTCATATGGAACTGAGGTATGCACAGGAATGATTTAGGTCCAAGTAGAGGAGATGTAAGGGTGTGGATAAAAATATGGTCAAGTTTTCATGGAGGTAAATGATGGGGGAATAGAAATGAAAGCAGAAACTAATAACAAATATAACAGGATCTACTGAATGATAAATGAATAGGTGCTGGTTAACAAAAATTACTATTTGTATGAGCTTGATGCCTAGTTAGTAATGGTGGGTGATTAAATGTAATGAACTTGATGTAGTTTTGTTGCTTCCCAGATGCTCTCGTGAAGACAAATGGCTTTTTGGTTGCTTCAGTGTTGGTTATGGGTGTTTTGATGTCAGACGGATGATGGTTCTAATTTCATGTAGTTATGGTTTCATCACTTGTTCTCAGAAGATGTATCTCTCTTTGAAATGTGCCAACCTCAAAATAATGTTGTTTTGGGGATTAAATGGTAACCGACGGTGGTTCCATCTTAACCGGTGGTGGTTAAGGGTAACCGACGTCGGTTAGGGTGATATTTCGAGGTTTACTAAACTAGGTAGATCCCCTTGATTTTTAGGATATTTTTTTCATTTACCCCACATATTAGCATAGAAGCTTCCTTCTAATGGGAAGGAATGTGGTTAGAGGGAATGTAGGAATTGGTTTTTAGGGTTTGGGTAGGTCCTAGTCAGTTATGGCAACTTACTAAGAAGAGGCCTTAAGGTGAGGTTGCTAGATGAGGTGTCTAGGTGGGCATTATCCCAATTAGGATATTTAAATAATAAATATGGTGAGGATAATGAATTAATTTAATTAAATTAATATTATAATGGGGTGAAGGGGGCCATGGCTAGGTGGATATGTTCAAGGTATTTATTTGACAAGGGACCAAGGGGAGTGTGACCCAATTTTGGTGTCTACAAAGTTGATTTCATTAATCAATAGATCTGATTAGTCTCTTCACCCCTCTCTCTCAAATTATATAAATGTAAATTTTAATATAATAATAGAGGTTCAATTTCTACAAGTCTAAAACTCTACCTTTTAAGATAGAAAATATTACTTACAACCTCTATAACTCACATATTTATATTCATTACCTCAGCTCTATGTTTGTAAATGATTGAGATTTGATATAGATGTAAGTTTGGATTATTTCATATGCATGCTTTGTATTTAATGCAAATATTTCTATCCTCTTACATGCCTTCATTCTTTTCTAGTTATCCTCCTTTAAAGTTGTGTACATATTTTAAATATTCACTAGTTCACATGTGTTTTTCAAAGACATAATCAATCCATTTTCTAGTTTGGCACATCACATCCCATTTTATTTTCAATTTTTCTCTCTCTCTCTCTCAATCATGTCTCCTTAGATTCTTATCTTAAAAATTAGATAATGTTAGAGTATAAGCTAGTTAGTGTATTTGCAAAAACTAGGGTGAGAGGATCCAATCCTTTCATATGAGGATAGACCTTGATTGAACCCATACCTTCAAGGTCCCTCATTATTTCATTGAAATTTTGAATTCCCAATTCAACAAGGGTGAAAATTTAAGTGAAAATAGTTTTAGCACACTAGGTTGGACCAGTTTGATGAGCCTTATACAATCTCCACAAAGATTGGTGCATTTCTTAGAAAATTCCATCCTTTAGAGGCCCATTTCTACACATTTGATGACTCCAAAATTTAAATATTCTATTTTCAAGTAGTCCAATTATCAATTTCATGAGAAGGATACAAACAAGGCAAAGTGTGTCTACAAGTGAATCTTTTGAGTATTTTAAACTCTCGCCAATAAGGGGAAGAAGAAGAAGATAAAGATCAATTTAGATATTTATTTTACCTTCAAATATAACTATTTCCACTCCTCCTCCTAGTAGATCCTTCTTTTTCTTTCCTAAAAATATCCACTTTGTAAGTTTTAATGGTGGTAGTCCCTTTTCTCTAAATGCTAAACATGATATAAAAATGTATTATTTGAAAATTATTCCTTTCTTCACTGGTGAAAACCTTACAACCCTTGTAGATCATATCCATGATGTTGCAAATGTATGTTCAGTTCATCTTATTATTGAAGATGATATTGTAGTTAGGATTCTTGATTCTTCACTAAAAGGAAAAGCACTTCAATGGTATAGAATTTTGAGGCCTTCTTCCATTCACACATGGGATGATATTGGAACAAATCTTATTCAATGGTTTTATGAGAAAGAAGACAATATATATAGAATAGCTAACATCCATCAAGAGTGCCCCTAATGAACTCATGAAGGACTTCAACTTCAAATTTCAGAAAACATTATACAAAATTATAGTTCTTTTGAGACCAACTCCCCAAGTTGTTTTCCTAAATTTTTAAGTTTTTAAATTCTAACATATTAGTAATAATATAATCTATGGGTGTTATATAATTACCTTATGCATATGTAATAGTTATTATAGGTGAGAATTATTTAATTCACACCGACAAGTTATCCATTAGATTACCTATGTTTATCTTTTTTGAGTTGTCTCAAAGTACTCAACATTTTTGCTCCCATTACTTAGCCAAATAATTCATCTTTTTCCTCCACTTCCTATTCTTCCCAAAAAATAATGATAATGATGACATTAGTGTCTTGGTTAAAATATTGTCTAATGAAATTGTCTTTTTGAAGAGGAAAGAATCTCAATCATCTAAAAGTTACCCAAGTTTTAACCAGGGGAAATATCTTGGAATTTTTTTATTAAGTCCAAAACTTGCATCTACCTCTCCAAATGGTTGTTATTATACAACTGATTTCTATGGCCAACTCAATAAAATCACCTGTTCAAAGTGAAGACTAATGTAATAAAGGAAGTTGAATGGTGTTTTCCATGCAGTCAGCCACATAATTAGAATACTTGTGCAGCTAACATGTAAGTATAGAACCTCATGGTGAAAAATTATTTCAATCAACAAGAATATTTGATGGAAATGGAAAGTACTAGTAGGGAAATGATGCATGAGGCCACCTCTAAGATTTTTTTTTGTTTTTTTGGGTCTGATGCTTTTTGTGTAGCTAACCAGGACATGGATAGTTTGAGAAGGATGCAACTTCATGTGGTGGATCACACAATGTCAAAGAAGATGAAAATTTAAATGGCTACTTCATCCCCTTCATTAAAATATCCCCATTTCAAAGACATGTAATCCATAATATTAGGTGGAAATATGAATTCATCTTATGATCTAAAGAACAAATAAAAACTGAAAAAAACTACAGTGTCTGTGGAACAAAGATACGTTGCTAACCAAAGAGCTTCCACATATGGATAAATTAAGGAAGGATAATGTTACACCTATAATGCACAAGTCCACAGGTATTCCATTCAACATTATAAAGAAAATAAATAGGAAAAATATGAATTTGACAATGTGGAAACCTTATATATTCCATCTTAGAGGGATCATCTATAAGAGGCTTTGAAGTAGATTCCATAATCTAAAGTAGTTATGGAAAAAGTAGATTCTGTAATTTTATATTCTAGCTAAAGGAGGAACAAGTAAGTAAGGATAAGAATCCTCCACCCATTTACATGTCTCTAATTGTAGGAAAACACCTAGTGCATAATTGCATGATTGATTTAGGTTCTAATACCCTTGTAATGCCCAATAAAATTGTTGATATTTTAGGCATTGAATATAATGATCTCTAAAGGTGTCCTCAGTAACTTGATGGCTCAAAAGTAAAAACTTTAGGAGTAATCAAAGATATTTATTTAACCTCCATGATTATCCAATTTTGACCATAACCCAAGGTATATTAATTATTGAATTGCCTCTTTTATTTACCATTTGTTTATAAAGAGACTTAACATTTAAAGTGGGTGGATATTTTTATTCTGATTGGTATCACATGATCCTAATAATTAGATATGGTACAAGATTCACCATTAGATTTGAACCAATCTCTGCTTGTCATGGTAAGTCTTATGAACCTACTCTTGTCAATAGAATTGAATGATACGTGAAGATCAAGAACATGAATCAATGTTGGTGTAACAACTTACCAAAATATTATGAGTTTGATCCTTTTGATACCATTCAGGAAAATAATGTAGACACCTACAAAGTATTCATGAAGGATATCTCACACCCCATTTCATTCAAAGAATATAATGGCACTTCTGGTTTATGGAATATGTTTTTTGATGGCTCAAGAAGCAAAATTGGAGCTAGGGAAGGTGTAGTTCTTTTTTCTCTAGCAGATAAGATGATTTTTACACATAGGTTGCAATTTACTTTTTCAAATATTGTGGTTGACTATGAGGCATTGATCCATGAATTAAATTTAGTAGAGAAATGGAAAATTAAGGAATTTCAGATGTTTGGGGATACTAAATTGGTTATTCACCAATTTAGAGGAAGGTGCATGACCATTAATAAGCTTCTACAAAATTACAAACATAAAGTTTGGGACCTCTTGGAAGGTTTTGATGTTATCAACTTACAAGTAGTTCCAATGAAACTCAAAAAATAAGAAATCACATGGAGGCCATTGGATCAAATTTTTCCCTAGCTAAATACCTCATTCAAAGTAATAAACATTGTATTGGAATGGTTTTGAGGCCATCAATCCCAGATAATGAAGTCATTTAGTAGATATTTTATATTGAGGAAAAAATTGATCAATTCATCCAAAATGAAGCCAATTTCTCCTCAAAATTACAATTTGATTTGTAAGATGGTTATGGTGATCATATCATTTATATAAGGAAAAAAATCCTAAATAGTTGGTCAATCTTGAATACATCTTCAGTTATAATGATGAGTTCAAAGGGGAAAAATAATATTAAAAAAACAAGAGGACTACCAATCATTTATCATTTCATAATATAAGGAGTTGTTATCTAGGAAGGTATGCGATGAGGCTAAAAATCAATATTTTATCTCCTTATGTTAGAAATTTAATGATGTCTTCTCTAAGATTCATGAAAATATTATAGGTTTTGAACCCAACATATCTTATCACACCATAGATCTTGATCCTAGTCCCAAGCTAATAGATAGAAACAAAGGTTTTTCAATCCCAAAATAGAGTCCCTCATGAGAAAATAATTAACCAAACTCATTGAGGAAAAAATTATATTCACCATTAAGTACTCCTCTTGGGTGGCTAACAGAGTTTCCATTAGGAAGATTAAGGGAGAAATTAGGATGTGTGTGGATTTTAGAGACTTGAATAAGGCCTATTTTAAGTATCATTATTCTTTTCCCTCTATGGATTTTTGCTATAGATAGTAGCGAGAGCTTAAAGGTTTTCTATACTAGATGGCTACTCAAGTTTCAATCAGATCGTTGTTAGGAAATGTGATCAACATAAGACCACATTTACAACCAAGTGAGGAACATATGCATATGAGAAGATTCCCTTTAATTTTTCAAATGTGGGTGCCACATTTAAAAGAGCCATGGATATTGCATTCAAGGGATATATAAATGACTTCATCCTCATCTACTTAGATGATATCACTATTTTATCAAAAGAGATTGAAGATCGTATACATCATCTTGAATAATTCTTTTGAAATATGTATGGAATTTGGGGTGTCTCTTTATCCCAAGAAGTGTATTTTTATAGTTCCATAGGGTAGGATTTTGGGTCACATTTTTTCAAAGGATGGTATTTCCATTAACCCTTAAATAATGTCTGCCATCCTTTCTCCCTCCTTTCCAAATCACAAGAAGGATCTACAATATTTCCTTGGTAAGATTAAATTTGTTAGGAAATTCATTCCTAAATTTTTAGGACTTGTTAAGCCCATTACCTCAATGCTTAAGGACATGGATTTCAAATGGACCAAAGAAGAGAAATAAATATTTTCCAAAATTAAGTAGTAAATTTCTTAGGATCCCAATCTTATAAACCTTGATTATTCAAAGGATTCCATATTTTATGCATATGTGGATGAGGGTAGGTTTTCCATAGTGTTGACATAACAAAATGGTAGTGGTTCAGAGAAACCAATAGCCTTCTTTAGTAACAAATTGAAGGATTATGAGATAAAATATAGTCATATGGAAAAAAATGTCTTTTCCATCATGAGATATATAAAAATTCAAAATCATACTTTCCACTAACCATATCAAAGTGGTAGTATCACACATAAGTATGAGAGACTTCATTATGGGAGAAGAGATCAATAAAAAAAAGAGGTATATGGGTGACTAATATTTTAGAGTATGATGTGACCATTAAGAAAACATAACTAGTGAGACGCAGAGCACTCTATGAGTAGCTTACTTTGGATGCTTAGGATAATAATAAACCTCCTTATTCATGAAGGAGGAGAAGGGGAAAAATGTAGAAGACCCATGAGATATAAGTCCATAGAATTCAAGGGATTTGTGAAGTAAAGGAGGTCAACATAGAAAAAAAATTCAGATTAATAACATGGATATACTTTTTTATCCAAAGTGCATATATCCTCTTGTTTTGAGAAAAGCTAAAGGTGAAATATAAGACTACAATATGTTCCTTACACATTATTAATTGGTGGGGTTATTTTTAGAAATAACCTTAATGGAGTGTTGTGAAGGTGCATTGAAGGTGAACACGTGAACACAGTCTTACTAGATCTCCATAATGGTTTCTCAAGTGGGCATTTATAGACTAGGGATATAATGATGAAAATTATAAAGTTGAGATACGGCACTCATTGTTCATGGATGCAAATCAATGGGTCCAAAATTTAAGGAATGTTCTCTCTTCACTGGTAAAAAAAGATGTCAGCCCTCCTACTTCATCCCATTCATGAGGATGAACCCTTCTCTCAATGGAGATTTAATTTTATTAGTATGATTAACCATGTGTCAAGTACAAGTCATAAATGGGTCTTGACAACAATTGATTACTTTACCAGGTGTATAGAAGTTGTGGCACTCAAGGAAGCTACTAAATCAACTATCCTTGATTTTCTTGAAGACATTGTGATAAGGTTTTAGGATCCTAGAATATTTTGTCTAATAATAAAATCCTTCTTACACTCTAAAATCTCTAACTGGGATCTTAAAAATGGAGTATACTTGAAGACCTATTTAGATTATTACCCTTAGGGTAATGGATTGACATAATCTACCAACAAGAACCTCATTAGAATCATTAAAAGGAAAATGAAAATCAATAAAAGGAAATGGCACACAAATGTAAAAAATTCTCTATTGGCTGATATAATCACATCAAAAAGAGCAATTGTCAATTCTAATTTTTTCCTTATCTATGATATGGAAGTCATGATTCCATTGTTTCTAGAATTACCCTCATTGGAGATGGCTCAATAGTTAGAGTTTGAGAGTGAATATTAAATAAAAATCAAAATGGAGAAACTAGTTGAACTTATACAATTAAATCAATCTACCATGATCGATTAAAATCACATCAAATATTGACCAAGTAGTGGTTTGACAATAGAACCAAAGTATAGGATTTAAAAATAGAAGATATGGTCTTTAAATTGAAAGTAGACAAAGATGAACTAGGGTGGAACTCCAAGTTTGATGCACTTTGTAGTGGACCATACATCATCACTATAGGAAATCAAACCAACTCTTTTGATTTGTCCAAACTTGATGGGTAGACACTTAAAATCCCAGTTAATGGGATCTATCTCAAACTCTCTCTTTACTTTGGTTTCTTTCATCTTATACATGTATTTATTTATTTTCCTTTATTCATTTTTTTGTTTGGAGGTTCCTTCCTTTTATTGTGTGATGATCAATGATAAAGTTCCATTTCCTTACTCTTTGTGGTGATCGTTTGAATAAGTAATTATGCACACTCTGTATGTTTTAATTGGAGCATGTATGATCTTCATATTTTGTAAATAGGTTTTATGATTCCATTACAACTATACACATACCATTTTAGTTTTGTCCCTCCATGGAATAAAATCAAAATATTTTTGGGAAGTTTTAAAGTGATCTATCTAAAAGTAAAAATAATTATCTTCAAAATAGAGTTTTGGGGATAGTTATAAAATTTTAAGGATTAAATTAAAGGCTCACACTGAATCCATGCCTAATAGATATGCTAGGATATTGATATTTACATCTATCAGAAAATATCCCCTAAAATTCACTAGACTATTGTCTAAAATAGCACCCCATGCTATTTTTAACAACACATCTAAGTTTTAGACTTGGGTGGTTCTCAGTAATGAATACTCATGGAATAAAGAATCCTGGAGGGTAGTATTTTGTAGCGTATGAGAAAATTTTATCACTTTACGTCATAAAAATATAGTATTTTATTTAACAAAAATAGAATCTAAATATGTTAAATCCTAATTACAGAGTCACGTATGATAAATAAATGCTAAAATATAGATTTGACACAAGTAATAAGTTAGTAAAATGTGAAACCCTAAGTACAAGAGAGAGAAGGAATTTATTATTTGATTCATGATCTATCCGAGATAGATTTGAGATGGGAAAACTACTCGAACAAGATATTGATCTATGTTGTTATTGCTACAAATAAATTATAAAATGCGGGAATCTAGCTAGACATGGGTGCCCACCGCCTGGATAAGTGTTCCTAGAATCAATGATCTCTACCGGGTTCCTCCGATTGTGAAAATAGTCATAACCTAATTTTTGGAGTGTCGCATAAGTGTTGCAAGTATTCACCTTTGATCACCTGTATGTTACAATAAGATCACCAAGGTACCTATAACCTACAAAACAAAGATTCACATGTAAAACCCATGATACCACATCAAATCCAAAAAATAAAGATGCAATATGGGGAGTTGGATTGACCCAAAGTGATCACCTGGCCGAGTGAACTTACGATCGAGTGCTGCACTACATATTAGAATACATGTATGTGTGTGTGTGTGTGTGTGTGTGTGTATAGAAATCATGCCTTATTAAGCCATTTTGTGAGTGTACTTGATAGCGTGCTAGTTATATGTAGTAGTGTAGATAGATTATTGATGGAATAAAGAAACTTTACCTTCCTATGGTGTGTATATTAAAAATGCAGTCCCTTTTCCCTGAATGGATACTAGATGAATTTTTTTAATGATCTTATATGCCTTAAGATGCACGCTTAGGTGATGATAATAGATGCTTAGAGATTGGTCCTTTATTTTGGTTACATAGCTATGTATTTCTATGAATCACTTGTTTAAATTTTGTAATTGGAAACCTGGAAGTCGAATCATAAGAAAATAAAATATAAAAGAAGGCCAAAAAGAGTGACTAAGGTGGAAAGAGGTCAGGGGTTCCCATAGGGATGAGGGCATTAAGGATTTTGTGTCTTGGTTGGGTGTTGGTGTCTGAAGTCATAAAAGATAGGAAAGTAAAGTACTGATTGGGTTTTAGTGTGTGTAAGATCGATAGGAAACTTAAAACAAATACAAAATGCCAAAGAAAATTGTCAATTACTACTATTCCTACTTAGGAATCATATGAATGCTAGTATGTGTTTATGGACCTAGAAATGTACCTAAGTGCATAATTTTATATTTAAATTTTCTCCCACTTTATGTTGTTCAAGAAATACTTGATAAAATAAAGTAGATAAGAGATGCGTACCTAATAACCTTTTAGAATCTGATGGTAATAACATGCCGACAAGACAAGTGAAATCATGAAGTGATAAAAAATTAAACATGGAAACTAGGAAAGAAAAGTGACCCTAGGGGTGTATGCGTATGTGTTGTACATGAAGTTGTTGTATCTTATCAAGGTTGGTTTCTTGTTACGTATTAAGGATGAACTTATAAAATAAGAGAAAATAAGTTGTCAAAGATGTGTATATGAAAATCTTGCATAATTATGTAAAACATGTGAAAGTATGTAAAAGTAGTTAAAAGAAAAGTGTGTGCACCTGATTTCCGAAGAGTGAAAAGGATAGGAAATGTCCTAAAATATTATAAAGAGAATTTTTTGGGATATATCACGATAATAGAAATTTTTTGGGTGATTTCACACCAAGAGAGAGTTTTTAGGCTATCTCATGCTAAAGAGCAAGTGTTGGGGATAGATGTCTAGATTTACTCTCTTTCCATGACCCTTCCCGATTATGCACCACCGCAGATGGTGTGATCCTATTTTGTTCCTACTATTCATGATTGTTTCGAATGTAATGTTAGGCATGATTGAAATGGAGATAGAATACATTCGCGCTCCGGAGGGTTGTTCCTATACTATGAAAAGTGATCTATAAATTGATTTGTGTGCCCCTAGGACATTAGCATCAAGGGGAGTATATAAGAACCAAGGAATTCTGTCTAAGCCCAAAACTCGGTGTCTTTGTTGACCGAGGACCTAATTTATATTTTCAGTCATTATGTGACTATTTGAATTCTTTGTTCTTGTACTAGGTAGGCTTGTGTTGTAGCTCGAGTTTTTGTATGGGGTGAGTGATTCACCCAATGTATTTCCCCCTCATTTGGGGTGCATGCAACATCGCTAGGAGTATGCATCCCAAAGAGAGGACTTGATGTTGAACTGAATTATATCCTCGTAGGGGAGGGAATGTCCATGGTGGAAACCAAGGAACATCAAAAAAAGTGGCTATATGCATGTGTTAGTAAAAAAGTAACAAACATATCATATAAAAGCAATGTGACAAGAAAATGTTCATACAATATGGACCACAAAAAGTGGGTTTCAAACATGGGACATCACTCATAATTGTCATAAGACAATCGGGCTGAAGTGTCCAAAAGAATACAAGCAAAGTGATCAAACAAGAGATAGGGCATAGCCCGCAAATAATAGAAAGAAAATGTAACAGAAAACCATGTTACTAATATTTCATGCAAGGTAAAATGGTGCACATGAAGCACTCGTTAACATGTTATAAAGATAGAAAGTATGTCAAAGAATTTTTGTATCAATGTAAATTAATGTGCTAGTAAGAATAAGAAGTAATATAAAAGTTTTCATTCACAACTAGAGAACAAGTGAATACACATGTGTATATAGAAAAGAGATAGTGACATACTAAGTATCCATCTAGCATGGGAAACACACCGTATATGTAAGTATAATGAAGAAAGAATAAAATAAGCCAAGATATGTAGTATGCTATGTATGTAATGGAGTGTGATGGAATGGTATATAATATGAGTGTGATTGGGGGGCAAAGTGCCTCCTAGTGAATTTTCATGAATGTATATGAGATGAGGCTCATTTATAAAATACCCATCAACAATCAAGAATGAACCATAGAAAAAGAGTGCATCATCGGGAAATGGTTTGAAATAGTGTGCTAGAAATATAGGTCATGAAGCATATAACATAAAGAGTGATTAATGGTGAGCTTCATTTTAGATTTAGACCCTCATAAGTTGAGTATGAACCATGGAAATATAGTGCGTCATAGGGTAGTGAAGATAGAAGTTGTGCATTAATGTGTATAAGAGAGACTAGATGCAAATCACGGAGCATAATGTGTATGTGTAGAGATTAGAAAGAATTAATGTTGATTGAAGGGGGAAGAAATCATGATGCCCCCAAGTGTGTGATGAATAGAATAATCAAGTAACATCATCTAGAGATGATCATTATCGGATCGAAGCCTAATGGAGTGGGTTAGATACTTAATAAGTAATAGTGTGAGGATGATCATATAAATAGCTTGAATGATGTAAATTGTACATGCCCATTGCATATTCTTCATTAGTGAAAGGTGGTTGTGGAAAACCATGTGCATACCATCAAGTGATATTTTTAGAATAGCCCAAGAAGGAGTCATTACAAATAGAATGGTGGAAAAAGGCATAGGAAATGTGATATTAGTATGATTTGGATCTAGTGTGCCACCAATGTAATCAAGCCAAGACTGCCCAAGTATGAGTGGAGAAGAATGAGAAGTGCATGCAAGGAATACTAATAAATGGAAGACACAAAGGCCATAAGTAGTGAAGCAAAAATATTTGTGATAGAGGTGAGGAGAGTGGGGCAAAGGAAGGATATCAGCAAGTGTGAATCCTAACCGAGTCAAGTTGTCATGTGTTCAAATAGTCTCAAAGCATATGGGGTCGAATGGGATATGGTGCCAATAAAAATTGTAAATTAAGAGAGTGCATGTGAAGGGATCTAGGTGTAGAGTAGAAGGAATTAGAGGAGATGTAATAGATGATAGAATGTCTCGATGTATGTATTATTCCTTTGAAGGAATCATGGAATTAGTGGATGGAGGAAGTTTCTTAAATTGATATTTTCCAAGGATTGTAGAAAAAGAATGTCTTGAAATTAGTATTCATCGATTCAAGGGGAGTAAAGTTAAGATTGTGTAATGTGTCATTGTTAAGTTCTATGACATCAACCTCATCATCAGAATCATCAATACTAACATTATCTTGTTGTATAGCATTATCAATAATATTGGTAGGAGTGGAGTCAGATGTAGAATTGGGAGGATTTGTGATAGGTGGAGAAGTAACAGCCATGGTGGTGGACATGGTGGGTGATAGAATATCAATAGTACGAATAGGAATGAATGGAGTGCATGGAGAAACAACAATAGAAGAAGTAGGAGCACTAGATTGACCAACATCATATGTACTAACTTTGTGATATGGAATTGGTTGAGATGGAGGAATGGGCATGATAGTGACAGGATCTATATGGAAAAAAATTGAATGGTTCAGATCCACAACAATAGTATGTTCATAACCATCATGTAATAATTTAACACACCAATGAACTGTAGATGGAACAACATGCATAACATGAATCCAAGGTCTACCAAGTAAGAAATTGTATTGAAATGTGGCATCAATGAAAAAGAATACAATAGGAACCATTTTAGGCCCAACTTGTAAAGGTATGGTGATGGTTCCCATGCATGTACGAGTGGTAGAATCATAGCTACGAATGAATTGAGAATATTTGTTAATTATATTGTTGGGAATGAAAATTTACTTGAGTAGAGAGAGAGAGCATAGGTTTATAGATTAGCCATTATCAATGAGCACAAACTTAATGTAGATGGTACTAATAGTAGAAGTGATAAGAAAATGTGCAAATGGATAGTCAGTAGTGGAAGGAGGGATATCCTCATCACTAAAATATATAAGATGTGGTATATTTTTAATATATTGAATGAGGTAATAAAATGCAACAGGTGAATTATTACTTTTAATGTGAATAGAGTGATGAGAAACCTCTAATGTGTGACAAAAATTGGGTGCACTACGCAATAGATCATAAAGAGAGATTTTTATTGGTGTATTCTTGAGCTTCTCAATTATGTCATAACCCTTAGAGGTAGTGGAAGGAATTGAATAAGTGATATGAGGAGGAACAAAAGTGGGTGGAGCCATAGGTGAACACGTGTGACGAGTGGTAACGAAAATGATTGTTAGATCAGATATGGGAGTAACAAAGTGAGGAGGATGTTGAGTATAAAATTTCATGAAACCGAAACAATAGTAACAATACCGAAACCTTGGTTAGAGTAAAATAAGGATAAGAAGAATGATACATGAGTGTGGAAGAAGGAGATAGATTTTGACACATGGTCGAAGGTAAGGTTTGAATAATGGGTTCACCAAAAATTTAACAAAAATAGAATTTAAATATGTTAAATTCTAATTGCAAAGTCACGTATAATAAATAAATGATAAAATACAAATTTGACACAAGAAATAAGCTAATAAAATTTGAACCCCTAAGTGCAAGAGAGAAAATGAATGATTTAGTTGATTCACGTGTTGTCTAGGATTGATTCGAGATGGGAAAATCTGTTGAAAAATAATTTATTTGTATCGTTATTTCTATAAATAAATTATAAACTACAGTAATTTTGCAAGACTTGGGTGTCTGTGGCTAGACAAGTGTGCCTGGTCATTGATGACCTCTAGTCGGGGCCTGTGAATGGGAAAAATGGTCGAACTAGATTTCTGGAGTGTGGAACAAGTGTCGCAAGTATTCACATTTGATCACCTATATGTTACAATAAGATCTCTAAGTTACCTCTAACCTACAAAACAAATATTCACATGTAAAACCCATAATAACACCTCAAATATAAAAAATAAAGATATAATATGGGGAGTTAGACTTACCCCAAAGGTCACTTGACTGATTGAACTTACAACTGAGTGTTACACTACATCTCAGACCCCATGTATTTCTTATGTGTGTGTATATAAATTTTTCCCTAGGATGCCCTTGTGTGAGTGCACTTGATAACATGCTAGCTAGATGTATAAATGTAGATATATGTGTGGATGGAATAAAGAAACTTCCCCTTCCTATTTGTTTATGTAGAAAATGCAGTCCCTTTTCCCTTGAATGGATGCTAGATGGATGCCTTTAATGCTCTTAGATGCATTTGAATTCAAGCTTAGGTTATGATAATAGATGCTTAGAGATTGGTCCTTTGTTTTGGTTACATAGCTATGTGTTTATATGATTACCTTGTTTTAATTTCATAACCGGAAATTGGAAGGTCGACTCATAAGAAAATAATATACCCAAAAGATAAAAGAGGCCCAAAAAGAGTGAGTAAGGTGGAAAGAGGTCGAGGGTGTCAGAGGGGATGAGGGTGCCTGCAGCACCGGTGTCTTGGCTAGGCGTTGGTGTATGAATTCATAAAATATAGGCAAGTAAAGTAAAAACTATTCTTTAGGTGTACAAGACCAAATATGCAATAAAAAAAAGAAGAAAAAAGACAAAGAAAACCATCAATTACTAGTCTTCTTGCTTAGGAATCATATGAATGCTAGTATGTGTTTATGGACCTAGAAATGTATCCAAGTGCATAATTTTGTGTCTATAGTATTTTAAAAACTTGGAAAATATGAAATTCCATGGATTTAGTTAATTCTATGGAATAAACATGAAGTCCACTTCGGATAAGCCACGATGTAAGAAAATTTTTGCGGACAGACACAAGGAATAAAAAAGTTTGAATGTGACTAAGGTTGGAATCCACATAATAGGAATCATGTGTTCTATGGGTACTTAAATAAAAAAGGGACATCATTGCAGGTCTAAAAGCCAAAATATGTAGAAGAGGAATACTGCGACATGTGGGGAAGGTCAAAAGTGGAGTAAGGATTGCATAAGTTCAAAATCTGTGGAGTATGAAAAGTTGAAGGAGAAAGATGCAAATAAAAATTAAATCATCTAAAGTCCACAAGACATGAAAAATAAACACTTTTTTGAAATAGGAACTAAAATAATTCACCAACTTGAATTTAATTTTGAGCAGCAACGTCCTCATGTAGTGGAAATCTGATGGTGTATGATTAGAGCGATGTCGTTACCATACCTAGACTAGGAAATCCATGGTGATTCATCCTTATTATTGGTGTGTGGTTGATTAATTAATCACTATATTTCATAGACATCTTCTCCTTCCTCTCTCAAATTCTATATATTTAAATGCTAATGGCATAATATGGGTTTGATTTCTACAAGTTTAGATATCTTCCTTTTGAGCTCTAAAACTCTTTATCGTGACCTCTCTAACTTTCATGTGGAGATTTATTACCTCATCTCTCGTGTCTATAAATGGTTGAGATTTTATATTGATACAAGTTTGGATTCATTCCTCTAAATTCTCTCGCATTTAATGTGAAAATTGATATCCTCTTGCATGCATTCATTCTTTTCCATCTATTCTCCTTCAAAGATGTGTGCATATTTTAAAACTTCCCTTGTGTGTTCACATATTTGTATTTTAGAACCTTAATCAATCCATTTTATAGTTTATCGCATCACCTCCTTTTATTTTTTAGGTTTTTGTCTCTCAACCATGTCTTCTTTGATTCTTAGTTTAGGAATTAGATAGTGTTAGAGTAGAAGCTAGTTAGTGTAGTTATAGTGAAATGGGGTAAGAGTATCTATTCCTTTCATATGAAGATAGAACTTGATTGAACCCACACCTTCAAGTACCTCATTGTTTCATTGAAATTTTGAATTCTCGATTTAATAAGGGTGAAAATTTTAGTGACAAAAGTATAATATAACAAAATAGAAAGGAAATATAGTGAATAGAATAGAGAGATGGATAAGGAAAGGAAAAGAAACCATGGATCTCATTATTACATGATATAAAGTAAATCATGAAATAAAATAGATTTAATGTTAAAAATTTCATGAAAAAGAAAGAAAAAATGATTATATTTGAAATAAGAACAAAAATAACCATAAAGAATCTCAATACAAAAAGTTTCATAAGCATCCATGTATTTCTTCTTGAAATAGAACATGTTGGCTCCGAATCTACACCCAGGGGAGAGAGGGAGGCATGAATGTATAGGGGATGGGGTGAGAGGGATGGACCCACATGAATTTTCATTATGTAGCCGGGGATGGGGTCTTCCTCCAATCACCCATCCACTCTCTCCAAGGGAGTGATGGGGAGGAACATTAATAAAGGGTGTGGCTGATTTCCCTGCTACTTTTTAATCTACTCGAATTTAGGATGAAAGAACCCAAGATGCAATGTAGGGTACACGATAGGGTAGGGAATCATGAGAATGTCCTAATTCCACCAGGTATGAACAATCAAGGTTTTGATGCAACCACCGAATGCAACACTCACTCGAAAGAGTGGTCACGAAGCACTACAAGCACCCAAGAACCCTGATATAGGTCACTAAAGGAAGGTTTGATATGATCCACACATTAACCCCCAAGGATCTACATGATTCATTCTAGGCTAATATTAAAGATTTTAAACAATGAGTGAAAACACTTAAGGTATGTGCATTGACAATGTATTTTCACAAGCAAATATGTATAAAATGAACAAGTAAGGTGAGATCTGCACAAACACTTATGGTACTTGAAGATGTTTATAACAATTTGTGAGGTGGAGACAAAGTTACAAAGAGGAAGAACTGAAACATCAAAGGGAATTGGGAGGGTCAAGAAACATATCAACCATTTTTGTCACAATGCCCTTATCATTTCATGAAGATAGGGGAAACATAAAATGGACTTCTCATAGGAAATTAGTCATAAGAATCCTCCAATAATACATACAATCTTGATCCCTGATAATTCATCTTAGTACCCTGAAGAATAAATCACCATGTGAAAATTATGATGAACATTTTGATGATAAAGGAACCCCAAGATGAATAAGCATATTACCCATTTTTCTTGATATGTAAGGAAATTTACAGGTCCCAAGTATGGTATCCCAAAATAAATTTAAAGGAAATCATTCCTTCACACCACCGTAAAAGACTAAACAACAACATGGTATTACCATTTAAAGCTACAACCATAACCCGCACAAGATTTGAATGAAAAGAAACATATTATTCTACCCCTAAAAGTGTTTTTCAAAAGAAGAGCATAACAAAATAAGTACAATAGGTTGTTTAAGACAAACCCATTAAAGTTACAAAGAGAAAGGAAAACATATTTATATGATCTCAAATCTTGTTAATGAATGTACATGAGAAATCACCTTAACATGAATTCCAGGTGAATGGGAAACACAACAATTCCTACATCACAAAAGTGCAAATTTCCATGGTTGACTATGCATATGAAGATTACTAGAACTCCTCTAAAGAGTCTTCCCCCCAAAATAAGTATATACTCTCTCTCCCAAAAACCACTCCTCTTATAAAACCTTATCCACTTTAGGGTTTTAAATAATATCCATCTAGATTCCAACTAACCCATGCTCAAGATACCACCCAGAGATTCAAAAATATAGGTAATATTTTTCCATGACATCCTTAATTTTTATCACCACCATCCTATCACCATCATGCCATTATGTTGAAGAATAGTTTTTCCATGTCACCTTAATTAGATATATAATTTTCCACAAGTGAGTAAATGTGATGTGTCCAAAATATTTAGCTTGATAAGGCATTCCTTGGAAACGTGGAAATTAAATAAATCTCCGGTGATATGCTTTAAATAAATAACCACTCTCAATCTAACTCCCACTAGTGCCTAATGATCCAAACTAGATATTACATTTATGGTGGCATGATTTCCCAAGACACATCTTCTAGGGGAATGCACCTATTTAACCATGACCCATATTTCTAATGGATCACATTTAATTATTCAATCTCTGTAGAATCATCCCTACTTTCCTACCATATTTGCTTGCCTCTTGTCATGGCCCAACCAACCTTAAGAGACAACCTTTCAGGTCACAAGTTTGAGAATTTTGGGGATTTATTTAACTTGACAGGGTCAAATGAGGCCTTTGTTAATTTTTTTTTAGTGTTCTAAATTTGCACGAAAACCCCTTGATAGTTCGTCCCAAAACACACTAGTCATGTCTTTCCTTAATAGACTATCAAAACTGTGTCCATCCTTTCCCATCTATCAAACCCTACATTATCACTTGCTCCTTCCTGAATACCACCTAGATATAGAGTACCTAAAATTCCAATGGTTACATCACCGTCCAAACATCTATAATGGAAAATGGAACATGTATATGCACTATTATACCACTTATCTTTTGGAAACAAATCTCCCCTTCAAACCTCACATTATCCACCCCAAGGGGATACAATTCCCCTAAAACATTGGGTATATGATTTGGAAGAATGAATCATCTCATACTGGAGGAAACCATGGACAAGTTTCAAAGTACCATGGCAGCCAAATGGTGACAAGGGCTCCTTTCCATAAAAGTTAAAAAAACTATCCACAACCTCTATTTTTGACACGCATGCACTTTGGGAGTCGTGCATAATTAGGCCATGGTTCCAAGGGCCACTTAAATAGAGGCCTTAAACTCTATGAGTGGGTGAAATCACTTGAATGGAGGGAATAATTCCATCAGATTTTGAATGGGCCAAGGGTAAGGATATTTAAATGAACAAGGAAGGTAATATCAGGGGCTTAACCATGGATATCAAAGTTTTTTTAATGCGGCAACACATGATGAATTCATGTTTGTAGGGACCTCCTCCTAGCACACATCCCATTAATTTTGGGGAATTTATAAATGTAGAATATTAACTACATGTTATAATGCAATCATTCATTTTTTGTAGCTTTGCGTATATGTTTCAAGGGATGAGGCCCCTGAAAAAGAACCCCATTTTGGTTGCAATATATAATGTTCAAATTTGTTTATCTTTCTCTTTTCACTATATGAAATGTCTTTTTTTTGTTTGAAACCACATTATTAATTTCATACTCATTTACATGAAATTTATTAACAAATTCACACATTTTATCCTTTGAAAAACTTCCAATATGGTAAACTATTCAAAACAACCAAAATCAATCATAAAACATTAAGTTAATTATGCAACCAAGCTCCTAGGTCTCGAAACAAGATTTTTCAATCCATAATTAAAGCACATATGAGATGTAAAATTTAATCTCATGCCCCAAAGTTCGACCATATTACAAGTCAAACAAACATACCATTTCATACCTATGGGTTGAACTACTACTTTACACATTTCAAGAACAAATCACACTTTGACACTGCCCTTCCTTTCCCGAGCACCTTACTTCATATTTTTTTTCCATTTCTAATTATGTAGGGCCAAGAACCCACTGCACTACCCCAAATTAATTTGAAAGAAAGCATGACATTCTCTTAAGTTTTTCCCGTGGTATCTATAATACTTCCCCATTTTGGGTATCGGATGAAGATGTCACCTTGCATGTAATGTTCATAATCTGCATAAAATGGCCCAAGATCCTGACAATAATTCAAAGCACTCGCTGCCCTATATCTTAATCTCTGCAAAAACCTCAAAACCTTGATGAAAGCATATAACCAGGTGAATATTTGTCTTTTCTACCAAGAAAATGGTTTAAAAAGAAATTTTTCTTTTGAAATGTTTGTACTCAGTGCACATCCAAACTATTGGAAACAAGAAGAAATCTATTGATATGGCACTAAAATACATCCTAGAAATTATGGGCACTAACATCAGCTCCAAATCGGTGATGGAATTACCTAGTGGGTGTCCAAAGAACACAAAAAAAATAATGAGATAAGAAGACCATATTCCTATCCATTGGGAGAATGGATTGAGAAAGTGGTCTCAAGTTAGCATCACACCACAAAGAGAGCAAACAACACCAAAAACCAAAATAACCAAAAGAAAATAAACACAAAACTGGGAAAATGAAAGTAAAGAACTATACACTTTACAAGTGAATCACCGAGGCCAGAGGACCCAAAATTTCCATTGAGTACCACCTCGTATCCCACACAAGATATACATTTCCAACCAAGAGGAACAAGTTAGCAAGGCAAACCTTATAGTTAATGAACCTAGCCATTCTTACTAAAGCACAAAACACCAACCATCCACTTATATTAACACATAGATTATCCCATGACAAGAAAAAATATACTATCATTCAAATCACCCCATAATTCTTGTGCACCCATCTGGATATATTCATGAGAATTCTCATTTTCCTTACAT
This sequence comes from Taxus wallichiana var. yunnanensis, assembly GCA_018340775.1. NCBI lineage: Eukaryota > Viridiplantae > Streptophyta > Pinopsida > Cupressales > Taxaceae > Taxus > Taxus wallichiana. The sequence goes on from CM031234.1 coordinate 950,586,813, forward strand.
ACTCCAGAATATAAAATTCTTAATAATCCTAGGTGCATCCCAAGATTCCCGACATATTCTTGCTTTTCATTTCTAGACAAGTCCCCGTTCAACCAACCCCTTTTAAGTTTGAGGTAGGCATTAAGAAAAAATTATGTATACTCATTTTCAATTAGATTCACCACCTTCATGTTTGAAAGGAATCCACTTTTTCTTAGTGCACCCTACTTAATAGGAAAAGGAAAAACATCACCCCCAACAAACTTTTCCAATACTAAAGGCCACTTTACCAAATTCAGGATTAGATCAGGGAATGAAATCACATACATCTAGAGTAATGTGAAACTCCTCTCTATCCATAAATGCCTTATTATAGGTCTAATTGATGGCTTACCCTATATAAGTATAAACTTCTTATCTTGTTCCATCACTACATCAAGAAATATTCATTTGTCTTCCACTAAGGGAACACCCTCGTCATATTTAGTAATCATTATATCCTTTAACTAAAAAAATTCATGACGAGAGATCCAAAAACTAGGCCTAAAACCATTATATCAATTCATTCCATAAGAGAGTGACACACTTTTACGAGGATATCCTAGAATTCATTTGTTGTTTTGGCATGCAAAAGATCAATAAAAGATATCCCATCTCTATAGTCTATCTAGCTATATAGTACACAATATTTTTTAGCGCATAACTCCAATTTTTCAATGTTAAGCACACTTCATTCAGGACCACGAGGGAGCATGAAGCATAAAGCATTTATCACACCATAAATTGGTATAACCAACATAGTTATTCTTCTCAATATATTGCTCTCTCACCAAAGGCTCTACATCCAATACTTGTTCTATAGTCCCAATTTATTCATTCTTAAAACTTGTGATCTTCCTTTATTCAACCAGGCCCACAGTATTACTATCATTCTCAGGAAGAAGAAAACCAAGATCATCACTGAATTGATCTCTAAACATTACTACCATTTTATTCCACAAACGTAATGAAGCTTGAGGTAAGGAATTAAACCAATCCCTAGCATCTTCTTGTAGTGTATGCACAAATAACTTCATGAAAACATCCTTGTATCTTACCTCATATTCATGTATCACCTTCTCAAATAAACCAAGATGTTGTTCCACATAGATACTACCATATCCCTAAAAAAATGAAATATAGTCTTGATTTCCAAGGATCTAATGATGGCATCTAGTACCACCCCTAAAGTCTATGGGCCTAAAAGTAGTTGATCTAAAAGGGAATTTAGGAGAAAACCAACCATACCACCATCAAAGATACCCATGGATAGGTTCACAAAAAACCAATTCTTACAAATAAACACTTACCCCTTAAAACCTGAGGAACAAAATGATATAACATGATTATAGACTCAAATATAACAAAAATCAATAACAACACATTAAATGAAGAATAATAGTCCACTACAACAAAAAGATAATAGATTCCCCACTAGATCCATGACCCTAGAAAATTAAATCACATGAATCCCTAAAGGTAGACTATTCCAACACACAATTCCTAATATTACATAAAATAGGACAAACAGATCAAAATGAAAACCCAAGTGATAAATGATTTCAGTTTTCCTCAAAAATGGCTCCAGAAAGGTGTTGGCTCCTAGATATACACCTGTGGGGAGAAAGAGAGGCATATATATACATGGGATGGGCGAGAGGGATGGAATAACATGAATTGTCATTATGTAGCTGGGGATGGGGTCTTCCTCCACTCACCCATCCACTCTCTCCAAGAGAGTGATGGGGAGGCACTTAAAAAAGGGTGTGGATGATTTCCTACTACTTTTGAATCTACCTAAGTTAGGGTGAGAGAACCGAAGATGCAGTCTGAAGGGTACAAGATAGGGGAGGGAATCAAGAGAATGTCCCAAGTTTTCTAGGGAAGAACAATCGAGGGTTGGATATAGCCACCGAATGTAAAACTCACTCAAAAGAGTGGTCAAGAAGCATTACAAGCACCCATGAACCTTGATACAAGTCACTAAAGGAAGGTTTGATATGATCCACACATTAACCCCTAAGGATCTACATGATTCATTCCAGGATAATGTTAAAGATTCTAAATAATGAGTGAAAAACTTAAGGTATGTGCATTGACAATGTATTTCACAAGTGGATTTGTATAAAATGAACAAGTAAGGTGAGATCCACACAAACACTTATGGTACTTGAAGAGGTTAATAAAAATTTGTGAGGTGGAGACATGGTTGTAAAGAGGAAGAACTGAAATGTGAAAGGGAACTGGTAGGGTCAAGAAACATATAACCTATTTTGTCACAATGCCCTTGTCATTTCATGAAGATAGGGAAATTGGTCACAAGGAACCTCCAAGAAGACATACAAGCCTAATCCCTAATAATTTAGCTCAGTACCCCTAAGACTAAATCACCATGTGCAAATTATGTTGAACGTTTTGATGACAAAGGACCCTCAAGATGAATAAACATATTACTCATTTATCTTGATGTATAAGGAAATTTATAGGTCCCAAGGATGGTATCCCAAAATACACTTAAAAGACATCATTCCTTCACACCACCCTAACAGACTAAACAAGAACATGGTATTACCATTTAAAGCTACAACCATAACCCACACAAGATCTAAATGAAAAGACACATGTTATTTTACCCCTAAAATTGTTCCACAAGAAGAGCATAACCAAAATAATTACAATAGGTTGTTTAGGAAAAAACCATTAAACTTTTAAATAACAAGGGAAAATTATATATATGCTCTCAAAAATTTTTAATGACTGTACATGAGAAATCACCTTAACATGAATTCCACGCGAATGGGAAACACAAATCTGAAAATTCCCATAACTCCTTCAAAGAGTCTTCCCCCAAAATAACCATATCTACTCTCTCCTAAAACCCCTTTTCATCGTATAAAACCTTATTGATTTAGGGTTTTAGAGAATATCCATCCAGATTCCAACTAACTCATGCTCAAGTCACCATCCAAAGATTCCAAAAATATTAGGGAATATTTTCCCACGACAACCCTAAATTTTTCTCACCACAATCCTGTCACCATCATGCCATTATGAAGAAGCAGAGTCTTTTCCATGTCACCTTAATTTAATATCAAATTTTCCACATGTGAGTAAATGTGACATGGCCAAAATATTTAACTTGATAAGACATTCCTTGGAGATAGACATTTACTCAATCTTCGGTGACATGCTTTAAATAAATAACCAGTCTCAATCTAACTCCCACTCATGCCTTCCCATCTGGGTTGGATATTACATTTATGATGGCATGATTTCCCATGACACGTCATCTAGGGGAGAACACCTATTTAATCGTGACCCATCTTTCTAATGTATTACGCTTAATTATTTAAGCTTTATATAATCATCACTATTTTCTTGCCCACTCGCTTCCTTTTTCCATGGCCCAACCAACCTTAGGAGACAAACTTTCAGGTTATGAGTTTGAGAATTTGAGTGAATTATTTAACTTTACATGGCCAAATGAGACCTTTGTTAAGCTTGTTTTTAGTGTGCCAAATGTGCGTGTGAACCCTCTTGATAGTTCATTCCATAAAACATTGGTAATTTATTTCCTTAATAGAATTTTAGAACTATTCCATCCTTTCCCTTGCTCCTTCCCGAATACCACCTAGATACAGAGCACTGAAATTCTAATGGTCACACCACCATCCAAAGATATACAATGGAAAATGGCACATGTATATGCCCTATTATACCATTTCTCTTTTGGTAACATATCTACCCCTTAAAACAACACATTGTCCACCCCAAGGGGATAAAATTCCCTTAAACATGTGGGTAGATGGTGTGTAAGAATGACTCGTATGCATTGTAGGAAACCATGTCCGAGTTTCAAAGTACCATGGAAGTGACCAAGGATATTTGCTAGAAAAAGATAATAACTAGCCCATAACCTACAAATCTTGATATTTCATGCAATTCTAGGAGTCATGCACCATCGGACCATAGTTTTGGGATTAATTAAATAGAGGCATTCACCTCCACGAGTGGGTGAATGTATGTGATGAAAATTGACATGTGACCTTCAACCACACTTGACTCCCGAGGTCATGCCAAGGAAGTCGATGTGGAAATGTGGATGGCTAACTATAGGAGAATCAATGACTAAGATCTAGTAGTGTGAATTCCTAGTAGTTGAATCAACAAAGGGGATATTTAGTGGCTATGAACGGGTAGTGTAAATTCCCTATGGCTTGATTGAACCTAAATTTTAAACTATGTTGAAGTGTCCACTTTAACTAAAATGAAACTAACAATCTAATCTACTACTGAATAGGAAACTAATTAAACAAATCAACTAAACTGAATTATTACAAACACGAGAAAAAAATTCTTCTATTCTAAACAATTAAACTACTTCTACACTAAAACTAAACAAGTAAATAACTCGGTGTAGTTATTCACCTGTGCTGAGTGTATCTAGTCTATTTTAATTAAATGAAAGATTCACTTTAAACTATGGATGCAAATATAACTTCCACTTTTCCTCAAAAGTAGGGGAAGAAATTAGAGCTTCTCAAAAGCTTTTCTTCCCTGCCTTCCTCGACAATAGTAAAGAAGATTTCTATGGAGGATTTCCTATATGAATTGATCTACTGTAACTATTGAATGATTTTACTAATGGAAATGATTATCTACTCTATTTAATAATGTACATACAATTCATAAATATTTTTTGAAGAAATTAAGGGAAAAAAGAACAACTCCAACCTAGAATATGGAACAGTGGAAATCTAGTTGTGTGGTACTTGGTTCCCTCATCTTATCTTTTCAATCTCTTGTGTCCACGTGATTCCAAGAGGTTGGGAATGTAGTGACAAACAATAGAAGGAAAACACTATAGAAATGGAAACTTGAATTGGAAATATGGGAACAATGTAAGTGGAAGAAAGATAACACAATGGAACTAAGATTGGATATGTAGTTTCCAACAAGAAAGAAGGAAGCTTAGCAATTGCAAGAATACTCAAAATGATCTTTGGCCATTTGCTTGAAAACAAGTAATCAATTTATATAAGGTTGGCTGGGCAATGGTTGAATCCATTTGGCAACCAAATGGTGCCACATCAATAATGAAGAGGGAGTTTGAACTATCAATCACAATCAATCACAAATTAGAAGTGAAGAAGAGAATGCCACAAGGTAGTTAGGCTTGAAATCAGCCAAAATGGGTAAGAAACATGTGTGCAAAGTGAAGTTAAGTGAAACAACACACGTCTAAAGTCACATTGGAACATTCTAGAAAATGTTCATAGGATCACTACCCTGCACAAAGTGGTGATATAGGACCGCCGCTCTACTCAAGGCAGTGGTTAAAAAACTACCATCCTTCCTGGGTGGAAGTTACAAAATAGCCGCCCAGGTAGGGCGGTGGTTTTGACACTAAAGGTCAAAACATGGCTAAAAAGAAGCGAGAAGCTAAGAAAAAGCATGCAAAGGCTAAGTAAGGCATACTAGGCTACAAATATAAGCTATAAGTAGGTTTAGGATCTCAAACACCTTCGGAAAAGATATGAATCATCATTGGGGACCTTTTGTAACCATTTTCCAACAATGTAGCACATGCAAATTTGGGTGCATACATATTACCCTCGAATAATAATTTTATACATGAAGAGTCATAAAACATAGAGTCTGAGTATGGCATTCTTGAAATGGGGAGTTAGAAGCTATACATGACATGCCCATGTGCCGAAGTTTCGCTGCGTCTAATCTCTCGCTACCTACAAGATGAAAGAAAAACTCAAGTGCAGATAGATAAAAAATATTTAAAAATAAATGCTAAATAAAAATGAAGAGAATGATTATTTCTATGTCGGGGTAGGAATATAGATGCACCAATGCTCCATCTCTATGGTCATATACACTCAAAAAGAAGTTTTAAAACAACATATACATACATATATATATATATACATACATACATACATATATATATATATATATATATATATATATCAAAACAACTCATTTTCCAATTCATTTTCTCATATTGTATTGGTGTTTTTTTGAGATTTGGGCCCCAAGTGACCATTTTAGATGAGAGTGTAGCCAAAATGATCAATATGAGGAGGTGATCATAGCCCTGAGACCGAGAAACCCAACAACGTGGAAAAAGGAAAGTTTTTCTTAGTTATTCGTTTTGAAACCTAAAATGTAAAATGTTGAAAATATAAGCCTAGGGTGGAATATTTTCAAAATTTCTTGTTTTAAAATGGTCCTTAGGGGGAAGGCACAATGGGTACCGCAAAGAAACACCAACTACACCAGCCTAATCCTACGTGAATGCCTGGAGATCCGAGCATGTGGATACTCTTTTCTTGACCTTCTTACATAGAAATGTTAATCATTACACACTCGTACTTCTATTTTTTTTTTATTTTTATGGTTTTCTAACTCACTCGTGTTTTCCTTATTTTGAAGCTACTTCTTAGGGATATCAAGATATTATTCATCAGTTTGCATGGATACCTTATTGATCCCTTTGGGGAAGACCTAGGCAGAGTTGACTAAGGACTCAGGATATTTGCTATAAGCCGTAAAACGCACTAATGTGTTCACACTGTTTAGAGAGTGGTGGATATCATGGCTGCCTGTGACACATGAATCACCGCATTTGAGATGGTCAAGAGATTGATGAGGTGGATCCACTCATGTAGTGATACCATGGATAGTGGTTGCACTCATGATCATTCCCACCACTCAGTGCATCGATGATGCCGGATCGGCAATAGGAGTCCTAGAAGAATTCATGCACCATCATAGGGATCCCATAAGGATTGATAGGCCATTGAGCCTTTATTTCTTTGTTTCCATTTTTTGAGGCACATATATGATTGTTTTTATATTTTCAGGATCATTGAAAGAATTTTTACCACACCTAGTATGTGATGGAATTGTACACAAAACTTGACTTATTATGATATATATATATACCTCTTTTTGGTTTGACTATCCTTTACATTAGAGTTGACTTCATTTGTGGTTTTATTCGCATGTGTACTCTAGATGTTTAGAATCTTTCATTTTGTATTCTTTTCAAAATGTATGCAATGAATGATGAATACTAACAAAATGATTTCTATTTATTTTATTTTGTAATGATGATATGTGATGGTTATGTGGACACATTGTAATGTTGAACTTTAGCTTTTGAACTTTAGCTTTTTGGTAATGTGATGAATAATGATATGATAATAAAATGAGGTCACTGACTCAACCCATGCAAATAGTAAGATACGAGGGCTCAACAAGAGAAAGGAGGGATGCGAATTTTCTGGTTTTGATAGAAATGGAAATGGTGAGAGAAAGACAAGATTTTGTGTAGACAAAAATTTGAGTCACACTCTCTTTAGTCCCCTTTAATTAATTAATGTAACGTATTCACCTAACCATGACCCCTTACCCCACATTCATTTTAATTTAATTACTTACAATTTAATTAATGTTCATCCTCACATTATTAATTAACTCATGTACTTTAATTAAGTTAATTTACACCTCACCTAGCCACATCACCTAGACACCTCACCATTGAATTATTCCTAGCCTATTAATTAACTAATATTGAGTCTCTACTTATCTTAAACAATTGGAACTCATTCAAACCCTAAAATTAATGTCCTGTTCCTTTTCCAACAACAATCCCACTTTTTTAAGCACCAACCCTCACTTGAAATCTAGATTAGCAATCAAGATCACGCAAAACATAATAAAGATCAGGATATTTTTGGTAAATTTGAATAATTCACCCTAGCCAATGTTGGTTTATCCTCGGCTAACGTCAGTCACCTAAACCGCCATCGGTTCCTTTATATAAAATTTTACAACTCTTTACATGGGTTGGTCATTTAGTTTTGGGAATTCTATTGCAATCAACCGTGAGTCTCAAATCCATTCCTACATCCAAATGACGACGAAACACCACCAAAGTGCAACAAAAGAAACAAGTTCTCTTACAGAGCATTGGAGTATCCACAAGAACACATAGGTTGCACTGCCATGGCACTAAACCAACCATCACCTCATCTATCAACCACTAGCCACCTTCATTCACGAGATCTTCATAGAAACAAGTAAGTAATGTGGTTTTCATCATCTGTGCTTACTTTACTATAGATATTTTACTTCTTTTAATATTTCCATTTCTACTATTACCCGGATATCTCCATCTTCCTACCAATCCACCTACCCAACCATTTCAAGTATTTCCACCTTTCTTAACCTCTTCCTCTGCATTCCTAAGTCTTCTTAGCCATATTACAAGCCTAACCACACCTTCCTCACTCTCTATGTAATCATAGGGGCTAAATTTTTTTTTAATTAATCTATCACCCATTTCCTTTTGACATCAGTTTACCTTACCGCCATCAGTTTAATCCCTATATTGGCATCACCACCCAATCGATACCAATCTCTATGTTATTTTACACCCTCAGACCAATAAGACTTCTATTCAACCAAAACCAACCCAGACCTCACCTAATCGGTCCTAAACCTTTACTAGACCTCTGAAAAACCTACCCTTCCTGTGAAAACATTTGGTTTCATTACAATAAGTGATAAATTTCATATTTAATATTAAATCTAGCATATTGTTTTGTATTGAAAAACCTAAATCATTGCATTACAATAGACTTTTTAATTTTAGTTTCCTATTTACATTAAATTAAATAGTGGATTGACATCCTCTCTAGGAAGCATCACACTTCCTAGATCTAGCATATGCTAGGCATTCCATTGTCATATTCTATTTAATGCTCTTTTGTGGTCTTGTTTTGTATTTATAGGTAGTCCTTCCTAAAAAAAAAGGATTTCTCTACAATAAGCTTGGATAACGTCAATAACGTGCGCATTCTACCTTCCACCTTCACTTCACATGTATTCCTCCTTAACCATTTACCTTCTATCTATTTCATCCTAGAAAGCTTCAACTATTTAGTGAAACATTTTAGCACGCTCGGTGGGACCCATTTGGGTTCTTTTCATTGTTCATTCTTAGGGAATCATTGTGTGTTTATTTATTTTTGAAAGAGATTTCACATTAAATCTTCTCACTTGGAAACATTCTTCTTCTCCTATTTGTCTCAGTGAAACTTGTAGTTTGGATTAAAAATAACACTTCTTTTTATTATATATTGCATTAGTGAAAGACATAATCTTTCCTATTCATTATTTCTCTCATCAAATTTCATTGTGGATTTGGGTTTAAAATATTTTCATCTCATTTATGTATGTTGCATTGTAGCTCATTTAAATTATGGGAAACCTATATGCTGGAAGTCATGACCAGTTGATGGTTGACAAATTGAACCATAGCTCACATTTTCACTCTCTCTCTCTATACCAAACCACTGAAAACAAACTACACATTTCTTAAACAACATCTTTCCTAGAAGAAGTTGTCAATGATCACACGATCAGAGGATTGATAGTGGGCTCTAGCTAGTTTTTGGCCAATCATCATATCAGAGTAGGGCCTCGAGTACTAAAAAGTATATATTGGGGACACCATGCCAAAACTTACCTGAAACCAGCCATAGTTGTCAGTTTCTGTAGGGCACCTTCAAGTAACCAAAAACTCTATTCTATTCACAAGTCAAGTCCTAAATGGCATAAGCCACAACATAAAATCTACATCATAGGATTTCATGTTTGCTATCTTTTGCTTGATTTGTGTTTTGAGGTGTGAGTTCATTTTCTTCATTTTTCTCTCCCTACATACTCCACAATCATAGTTGGTATATTCGAATGTTTCTGAGTGTGTTAGGAATAATCATTGCCATACTCGGTCTTTGAGTTGGTCTTTTTATTTGACCTAAATCACCAAAAATTCACTTTTTCCATTTTTCACAGATTTCACAAAGAAGAATCGTGTCATGTGTGGTGTCCATGTGACCACCATCATTTTCATCATCTCACCGCCATTGGTTCACTAACTACCATCGGTTTTATGTTGTTTTGGTCATTTCTACCAAAGTAGCATTCAATCTATATTTATTTTCTTTCGTGACTTCCTCTGTCACTTTACTATATCTCTGAGTCCTTGATATTACCTTCAGATTCCAGTTCTACTTTGTCTTCATCATTTATTGCCAGATTTGCAAATATTTCATTTCTCCACAATAACCAACATCAGTCTAGTCAATCGGTGGTAGTTACCCTCTCATACCGGAATTGGTTACCTAACCGACGTTGCTCTCTCGTGTTCATATTTTTCAATCGAAATAATAATCAAATCACACCTTTTAGACCCATTTTTCTCCATTCTTTATGTGTTTCTACATCATCAGCAGGGCTTAGATCACCCATTCTCTTGTCAGCCACATGGTTTTGACTCATAGACAAGCTAACAGCCTCATGTTTCACGCTATTCACCAACCTCTTCCACCTAGCACATCGATTGCTTCCATCTTATCACCTATGGATGCCCCGAATCTCTTATCATACCTAATGGTGATGATGAATTTGTGAGACTCCTTAATCACAACCTTGATGCTCTACAATATTACCTCACTCATTCATTTACCTACAATTCATAAGGGCATATTGTATATGGCATGCATGTGTCCATTCATCCCGCTATCGCACCCAATTTCGCATCACCACTACTAGTACACCATTACCCACTTTCACCTCATCACGTGTGGTTTCTTAGCTTGACCCCACATCATTGATATCTAATACACCTATGACATCTATCGTGCCATTTAAATTTGTCTCCCTACACCATCCACCATGCCTTCATCAACTACCCTTAATATAGGTCTATCTACATCCTCTACTTCTCATATACCTATTGCATCTTAGCCACCACTAGTGTCAGCATCCCACACTCCCTTCCAAAAAATTATCCTATCCATCTCATATTCTCTTCCTCCGATTTCTATGAGATTCTTTATGTCTACCCCACCTACCTACACCTATTACAAATATCCCCTATATCATCTACTACTTATCCATGATATTTTCCGTGACATCCATCCCATCCTATATTCTCCCATCACATTTTTCATATTCAAAACCACCACATACTTGGACTACCATCCACATCATACACATCTTATCTCCCTCCTTATACTTAGGGGGTGCTCTGTCATCACATCCCACAAATGATATTATCAAAATGATGATGGAAAAGATGTAGACATTAGAAGAATTTCCCTCCAGCTCATGTAACTCTCTGATATACAACAAGATTTGCAATGAGCCCATTCACACGTCCATTTGGATTCATCCATACCCTACCCATTGTGAAATGCCTAAATTCAATTGATTCAAAAATAAATAAGACCTACACCAGGACTTATGGTTTTTTTAAACACGTGTGTTATCTAATCACTCACGATGATTCTTTGCTCTTGCGGACATTCCCAATGTCCTTGACTAGATTGGTATAGTGATCTACCTAGGTAATCCATATTTTCATTTAAGTAGGTAGCTAAGGATTTTCTAGACCAATTTTCTATCAACATTGCCAAGAAGGTCATAATGAATGACTTGTACACAACATGCCAGTATGAGGATGAGTCTATCGCAGACTTTGTCACTCATTTGTGTAGCTTGATTAACCAAATCACATTCCAAATTCCTCAAACCGAGTTAATAGATTTGTTCACAAGAGCTTGTGATAGACACATTTCACCATTTCTCCAAGTTTAAACCTTCCTCACATTTTACAAGGCATTCACCATGTCCCATAAACTTGAAATCTATTCCATTGAAGAGAAGAAGATATAATTGGGTAGTAAGAACATTGCGTTTAAATTAAATGATACCCATTCTTCTTCCAAACCACAAAATAATTATTCTAAAGAAAAAGGATCTGCCAACACATTATTTTTTAAAGCCGGCCCATCTCATCCATCTAACTAATCAAAACCTTCTTCCAACCTTTCTCCTGTTCAAGATTTTTAGTTCAAGTGGGAGCAACAAAAATATACTCCAATAAGAGAACCGTACTCTTCAGTTTTAGAAAAACTTCTAAAAATCCAGAGCAATCACTCTTCCACCTATCAAACCACATACTAGTTTTGAACCTTCCCATCCTATTCCTGCATGGTACAAATAAAATGATTACTATAACTATCATCGCGTTAGAGGTCATAACGACGATAATTGTATAAATTTCAAAAACATTGTCCAAGATATGTTAGATAATGGATATCTCATCTTGGATAACCCTAACATACCAGCTAATCAAAACCTTAACATATTCAATAATTTTTCCCAGATCACACCCCGTTGTCTAACCAAACCAGCAAAACCTTGACCAATGACAGTAACGTTTGTGAGGTTCATGTCATTTTTGACATCATACCAACTCCTCCTACTCAATTTCCTCCCATTCCATCTATCGAGGAGATTATTACATGAGATCCTTCATCCACGAAGGGACCTATTTCATCTTCTCCTCTACCCATGGAGGAGTCTCCCTTATCTTCTCCTCCACCCATGGAGGATTCCACCATATCTATCGATGCAGTTTCCCCACTCACCTCTCAACCTAATGAACAACCTGTAGTACTTACTCTTCTACCCACGGAAAATTCATGCTTACCTTCTTCTTCACCAAAATAAGAACCTACCTCATCCAAATTTCCTTCTCCCCTACCCACAAGGGATCCATTAGTAGCATCCCTTCCTATTGGTGACAATTATCCACTAGCTTTCAAGGATCCTATTGATCTTCTCTTGTCTCTTCTACCCACAGAGTCTAAAGCCAACCATTTCCCTGTCTCACATACATTCTTTATAGGAATTATTATGAAATCAACATCATACTACCATACATCAATGTCATTCTCACATTTGGCTAACCAATTGGATTATGTTGACAATTCCATGCTTTGGGGATGCCTTTGACTTCATGTCTCAACTCAAATGCATATGTTATCCGTTGAAACTTCCACGATCTATCCAAAGGTGTTTCAAATAACCAAACCCACCATACCCATACCATTTGTAGCTACCCCTTCTTCATCACCCTCACCCACACCTAAACCTTTACCATCAAATGAAAATTTTCCTATGCCTAAAACCTTACTTGTACCTATATCTTCCTCCATGTCTAGACCCATTACCACATTGGGAGTCATATCGATATCAATCCTAGTCCATCCTCCTCACAAATTGGATTTGGCCAAATCCTCACAAGCCATCAAAATACTATTCCCAACCTAAGAGGAATACCCAACATCTTAGGTCGCATATAATGGATTGTCCCACTACCCCTCTATCACCTTCACCACTTCCATCTATCCTAGGTCCCCACCCATCAAACTTGGTCAAGAAACCTAATGCCCAAGCTAAACCAAAAAAACAACCCACCTCCTCATTACGATCCTCTGTTACACCCAAATTACCTACACATCCTACACCTTTGTCATCACCTACATGATTTCTACATCCTATACCTACACCACTTCTTATATCCTCATCATTACCCATGCCATTCCATTATCCTCAACCCAGTCCCTTCCACATTTCCTCTTACCACCACCGTCACCGCACCTCCATTATTACCTTGGCTAACTTGTCCCCTTCCACCATCTACCTTCCCTTCTACATCATGCAATCCTTCACCTTTACCCAAGAAGGTGCAACCCAAGCCAAAAACCCCACTACCTTCCAAAGAGGTAGTTAAACCTACACAACCTCCAACAAATAGTTCACTTGCTAACATTTACCCAAAAAGGTGCAACCCAAACCCAAAACCATACTATCTACTAAAAAGTAGTCAAAATTAATCAACCTCATATTCCACCTCTAGTGACGCCTCTCCCACAAAATTCACCCACACTTACTTCACATTGTGATCCATTGGCAGGGTCTTACACCAACATCTTAGCTAACCTTTTAGAAGCCTCTTTCATCACATTTCCACTACTTAGACCTTACGAACCACTCAAAACTAAACTAGAAGGGTTTGATGATACAAAAAAATTTCTTACCATCATGTGTCAAGGCATGATGTGGAAAATATAATTCTCTTAAAACTATTCTTCTCCAACCATGTCCTCATGATGAAAACTTTGACGATGATGATCTTTTAGATGAGGAACCTAACCTATCACCACACAACCTCGTCCCACCTATTCAAAGCAACCTCCATCTCCACCTCCACAACCCTTTTATCCTCCTCCAACATTTGAGATCAATATGGTTCGCATCGAGAGCTAGAAAACTTCCACCAAAGTTCTAATGCACGCATTTATTTCACAAAACCATTATATTCCCTCACTATATTTTTTCCCATCCTATCGCTATACCTTTTCGACTCACCTTCTCCTTCACCGCAGATCAATATGGTTCAAGTTGTCACTCATGCCCGAGAAGGAAAAAGGAAAGGAGAAAACAAACTATCTCATCTATTACTCATTTACCCAACATTCCATCTACACCTGCACCCAAAATCACCATCCATGGACCCCATACCCTATTTCTGATGGGGTTACCCATCATACAATGCTTAAACAATTGCACTAGTCTCCTCTCAAAATGTCTTTGTATGACCTCATCCAAACCTCTGAGTCTCATCATCAGGCCCTCATTGAGGTCTTATAATCTATTGAGGTTCTACCTAATGACCCTATGCCTATTGCATCCATTATCAATCCTCACCACATTTCCTCTCTCACCACTTTTCCCCTTCCTCTACTCCCACTACCACTCATCAAGTAGCCGCTATTAGTTTCTCTCAAGAGATTATACTTCCGTAATTAGATGATCCTAACCCCACCATATTCATTTATGTCTACATTAATAATATATGCGTTTGACGCAAAGATGATCAATGGAGGTGCTAATATCAACATTATTTCCTCCTATGCATATCAAAAATGTGCATCCCTTCCAATTACATGCACAATAACCCAATTATGTTGCATTTGTTTAATGATGCCATAACTTCCACCCTCAGCACTATCATTCTCCACATCCATGTAGGCCCCCATAATATTACATAATTATTTTGTCTTAGAGGGGGAATTCCATTATAACGCATACAACTTGGTCAACCCTAGATTCACACCATGTGTTGTGTTTCTTCAACCTTACACTTTGTTGTTTAAAATTTGAACTCGAAGGAGAAACTATACCATTCCAAATTTGAACCTTCACCATTCAAGACATGTAACATGTTGTATCGACCTAATGATGTCCTTATACTAGTTAAGGCATGTACCACCGCTTCCACTTCTTCTTTATCCACTTCCTCACCCACCACTTCTGCCACTACATCTTCCACAACCAACTCCTCTATTCTCAATGCTTCCGTAACTTCCACATCTAACCCATTAGCCAACCCATCTACTTCTCAAGCATATAATTCTTCTTCTTCTGACCCATGTAGTGATTCATCCATTCCCACTACCCACATACCAGCTACTGATCCGTTAGAAGGTGTTTTTAACACCTCACTCTGGGGGAGTATCACCTTTATAACATTAAAACATTCCTTACTCCTCAAGAGTATGGTAAACTTCACTAACATCCCGTTATGATCACCACATAGGTGAGTTTTCCCCTTAGGGTCCTCCCCACATTTGCATCAACTTAACGTATGGGGGACTTGATGCTTCTACCTACTCACCCGAGCCACCTTCCCAAACTTGACCATTTTTCTCTGACCTTAAATATATCACCAATCGCCACTTCACCCACACCTTCCTCCATCCCTATGCTTAGAAGGGCTTTGGATTTTGTTTCTATGAACAAGGCCTCCATATTGTCATTCCTTACACCACTTGTAATAAAAATACCGCAATGGTATTATATTTTCCAAACCACCTTCCAAGAAGGCTCGAGTCAAACTCATTGAGGAGGATAAACCTTCTCCACCCCATTCACCGACCTCACCAACTTTACCTACGGAGTCTATGGATCCAGAATCCATTCCTCCTAAAAAAAATTTGTGAACACCATTTCTCTAGGAACTCTGGCTTATCAGCATGATGGTGAGGCTCACTCTTCTCTTCCCTTATTGTATCTTGACATGATCAATGATGACATGCCTTTTATTAACATCATTCAATGTCAAGATGATGAGTCTATTCTCACCTACCTTGGTGCAGAAGATTCTTATATCCATTAGTCATTACCTTATGAGATGCAAACCATGTTTAATAAATCGACCATCAAAATTAACATTCACACTCAGGATGACCCACACATTCTAAAAATAGGCCAATATTTAGATGTTGGTGAACATGAATCTTTCACTTCTTTCCTCTGAGATCATTCCAACAATTTTGCTTGGTCCTATGCTGATAGGCCCAATATTGACCCAAAAATTGTGGTCTATACTATCATAACCATTCCGATGCCAAACCCGAGAAAAAAAGCTACAAAAATACATCCTTGCATTTCCTTCTTGTTAAAGAGGGAATCCATCACCTCCTTTTTGTTTCCTTCATTCTACCCATTAATTATCCCTAATGGATCTCTAACATTGTTCCTATAAAAAAGTAATGAGAGGGACTCCGCATTTGCACGTATTTCCGTGACCTTAACATGGCTTGCCCTTAAGACAACTTTCCTCTACCTAGTATTGACCAACTAGTTGATCTCACCACTAGCCATGAGATGCTATCACTCATGGATATTTTCTCAGGATATAACCAAATATTACTTCACTGAAATATCACTTCTTGGGGGACCTTCTACTATCATGTCATGTCCTTTGGACTTAAAAACACTAGTGATACATATCAACGAGCTATGAATTATATCTTTCACGACATCATGCATAACATATTGGAAGATTACATTGATGATATTCTTGCCAAATATAAACATCAAGCTAAACACCTTACAATCCTTAAGGTTTTCTTTGATCGTCTCATCAAATATTGTGTTCACCTTCAACCTAAGAAGTGTGTCTTCATTGTTCTCTCAAGAAAGCTCCTTGGTTTTATCATTTCTTTGTGTGGCATTGAAGTTGATCCCACTAAAATCAAGGCTATTCTCGAGATGCCTCCACCTACTAACCTTCATCAAATTTGTAGTTTTCAAGGAAAGTTACAATCTATTCATCACTTTATTTCTCATCTTTCGACCACTTCCATCCATTTCATCATCTTCTCAAAAAGGATGTCTCCTTCAAATGGGATGATGAATGCCACAAATCCTTTGATGCCTTAAAACAATACTTCATATAACCACCTGTGCTCATTCTACCTAAGGATGACCAACCGTTTTACCTTTACATTTATTCCACTGATCATTCCCTGGGTACCATACTCACTCATCGTGACAAGAAACATCGGAGAAAGTGGTTTATTATATAAGTTGTACCAATTTAGAATACGAGACTAGATATACTCACACAATTTTTTTTTCCTAGCCTTAGTATTTTTCACCACTAAACTTCTCCATTACCTACTCAACCACAAAACCTTCATTTTCACCAATACTAACCCCTTACATTACATGTATGCTAAGCCTTACCAACATCAATGTGTTGCATGTTGGCTCATGCTTCTTGCAGACCTAGATCTCAAATTCATCCATCAAAAGTATATCAAAAGGACAAACCATTTCTGACCAACTCGTAGACACACCTCTCTCTGGAAACCAATCTTATAAATTTAACTTCCCTGATGAATCCATCTCTACCCTCTCCCTAGACGATACCATTTACTAGATGACCTTATTCTTTGATGGTTCCAAATGTCAACGTGGGGGTGGTGCAAGATTTATCCTCATTCATATTGATGATGAGAAAATGTCATTATATTTCAAACTCTATTTTGATTTCACTAACAACATCATTGAATATGAAGCACTTGTGTTAGGTATTCAAACCACCATATCCTTATATGTAAAATAAATTAATATCTTTGGCGAATCTTAATTGGTTGCGAAGCAAGTCAATGGTATATACCAAGTGTCATATCGAGATACTTAACAAGTATAAACATCATGTTGACATGATTTTGACTACCTTTGACCATTATGAACTTCAAACCACCCACATTCCACTAAACAATTTGCAAACACCATGGCCTGCTCACTTCTCAAATTCTCGCTTTGCCCTCGACTCAAAATATTTGTCACAATATAAATGCTGCAATCACCTTCTTATCTATTCCGAGACATTAACTTTGTAGGAAACATTGAAACTAACCCACATAACCTTTAGTATAAGTAGTTTGCTGATTACCTTTCCATTTCAATTCTCCCCTAGATCTTACTCGCATGAATGGACAATGAGTGTTCCTTAAAAGTGTCTCTCGCTATGTCATCATGGGTGGTCTTCTTTATAAATGTGGATTTGATGGTATCCTCTTACAATACCTTACAAGTTCTAAAATCCCATACACCATGAAGGAAGTTCACGATGGGATTTACGGAGATCATTTTAGTGGCTTTACTATCGCTAAGTGCATCCTACACCTCGGTTATTACTAGCGAAACATAAATCAACGCTATTGTTAATATGTCATACATTATATGAAATGTCAAGAACATGCTAATCTTCATCACACCCCTAGTCACACCTTACAGGTCACACGAGACCTTTGGCCTTTATCTCAATGGGGTTTGGATCTGGTTGGAGAGATTAACCCTCATTCTTCCCAACATCATTAAAGGATTATTACCGCTACTGAATATTACATTAAATGGATGGAAGCCTTACCTCTAATTTCTACAAAAGTTGAGAAAATATGTGAATTCATTAACCATCACATCATTTTTCACTTTGGTGTTCATCACCGCCTCATCACTAATAATGGAAAACAATTCAAAAGCAAAACCCTATAGAAACTCTGTGACACCTTGACATTCAACTCATTTTTTATTCACCTTATTATCCTCAAACAAATGGCCAAGCTGAATTGACTAAGAAAACCCTAAAGAAAATTCTTATGAAAGTGGTTAAGGATACCGGTAAGGATTAGTACACACACATTCCTTTTTCCTTATGGGCTTCTCCGCACTAGTATTTTCACCTCAACCGTTGTCACACCTTTCTCTTTGGTCTACAGTATAGAGGTTGTCTTGCCTCTCAAATTCCAAATTCCATCTCTTCGTATCTCACTCAAATATATTCTCAACGATGATGATTTTTTCCAAGACCATTTGACACAACTTGATTTATTAGACGAACATTGTCTAAATTCTCTCAATCACCTTCAAATCTACCAAAAACATATCAAACATGCCTATGATAAACATGTCCAAGAATGAACCTTTAAGGTTAGTGATATTGTCTTGAAGGAAAATAAACATGTAACACACACTGAGAAAAGTAAATGGGGAAAGTTTTCTCCTAACTGGCTTAGACCCTATATCATTACTCATGCCTATGGATTGGGTGTTTATTGTTTATCTTCCCTCGAAGGTAAACCCAAACCTGAGCCCCTCAATGCCTTGCATCTTTGACCATTCTATTATTTAATCAAGTCATATATCACCTTCTATCTATTAAATGCTCATCCCTTGAGCAACCTTCACCTTCTACTTACCTATTTTAAGGATCAATGACTAAACAAAAATCATGTGATTATCCATCACCTTTCAGCCTTATCTTCAATATGAGTACCACGGCTCTACTCATGACATGATTCTCATGGATACTTTTCATCCTTTTCGGATGGAATCCCATGGTCGTTCGTCACTTAAAACCTTTATTTTATAGCTAACCTCTGCATGCTATGGTTTTCCTTCATAAAAGAATCCTATACTCCTTTATAGTCTTGTTCATGACCTAAAAGTCCAAAAAAAAGTTTAAAAGTAATATATGGGATTTTCAAATTCAACTCCTTGAGTCAAACTTATGGAAAATAGATGACTCCCTCAAAAATTACATCTATCTTTCTATCTTACTACTATAAATAGATTTCTCCCTCGAAGGACAACTATACAAATCTAGCCATACTATACGTAGTCTATCAAAAAAGAAGACTATTTTTGTAAAATAAAAATAAAATATTCTGAAGCTTCCCACATCGATCAGCTTCACAAAGACCTCAAGGATTCATTATATTTATCCCACATATAATTCCCACATCAATCAGTCTATCAAACAAAATAAAAAATAAAATACAAAAATAAAGAGAAGTACAACTTTTTCATCATGGACTTGCCTATTTTGGTTTTGGGTATCTTGCAGAAGAGGCATGTTGTCTCACAACAAGGTTATGCTAAACAACCCATTTCACCTCATCTTCCTTTCTTTCTTATTTTCTACCTACTCAAGGGACATGCCATAAATGTGACATTTTGTGATCATGTAACTTCCTTCACCCTTAGAACAATCAATCATGCACTACCTTTAGGGGTTTAAGTTCATCAACCCATCCTCAATATGCTCATTATGGTCCTTTCCACTTCTAGAGCATTCCACCTCTTTTACCATTTGTCTCTTTTCTTACTTATTGATTATGCTATGCAGGACTAGACCTTTGACACCTACATTCGGGATTTATTCTCCTTCAACCATGCATATTCAACCTAAAATGAACCATGCCTAAAACAACCTACACTCAACCATGCCTCAATGACCTAGACTCAATCATGCCTAAAACCTACCGACCCATTCATCTACCCCATCATATTCTTCCCTAGCTTATGGGAGAACTACATTGGCCTGAGGCCCCTTTTATCGAGCTATGTAGGCAACACTCCTAGGGCATGGGGCCCTTGGAGGTTAGCTCGAAACTTTACCCCTAACCATTTTTCACCCTTTACATTCACATTCTAACCTAGTTAGTTTCCATTTACACAATAACTTGGAGATTAATATATCACAAAATCATACATTGTTTCATCATACCTACCATTTTATAACCTCAACCATATCATACATCAATCATTTAACATTTCCATGATATCAATTACTTGGAAATTTAAACACAACATACTTACAACACATCATTTCCATAAAATCAATAACTTGGAAAATTTCAAACTCCATCATGCCTACACCTAGACTCAACCATGCCTACACCTGACTCCACCATGCCTATACTTGACTCAACCATGCCTACACCTAACTCAACCATGCCTAAATGACCTAGACTCAACCATGCCTAACTCACCTAGTTTCCATAATATAACAATAACAATGTAAATGAAAACCAGTACATCATCAATCCAATAATCATCATCAACTATATAAAAGGGAGTTTATGTGTATCAATACATATATACACAGGGATAAATAATCAAAGTATCTCAAAAAATATCATCTACAATCTCACAATCTTCGGCATGCATGCCGGTATATATATCAAAATCAAAATACAATGCCACATCTCATAAATATCTCATCCCCATCTGAGGCCCTCCTCTCTTCTCTCACTGTCTCCTCCTCTCACCCTATCAACCACCTTGCCAACATCTCTCCACCCTTTCCTGTACCCTCTACTAGTCTTTTTATCCCCCATCTCCTCCTCATTTACCTACCTCATCTAGGCCTAGCCTATAAGGGTTGGTAACCTCACCTTGACCCTGTCTCTCTAGGGCTAATGACCCCTTGTGCTACCTAAGTTGTGAGTCCTAGACCTAGTCCTCTCACTAGCTACCTACTGGGCCTTGTACTTAGAATATGATGGGACATCAATACTAGATGTGGTCAATCTAACCCTCGATAATAACAAGCCTCATTGGGCATCCCTGAACCTATCCATATATATAGTTTGGGGTGGCACCATCAGCCTAGCTCCAACCTGTGAACCCTTCCCCAACAATCGTGGCCCCTATCCCCATTCTTGTACTAAGAGACCTTATCCCGGTGCTAGTTCCTATAAAACAAGACCCTGTCTTGGTTCCTATGATGGTACCTATGCAACTACTCGAGCCTGCGCAAGGATGTAATATGTTCTGAGTGGATGTCAAATGACCCTATAAACTAGTGACATTTGCCTATAGCATCATTACCTTTACTCCATCCCCTACGGAGCCCATGCCTATGCTTGTTCCTATGTATGTTCATGTGCCTATGCCTATGCCTCTGTTCATTCGTGCCGTGCCTATACTCTTGAGCATCTCCCACTTGAACTCGTAACATAGTCACTTGCCCCTGTAAAAGTGGCTACGTGTGCCTTTTCTCATATCAACTAAACACCGCGAGTAGGCACATGTCCCTATAAGTCATCCTCGAACCATCGCCATGGCTAAATATGGCTAACCTATGCAGCCATGGCAAGGTGCTTCTCTGTAACTTTTTACACACCACTATCTATATGACACAATGGTCCCTACATCATCTATCCTCATATCAACTAGTACCTCCTCCTATCTTATTGCGTCTTTATGACAAGTTAGAGTCAAAGGTCTCTCCACATCATCTCTACAATATTATGGGAATGATGGTGACACATCTTATTGTAGTCCAAACCGGCATCCAAACCTATCCATCGAATCATCTCATGCTCACCGAAATGTCTTCCTCGTATCTACCTCAAACATTGTAGCCCCTGTAACTCCTGAGACATCCCTCTAAATGTAGGAAAAATAACATATGGCCAACATATTATGTCCATGGCATATAAACCCTCCAGTTGTTGTCTTTAATACATCATGTTGTGTGTTTCCTCCTCTACTCATGGATGACCACCTATGACCACCCATCTCCTATATCCTACCCTCTTTTCACCATGGTTCCAAACTCGATACCGATAGTCCCCGTGGTCACATAATCACTATGTGGTTGTATGCTCAACAATGTAGTAGGATCATACAATAGATGTTGTAACGTTACATCCTCTAGTAGGCCCATAGCTCCCTATATAACTGCACTAAATATGTAGGCACCCATGCAAAGTAGACACGATCCTCGATCATATCTCATAAAACTTCTATCAATCCATTGGGAAACCGGCCACCCTACGAATATGGAAGTGTATAGCACCCCACCACTACCATCATCGGTATTGCTAGCCTCATCTCCTACGGGTGTGCAACATATACAAATCCCTATAAAAAGAATGGAATTATGCTTAGTCAGGGTCACTTTCCATCTCCCAAAACAATGCAATCATCACCTCAAAGACTCCATCTACTAATACTGAGTACATAGACTAACCAAAATCAAGTAGCCACAAATTTTTTTAAACATCCTCCAAGATGATCGTCATCTTTCCGGTGGGTAGATGAAAGGTGTTGGTCACTACATCCCATCTATTGATGAGAGCGACCATGAGACTATGATCCCATCGAGATCCACCTATACCACCTAATACCAACCAATCTAACCTCTCGCATGTGCATCCACTCATCCTTAGTGACATTGGGTCACATCTCCCCTAATAATGGTGGGACCATATCCCACATTGTCAACTGATGTCATGCTTGCATCCATAAAACTCAACAATGTCAAGTACTAAACTACTTTACTCATTTCTTCAACCCTAACTACCCCCACCCCACACCCACATTTCTCTACCCACCTATCTAGTTCCTAACTATTTCACCTCACCTATCATCCATTTTATCTATACCCATACCCATACCCACCTTTCCTAGCTATATATAGCCTAAACCCACCTATCCCTATTATAATCTACATCTCATATATCTCAATGTAACTACCTATTTGTTTTTCTAGTTTCCCCATCATTTATATTTTCTAACCTAGGTGACTTTTCATCGTGAGTGACTTTGGTTACCTTAAAATGACACTAGTCACTCTAACCAAGACTGCAGGTCGTCTATCTAACTACCGATGCCGATATGCCCAACCGATGTCAATCGATACCAAACCAGTGTCAATCTCTAGTTTGGCCCTAAGGCTGAACTCCCATGCCCCAAATTAAAAAAATAAATAAATAAAAACCTACTTACTACCCCAAACATACCTACAACCCATCCCCATTCAATTATCTACCTATTTAACCTACATTCCACCCCCCTACCTAAATTCATTCATTTTTACCAAATTTCAATTTTTTTCATTTCCCACCCAATTTCTTCAGTTTAACCTTAAATTTCAGTTGAAAAAAACAATATGGATTGATTCCTACCTCAACACACTACCTCCTCCTTATTCGCACCTTCGGTTTTCTTAATTGGTAGACCTCCAACGCTTCCTCCTACTACACCCATGCCTCCAATCAAAATCTCGGTCCCAGACCAATCCAATCACTTAGAAAGATATTTTGGACCCATCTACCTCACTCCTCTAGCCACTCGATGCATCCAACTAAGAAAGGTATGGCACCTCATCCTTTTCTCCATAGAAAACACATAAAAACACTTTATCTGTGTCATTTTCTATCAAGTAAAATGGTTTAAATGAATCTGTGATATACGGATTTCTAATTTTTTACCATACCCCCGACCTGACCAACATCAGTTTATCTTGACCAACATCAATTTTCCATAACCGATATCAGTTAGCCTATTTGAACCCATTGCACCATTTCTCACCACATCTGATTACTCAAAACCCTTTTCACCTTACCCAAATTTGACCCTAGCCTTACAACTCAACATAATGAACTTGTTACCTTTGACCCAACCTCACAATCAGTTGGGGCATGTTTTTCCCAATACGTTCCCTTACTATGACCACACCTAAATTACCCAACCCAACCTGTTAGTGCAAATCTATAGCACTCCTAAATGACCTTCGATCGTAGTCCGCACTGGGTCATTTAGTGTGATAACACAACATTGAGTTTTCTCCAAGGTGTGGGACCTTGCAAGGTGAGAAAAATATCTAGAGAAATCTGGTTCTTACCCCTCTATTTAGGTGTATGCATGAATTTTTCAGAGGTTCAATGCTAAATCCTACTCTAGATTCCAAGGAGATAGAGTTAAAAGATGTAAAAGGAAACAAAACCAAGTAAAAAAAACCGGTGATACACCAAAGGAGTGATGGAACTCTATTTTTGAAAATAGACACAGATCATAAGAATGCAACACTAGAACATGCAAAAATTACCAAAATGTAATGAAGGATAAAAAAGGAACAATAAACGCAAGAAAGGATTGAAAATTCATTCACAAAGCATGCTTTATCATTCCCAATTTTTTATATGATGCATTACAATGGAAAGGAGGCCAAAAACATATTACGGTTCCAATGAGAGGTCTCAAAATCCATGAATTCATGTGCCAAGGAGAAGAGGGGAGTCTACAAGAATAAAAACGCCCAACTCTTTACAAAATGAGCCAAAGCGGCTTTTAACAATGAAGCAGAATGAAGAAAAGGTGAAAAATGTGAGAAAATTGATTTGAGATATCCAACCACAAACAAGATTCATTAAAACATCAAGGGAATCCTCAAAAATCCATTTTTCGATGCATTTGGCCATCTTTGGAGAAGAAACAAGCACCATACTTCATCAATTTTGGTGGTTGGGGGTCGACTCGCATTTTTTCGTCGTGCAGAGACATTTCTTCATTTTTCTACCACCAAACCCCATCAAAAATAAAAATTGAATAGTTCATTCTTGTGGAGAATTTCAACAACTTTCTAATGATACCAAAAATGCAAAAATCGAGCTCGGTGTGAAAGATATGTCCATCGAAGATTTAGGTCAAAAAGGTGAAATTAGGGCAAAAATCGGAGTTCGTCGGGTGAATTTTGAACTTTTCCTTCTTTTTTAAAATTGGGAAATTTTCACAAAAAAATCTCGTGCCCCACTCCTCCAATGACACATGGCACCCTCTGGTTGATCCGTGGGCCCAACCTTTCCTTTTTCCTCCTTTTGCGAAATTGGGAAATTTTCCCAAAATCCTCCATCGGTCCGCCACTCCACTGTTGATGTGGACATGTGGTGCCTTCTGATGCGGTGCGGAGGTGTGGCTCAAGTTTTTACCTTTGTGCCTTCACCACTTTGGAAAAATTTCCAAACTCCTCTCGACACACCTCAGTTGCCATTGTTGATAGGACACGTGGCATCATTTTATTGCTCGGCGGGGACGCATATCCAATTTTTCCTTTGACACGCTTTGACCAAATGCCAAAATACTTGAAATCCTTCTACCCTCGCCGCTCCTTGACACATGGCATCATTTCATTTCCTTGGGGATTTCTGGCCAAAATTTTCCCTTTGATTTTTTTTTAGCCAAAAGGATAAGTGCCAAAAATTTCCTGCGGGTCTGCCTTGGCAAATTTTGCCTCCAAACTCCACCGAACCATAACTCAAAAAATACAAGGAGTTAGGAGGACTTCTTTACCTTTCTGGAAAGGGGAAGAAAAATCCTATCTAATGAAGCCATCTCCAAGAAATTTTGAGTGCTTTAAAGTTACAAAAATCTACCTGCAGCAAAAGGAGGGAAGAATGAAGGCAAGTTAACCAAAACAAGCATGGGCTTATTTTGGATAACACAACCCCGACCATTGTGACATTCGAATTCACTTACTTGTTATACCTTGCAATGATGTCACTCATGTTTTTCATCCTAATTACCTTACCTTTCCTAATGATCATTGTTTATCTTGACCATACCTTCGGTGACCTAGAACAAACCTATTCCACATTCCCCCCTTTGTCTGGTTGTGTTTTGAGGATTGTATCCTATACCTTGGATACTTGAACCAATTCAACCTTGTTTGGATAAACCTATCGATCTTTGATGAATTGGATTTTATAATCGATTCATCTTGATACCATATCACATTCTATACGTGTACATGCGTTAGACTACCACTACCTATTACCCAAACCAAAATCACCCTTACCTAAAACCCATCTACCCTTATTTTCATCACTTACACATTTATCAAACCATTCACTGACTACATTTATTACCTCATTAGATCCTATTTTGAGGGGTATCACCTCCACACATACTTGGGGCAACCTAGTATCCACTCATACTTGAGACAATGACTTCCTATTTTTGTTAGTGTCACTTATCAATACAAGCTATGCGAAAAAAGGGGCAAATGTAGACACCAAATTTGGGTCACAATACCTTTAGTCAATAGAAGCTATGTGAAGAAAGTCAATAGATTTCAAACTTTTCACCTCACAAATTACATAGCAGAAGAGCATGATCTTTGAAGTTTCCATTCTCTTGACAAAGACTTACTATCTAGGGTTTAAACTCACAACCCTACCCATGATTATGTATGTATGTTTATCCAACTTGTCTATTTGAAGGAGGTATTCAAGAACCTCTTTGTCATATCCTTGATATATTGTGTGTAGGTGAGCATGACTATGTTGTTCAACTTGGTGAAGTATAGTGACTTCACATGACTTTTTTTGCACTATGGGATCACATCCCATGGAGATGACATACTTGACTTCTGACACATTCGTATCTAAACCAAGGTTCGGTATAGAAAATCCCTAAGGATGGGTTTGATGGGTACCATCTTGATTTCATCCCTCTCTTCCTCCTTTGTTAATTCTATCATGTTTACGCCTAGGCCAAGACCATCAATGGGAAGAGAGGCCATACAAATAAGGTTGCCCATTCCTTGTGGTTTGAATGAGAGGAAGATTGGATCATCACTCTCTAAAAGTTTCATGATCCACACCTGGTGGACACATATTCTACAAAAATTGATTTTCCTTTATTAGTTTTGGCCACCTCAAATGTTTTTGGATCAAAAACTTCAGACTTTGGAATGCTTGGGGTGGTCATGACCAATTGGTTTGATGGAGGTGACTTTTTTAACTAGTTTATAGCTTTCATTTGATGAATCCAAGGTCTCCCAAGGATCATATTATAATTTCTATCACTATCAATAATGTAAAACTCCATTGAGATTTTTTTTGGCCCAAAGGTGACATGAAGAACTATGGTTCGATTTAAGTAGCCTTAAGACTATCATACCCTCGCAACGTGTTTCTTGTAGAGGATAAATTAGTCTCTCCATATCATAACTTCTGCAAGAAAGAGAAGGGAACCACATTTACAACAACCCCATCATTGATCATGGATCTCTTAATGTAATTTTTGTAAACCCAGACTTGTAAATATAAGGCAAGATCACCTCTTCAGGCTATTTCAGCATTAGATGACATCTTGTCTATATCAAAAACAAACCCAATATCCCTATCACTCTATCCCAGGAGGATGTATGTCAAATTCAATATGATTTATTTGAGCACTAGGGGGAATAACATGGATTAGATGACCAATACCTAGTGCATCAAGAAATGTAGAATGATGTGTAGGGGAATTCTTCAACAAATCTAGGAATGAGATGTGAGAGAAGGTATTGTTCAAGTATGATATTAAATCATAGGCTCCTACCGATTTTGAGATTTTAGGAATGTCATCCTACAAGAAGGAAAGAGTAGGTAGGGGTTATGGAAGGTATTCCTTTACCTGAGTTGTTGCATTAATTTCGATTCAACTTCTAGCTCAACTAATCCCATGATCTTTGTATTTTCGTTCAAACCGAGGTTTGGGGAAACTTGAGAGTTGTTAGAAGTTGAAGCTTCATTGTTCATAATACGAATTCCCTTGTTTATGTTTTAAGGATTTACCTTGAAATTTTCACGATGCATAGGAGTGGATCTGAAAGATGCTCACATTAGCATTCTAAGGATCTATGGGTCATGTATAGTCAAACTGTGGGTTTGTTTCAGGATTTGCTAAGAACATGTCTATAAAGAGCTAGTTGCCTTTGGTTTTCGGGAAGTCTTTGTAGAAACTTGTTGCAATTGTGGAAATTTCTATCATCATGACCTCAAACCTTATGGAAACCAAAATATAGGTTAGGATCATAATTTCTTGGCCTTTGATAAGTGTCTTGTTATTGTTTATTATAACCTTGATTGTAGTTTTGAAATTGATTGTTATAACCATGATTTGTTTCCCCTTGGCTAGAGTTTTAGTACTGGTTCAGGCCTTGGGTTTGAATTTACTTTTGAGGGGGATGGTTCACATCAACCATGTTGATTAAGGAGACAGTGTTAGGGCCTCTTTTATTTCCCATGTTGTTGTTATTGTTATGGTTGTTAGTGTTACTATTGTTCATAAAACTAGTGTTCTTGGCTTGATCTCAAGAACACCATTCGTGGTAGCACCATGATTATGATTCACACCCTTAGGTCCTTGGTTGTTGGCCCCATTGTTTTGATAATTTGCATTGTTTTGATTAATGGATACCAATTTCCCATTGAGACCGTAGGTCTTACACCCACTATCGATAGTGGCTTGGTCGATTCAAAGCGCACCTTCCAATACTTCATCATAACTACAAAAAGGAAACTTCTAGACTTCTTCTTTAGTATTGATTTAGCAAGTGAAGAAATAGATAAAAATGTTCCATTTGGTCCATGTTGGGTGAACTTGTAGAGGAGTAAATAACTTGACACCATCTCTGGATGAAATGGGCAACATATTCATTTTTCTCTTGTCTAATATGCAGAAACTCCCTAATCCCTATATGCAGCAACTTGTTATGTCAAATGCTTGATAAATTCTAAAACAAATTGTTTAAAGGAATGTATAGAATCCTCAAGAATATTATAATACCAGTCTAGGGAAATTCCTTTAAGGGTCTTAAGAAATACTTTAGCTACTACAAAATACCAAGGAATAAATTCATAATAGCCATAACATAGGCCTTTATATGAGCATTCAGGTATCCTTCTCCCTTAAATTTAGGAAGATTAGGAAATGGGTGTGAAAGCATGACACCACATATAGTGAAGTCAAGAGGTTCCTTCAAGTACTCAATGTAAGTACCCATTGTGTAGGATTCCACCATCAAAGATCCTTTATGAGGAGGTGAGGAGAAGGAGTCAAATACACTGCATTATATGAATTGATTAGAACATATGGATCCCCTTAATATGGTGCATAGGGATAAGGGATGACATATGGGTATATTTGGGAGACTTTGAATACATATGCATGTAAGGTGGGATGATACTAGAATATGGAATAGCAGGTGTAAGACATCAGGAACATTTCAATCCTTGATGGAACGGCATTCGAGAACGCACTTCCAGCCAGCCCTTGCATAGGATAAGATTGAGAAGGATGACGACCCATCCCTAATACATTAGACCTTGAGATAAGATCACCTAGATTTTTATGAACTGGATAACCTTATTCTACACAGTGTTACATTGGTTGTTCATTGGTAGGAATGTATCCCTTGTTATCAACTAGATATCCCATGTTTTGCCCTACTACATGAGTTGGTTGCAATGGTTAGGCACTCTCTAGTTCTCTAATCCTCCCTACTAAAGTAGAAATGACATCATTAGGAGAGGATTGAGTCCCTTGTTGGGGTGCATGTGGCGTAGGGTTTGATTGAGAAAGCTCATGATACCATGTTATGATTTTTTTGTTATAATTATTTTTCCATAGGAATAGGAATCTTAGGATAGGTATTCATCATCTCATAGGATGTAACCTTCATTCTATCCAAATACTCATCTATTTGATGGACATGATTAGTTATTTGTCTAAAAATGTCATCTTTTTTTATTGCATGGTAATGTGAGGTTTTGACAAGACTCTAGGGTAAGGACCTATTCCACTTGTGATAACAATGTGGTTTGCATTGGGTTGACCATATTGCATGTTTAAAAGTTGATTAACCTCCTCCATTCTTACATAGCTAATGGGGTTTGAAGTGTAACTAGGGGAGGTTTGCACATTGCTTTTGTAATTGTCAACCCATGTGAAAAGGAAAGGGGACTGTTGTGGTTGAACATTGATGTAATATCTATCGAGCCAAATGGCGTACCACGAACTCTCTTTCTAGACATATTTTGGAAAGTATAAAATACCTACCAAAAAGGGTAAGAAATGAAGAGGTGAGGTGATAGAAATGAAAGAAAAGGAAACAATAAGGAATTAATCCTTCACATCAGGTTCACCAATTTATATAGATGAAAATTAGCATGTGAACTTCAACCGCACTTGACTCCTTGAGGTTATTCCGAGGTAGCCGATGTGGAAATGTGGATGACTAAATATAGGATAATTAGTGACTAAGATATAGTAGTGTGAATTCCTAGTAGTTGAATCGGCAAAGGGGAGATTTAGTGGCTATAAATGGGTAACATAAATCCCTATGGTTAAACTACTTGATTGAACCTAGATGTTAAACTACATGAAGTGTCCACTTTAACTAAAAGAAAACTAACAATATAATCTACTACTAAATAGGAAAATAATTAAACAAATGAACTAAAATGATTTATTACAAACACAAATTTTTTTTACTTCTATTCTAAATAATTAAACTACTTCTACACTAAAACTAAACAAGTAAATAACC
Organism: Taxus wallichiana var. yunnanensis; assembly: GCA_018340775.1. NCBI lineage: Eukaryota > Viridiplantae > Streptophyta > Pinopsida > Cupressales > Taxaceae > Taxus > Taxus wallichiana. The sequence continues at coordinate 950,618,014 of CM031234.1, forward strand.
CGGTGTAGTTATTCACCTGTGCTAAGTGTATCTAGTCTATTTTAATTAAATGAAATATTCACTTTAAACTATGGATGCAAATATAACTTCCACTTTGCCTTTGGAGTAGGGGAATAAATCGAGCTTCTCGAATATTTTCTTCCCAAAACTTCACTAACAATAGTAAAGAAGACTTCAATGGAGTATTTCATATACGAATTTATCTAGTGTAACTATTGAAAAATTGTAATAATGGAAATGATTCTATAGTCTATTTTATAATGTGCATACAATTTGGAAATAATTTTTTTGAATAAATTAAGGAAAACAAATAATAACTCTAACCTAGAATACAAAACAATGGCAATTTGGTTGTGTGGTACTTGGTCCCCTTAGCTTATCTTTTCATTCTCTCGTGTCCACATGAGTCCAAGAGGTTGGGAATGCAGTGAAAACAATAGAGGGAAAGTGCTAGAGCAATGGAAACTTGAATTGGAAATCTAGGAACAATGCAAGTGGAAGAAAGATAACACAATGGAACTGAGATTGGATATGTAGTTTCTAGTAAGAAAGAATACTCAAAATGATCTCCGACCATTTTCTTGAAAACAAGCGATCAATTTATAGAAGGTTGGTTGGGAAATGGTTGAATCCATTTGGTAGCCAAAGGGTGCCACATCAATAGTGAAGAGGGAGTTTGAACTATCAATCACAATCAATCACAAATTATAAGTGAAGAAGAGAATGCCACAAGGTAGTCATGATTGAAATCAACCAAAATGGGTAAGAAGCATGTGTGAAAAGTGAAGTTAAGTGAAACAACACTCTTCTACTGATCACGTTGGAACATTCTAGAAATGCACACGGGATAGCCACCCTACACAAAGTAGTGATTACGGGACCTCCGCCTCTACTCAAGGCGGTAGTTACAAAACCACCACCGGGTAGGTGACGGTTTTCGCACTAAAAGTCAAAACAGGCTAAAAAGAAGCGGGAAGCTGAGAAAAAGCATGAAAAGGATAAGTAAGCAATACTAGGATATAAATATAAGTTACAAGTAGGTTTAGGAGGTTGAACACATTTAGAAAATATATGAATCATCATTAGGGACCTTTTGTAACCATTTTCCGATAATGTAGCATGTGTAAATTTGGGTGCATATAGTGAACTCACTCGAACGAAGGGAATAATTCCCTTAGATTTTGAATAGTCCAAGGGTTAGGATATTGTAATTAATGGGGAAGAGAATGTCAAGGGGCTTATACATGGATATCCAATTTGTTTTGAATGTGGTAGCACATGATGAATTTATGTTTCACAGGACCGCCTCCAAAGCATGTGTCTCATTGATTTTTGAGTAAGTTATGAATGTAGAATATTAACTAGTTGTTATAATGTAATCCTTCATTTTTTTTAGATTTACATATACGTTTCCAAGGTATGGGGCCCCTAAATTAGAACCCCATTTTGGTTTGAATATATACTATTCAAATTTGTTTATCTTTCTCTTTACACTATATGAAATGTATTTTATTTTCTATTTTGACACTGTATTATTCATTTCATACTCATTTACATGAAATTTATAAACAAATTCACACATTTAATCCTTCGCACAACTTCCACTACTACAAACTATTTGGAAAAACCATAGGCATTCATTGAACATTAACTTAATAATGCAACTAGGCTCATGGCCCAAAGCAAGATTTTTCAATCCATACTTAACACACAAGTGAGATGTAAAATTCAACCTTAGGCCCTGAAGCTCCACCATATTACAAGTCAACCAAACATACCATTTCATACCTCAAGTTCTAACTACTACTTTGCACATTTCCGGACACAAAGCACACTCTGACACCACCCTTCCTTTCCCGAGAACCTTCACCATTTTCCCCTTTTTAATAATGTAGGGCCAAGAATTAGGCCCGTACCCCAAATGAATTCCAAAATAAATCATGAAATTATTTTAAGTTTGTCTCATGGTTTCTTAAACAACTCCCTATTTCAGGTATTGGGAAAGTTTTAACCTTGCCACAATGTTCATAATCTGCATAATGGCCCGAGATCTTGACGATACATTAAATCACTCACTTCCCTATACCTTAAGCTCGTAAAAAACCAAAAATCCTACTTAACTTTTCCAACAAGAAAAAGGGTTTAAAAATAATTTTTTTCTTTCGAAATGTCGGTATCAAGTGCACATCCAAACTAGAAACAAGAACAAATTTATTAATATGGAACTAAAATGAATCCCGATAATTACAGCACTAACAAAACACAAAGTTTCCTTCTCATCTTCTTATTCAATAAATACTTCACAATGACAAATCTCTTAAGGAAGTATTTAAATACAAAGTTTTATTAATTTCATGTTATCAAAATTACCCCCTACTATTTTGATGTCTTAATGGACCATTTTTGTAGTCATGGTATTGTCCTGGATCAATGAAATGCAAAATTTTATATGCTATGGTAAAATTTTAGTGTTTCGTCATTCCTCCCTCTCTTTTTGATCCCTTCTTGTGAATAAGTTAGTTAGTTTTGGGGAAAATTTTGGGAAAACCTTTATGTCGTAAAGCAATCTTTCCCCTCTTACTAAGCTCTTAATGAAGAAGAATTGGTTAAATTTTGTCAAAACATTGGGTTAAATTAGTTAAATTTGGGTAAACATGGTCTAATTAGGCATTAATGACACAAATGGAATAGTTCAAATGTTCCTATGGTGCCCTAATCATTTGTAAATGATGACAAATGAACAAGGGAAAATCATCGGATATGTCATGTACATGGGCACAAGAAGAACAGTTCTTATGTTTCATCACTTACCCGCATTCTCGCAATAACCAATCCTAAGGAATAACTAAAGGTGGTCAAAAATTTACGTATGGAGGGAACAATGGGAAATTTTCCCTCACTCACATTCAGTACACCACATCTCTGTCATACCTTCCAAAGTAGATACAAGGTAATCGAATAAGTTAGGCACATTTGGAACTCGCATAATGTTCCATCATTTCACAATGCCTTAAAGACAATCCTAAGCCAAAAAGAGTTAAAGCGGGACCAGAACACGTGGAATTGTTCTTTAGTTTTACCACTTCCTAAAACCACAAATTACTTGACAAAGAGGAAAAGTGCAAGATTTGGAAAAATTAGCTATTTAAGGCAAATGAGGAATGTTTCATCATTATGTATATGCTTTAGAAAGTTGGCAGGTTTGACAAAGGCATGCATAACCCTAAATGTCCAAATAAGATATTTTTAGCTAATTTCTTCACTCATAATGAAAATTTGGATCATGTAGAGGCTAAAATTGAAAAAGTCATGCAACAAGACTCTATTTTTATCAATTAGAGGCTAATATTAGCAGGTTTTTATGCAAGAATATCTTTTAGATCATGCAAAAGACACCATACTTCTATTTTTGGAAGGGATAGTTTATGGGCATACACAATCACATTTTGAGTGTAGGAAGAGCTATTCTGGAGTTGATGAGACCAAATTCATTTATGTTCTTGCACTATTCATCAATTTTTAGAGTAGAAGGGAAAATGGACATGCAACACTCCCATTTTTATTATTTTTGAGCTTCAGACTTGCATGTTTGTAATTTTCTTCTCCTTTTCTCTCTCATTTCTCTATATAACTTTATGGAATTCATTATAAATATATCTCTACACTTGTTATTCATCATTATGGAGTAATTTATGATTTTAAGTGGAAGCGTAGGGGTCATGAGTGATCTATTTTATAGGTTTCACCTCTTGGATCAATAAAGGAGTTGTTTTTACCTTCTTACATCTTGTTAATCATGCACTATTATGTCTTTAAGTTGACTTTATATTGTGATACTATTTCATCCCTAATTTGTAGTTTAATTTCCATGTCTTTATGTAGTTATATGTTATTTTATAGGTCATAGATTGTATTTAACAAAGTGTATGTAGGATCTTGTTATGGAGCTTACCAAATTTCCTTTTAGAGCCATTTACTATCGCTTATTTATTCTATCACAACTTCAAACCCATCTCTAAAAAAATTACATTGACATATCCATTGTAAGTTATGTATGGTGTGTGTGGTTCATGTGGTTCAATCTAGTTTGAGATCCTCAAAATTTCTGGTGTATCATCATAATTTTAGTTTTTCCCGTAATTCCTCCTTCCTTTTCCTTATTGATTCAACAAAGTACAATAGTATTAGGAGTAGAAACTAGTATTAGGTGTTACACTAGGGGAACCCACCCTCTCTCGATATTCACTCCAACATATAGGTCACCTACAACTTAAGAGTGTTTCCAATTTGTTAATTGGAATGGGAGACATCACACCATTCCCCAAAGTGTGAATTCATTCATGAATGTTTTTGGCACACTGATGGGGAAAAATAAAGAATTAATGTTATTCTTGGCAAGTATTAGTTTTTAGACACATTCATCCAACATCTGGTGTCTCCATTATTCATAGAACTCGATATCTCGAGTCCTTAGATCGTGCCCTTCTCATTTTCACTCATATTCATGTATTTATTTCTCTCATGGCTCTCTAAAATATCTTCCATTCTCTTATTTTAGTTTGATCCCCTTTAATTTGTAGAAGTGGTATGATATTCCCAAAAACAACCCTAGAAAAACACCTTTTTCCATATAAATGGATATCAATCTCATATTGATCACATTTAAGACATATCCAACCATTGTGCTATTCATCGTATCAATGAAGAATAAATTTTCCTCACTAGATTTTTGTTTCATCATTTAGAGGTAAAGAAAGAGATTGGTATAATAGTTTGGATCCATAATCCATTTCCACATGGGATCAATTAGGAGAACAACTACACAACCAGTTCAAGGAGGATGTAGATGTCTTTTCTCGCATGGAACACCTCAAGTAAAATATAATGAGACTCAATGGATTTTATCTTATATTTTAACATAAAATTTTGAAGGACATGGCTCAAAATCCCTCAAGAATTCATACCCTCCCAAGTTATGACATTCTTGTATTATTTGAGGTTCTTTGATATAGATTTGGTTGTATTGATCCAAACCCTAAGAGAAAGAACTCTTCCTCAATCTTTTGAAATTATATTACAAGATGGGAATATGATCATTCAAGAAAGAAAAAGGAAACCCATCCAAATCACTTCCATTATTAACTCATGTCCTTAAAATATCCATACCCTCATAAAAATAAATAAAAATCCATTGTTCCATTCCAAAATTAGGAGGATCCTTTGCTTCCTAGTTCTTTTTAGTGATCTATAAGTTTACAATTCCCAAACATTTCCTCATTATTTGTAATATTCTCTACCATATCTACCCAAGGAATTTCATAACCATCTTGAATATTTTTATGATGCTTTCAAAATTTGTAATGTTACACTTGTTTCCCCAATGATTTACCCAACCTCACAAAAAAATTTATCCTACAAGGTTGGTAGAGGGATATTTTGCTATTATCTTGGAGAGGAGGGATACCTCTTATAACATTCAAAACATCAACTTCTCATAAAAAATAATGTAGTTGTGAAAGAGAACTCAAATCGTAGTCCCTTGATATTTCTAGTGTCTCATATCAAACCAAATTTTCCCAAGATGACAACTTCATGATAGTTGAGGATTGACATGAATCGGTTTGGGAGGATGAGAAGGTTCAAATTATACAAAAAGAGGAGCTGAATGTGTTTATTTCTAAAATGTGCACCCATGTCTCGGATCTCGGAAGGGCCAAGGTGTTTGAGACCATAATGGAACCATGCCCAATTTGTGGGATCTTGCATGCTTGAGACGGATCTCTGGAGAATGTCGGTTCCTCTATCTACCTCTAACACTATTGCTACTCCTAATGCTGAAAGAATATCCTAGACAAAACATACCAAGGGAATAGGGATAGAAGGATGTGTAGAAAGAGGAAATCCTAAGCTAAGGAAGGTGATAGTGCCAGAAGGAAAGGGTCGATCTCTCTCCACAAGTGGTGATAAAAATAGAGCGAGTGCAGGAGAGGAGGGATGACAATGTGTGCCACAGGTCAAAACTCAAGCTCGGCCTTCCAATGCATGCAACACATGAACATGGGGACTGAAAGCAAAAGAATATGCACATCATTCAAGAAAATATAATAGAGAGGTGAAAATGCAATGAAAATGAGAGAGGGAAGACATGAGTTCCACAAAACATGATTTTATTGCTCAAGGGATGCACAATAATTTACATCCTTAACATGAGGTGAGAATACATTACAGAAACCATGTTAAGGTTTGAGACCCATGGAAATTCAAACACCATTTTGGCATGGTGTCATTACAATAGAGAGGGATCCTTTTTACAAAGTAGAACTCTGATATTTATAGAAGAAGGAGAGAAGAGAAGGAGAAAAGGAGGGAAATTCGGATTCAACTATTTAAGCACCAATAACAAAGTGATAAATGCCTATAAATCTACCTACAAGGCTATCAAATGCACTTCCCCATGTTTTTGGCATGTAGAAGAAGGAAGGAGGTAATATATGATGAAATCGGTGGTTGAGGTTGATTGGATGTGTGCATTGATGAGCTAAGAGATGTTTACTGTTTATTGCCTAGCAAAACCTACCTAAATTTAAATTTGAATAGTTCAAGCATATAGTTTATGTCATCATTTCTCGAAAAGTCCACACATGCACCGATTGAATCTCTATAGAAAAATATATGACTGCTGTCGAGAAGATTTCAGATCCGTCGAGTGCATGTAAAACACGTGGCACACATGGATTGACCAAAGGAGTTGGCCAACTATTCATTTATTTTGTCTTTTATACCACGTGTCATGCACCAGTTGGTTTTCGATCAAAGTGCCTTATTGGCACAATTTGATAGGTTGCATGTAGAACACTCGAGTTTGATAGAAGATGACAGAGAATAGTGACTGATGCATAAGAAGGCACAAGGCACGAGAGTGAGAGGAAAGTGCATGATAGGGGATCAAAGGGGAGATGTACATGTAGGAGGATGGCATACTTGTAGAAGGAAAGTATGGAAACAAGACATGAGAAATCAACTAAAGGAAGGTGCATGACGGTAGAAAGAAACGAGGGCACGCTGTGAAGGAACCGAGTATATGTAAGCACATAAGAAGAATGCTAAGGACTTAGTCGATTGGAAGGTAATTCTACAAAGGTGTGCGCAAGGAGTGCACGATGGGATAGGAGAGAAATTGGGTGTGTAGGAGGAAATGGAAGGATATAGAAGAATGCAAATGGAGCAGGAGGGCGTGTAAGGGCATGCAGAGGAACTGCAACTATGCCAAGGTGTCAAAAGAACAATCTTGAGTGTGCACAACCTACAAATGTGAAACACCAAAGTCAGAATGAAAATATAAGTTATCCAGATAACTAGGAGAGTTATTTGGATAACATTTTTGGTGACTTTTGGGGGCCATCTTCCTACTAGATGAAGAGACCAGTAGCCTTATAATTCCATTGGGCATGGATTCAAGTGCTAATCTTGGATATATAATCTGCAACTTTGAAGAACATTCTTGAAGTCACTTGAAGCTCTGTCGAACTCGAACTAATTTTTTTTCTCATATATGAAGATATTCTGAATTGGTTTGATGAGAGTGAAATCTATGCATTGACCATTGGAATTGCCTCTACAAAAATTAAACTGCTATCCTAGGTAGCAACAAAAGGGTCGTGGGGGCACAACAGGAAAGGTAAGGTGCTAGAGGGAGTGTGCCAAAATAGAAGCACAACACTCTATACAAAATATGAAAACATACATGTCCCAAATGAAACATGTAGAGTGTGTACAAGAAATTTTTTTACTGAGAGAAAACCTAAACTAACCTAATATAACTAGAGGAAAGGGTGCTCAAGTAAAACCTACAACAAAGCAGGAGAAATAACTTCCCTTCCTCACAAATTGTGACCATGTAGTTGATTTGGCATTGGACATGGTCAAAAACAAGAGTGAAAAACCACCTTCTAGATGGTGTTTCACCCTTCTTAAAGTATCAACAAACAAAATATACACCTCCTGGAGTTGTTCTGTACTTGGATCTAGGAGGCGCTATTGTTGACATTTGGCACATGAAAGCTCTACCCCATGCTCTGAAATGAGCATGAATAGGAAACTATGGTTTGGGCTCTAGGCTAGCTAGATATTTGATTGGGCACGGTCTGATCCTTGTGATTTTCCCATTACTTTGAATCTCAATCCCATATATGATATTTTATTACAAAATCTCCTTCTAAAGGGGAGAGCTTGTAGGTTGGGGTGTGAAAATCTAGGGCACACATAGTTCTTCCTCTACAAGCAACTCGATCTTCTCCAAAACTGTGCCCTCTAGAGCTAACTAATTTTCCTCATGAACAGGTTCTTGTATGATTTCCTCTTCCCAGTAGGAGTTGCATGAGTTATGTCATTCTTTAATTGTTATGCAGTCCTCGAACATGATGATGTTCATTGGGAGAGGCACATTGGCAAGGGATGTTCATTTATGGTACAACTAGGTAGAGGGGACTTGGAAGAAAATGGGAGGATAGACACAAAAGGGATGGAAGTCATGCATGCAAGAGGAGTAGAGGCATGCATGAAAATGGGAATGGAAGGGAACTGAAGGTGAGAGGATGGAGGGGAATTCTCAATGGGGGTAGTGCGTAAGAAGTTGGGAACATGTGCAGTGGGATGAGATGATGTAAGTTGGCATGAAGGAGTGGGAGGGTTGTAAGATGGTAGTGTAGGGTTACCCCATTGATAGGGTTGCCGCGCGCTATATTTTTGAGCCTCCATTTCTTCTTCCCACTTTGTAATCTGGGGTAGCATCTCAGTGATGAAGTTTAGATTTTACTGGGGGCACTAAAATAGCACAGTACAGGCCGACCCATGGATAAGGGACCTTGTAGCCAATTTTAGTTGCCTTTATGGAGAACTTGACTTTGAGATGCATCATGTCCATCTCCATCTTTTACACCTACCTCTCAAAATCATCTTTTGCTATGGACTTTCCACCATCATCTACATAAAAATATTCTTCATAAACATTTTGGTTAGAAAAAAGTGGGTTACATGCATTTTTGGGATATTGGGGCTTATAAAACTTGTTTGGAGGAGGATTCCAAAATTGTGGGGATGAAGGGAAATAGTTCTACTACTGCAAATGAGAATTCCATATAGGGAAATAATTCATGGTTTCACAACTTTAGAAGAGGAATGTGGTACGATGGAAAAAGGAGAGATGAATGGAGGAATGAGGGGAGATTGGTTTGAACATGAGATAATGGGTGCGTTGAATCAGTGGAGTTGCCAGATGTGTTGAAAAATGCCTCCAAAGGCTGGATCTCAAGTAATAAAAATCAAACCTCTCGAGATGAAGATATAAATCTCTTCACTCTAGTCCCACTGGGCATGCAGAAACTATTGGTTTCTCAAACATGCACCGCGTCTCGATCTCGAAGGGAAGAGGTGTTTGAGACCACAATGGAACCTGTCCCTAAGTTGTGGGACCTTACATGCTTGGGATGGATCTCTAAAGAAGGTCAGTTCATCTATCTACCTATAACACTCTGCTACTCCTAATGATGAAATCATATCATAGACTAAACATGCCAAGGGACCGGGGATAGCAGGATGTGAAGAAAGGGGAAATCCTAAGTGAATGTGCCGAGAGAAGGAAAGGGTTGATCTCTCTCCATGAGTGGTGATAGAAATAGAGTAGGTGCGGGATAAGAGCATAGATGGAACACTCCAAAGGTTAACACATGGGCTCATCCATCTAGCACGTGCAACCCATGAACATAGAGGCTGTAAGAATAGGAATACGCACAACATGCCAGAAAATATAATAGAGAGGTGAGAATGAAATGAAAACAAGAGAGGGAAGATAAGAGTTCTAAAACATGATTTTATTTCTCAAGGGATGCATAGTCATTTACATCCACGACAGGAGGCGAGAATACATTGCAGAGACCATTTCAAGGTCTGAGACCCATGGGAATTCAGCCACCATTTTGACATGGTGTCATTACAACAGAGAGGGATCCTTTTTACAAAGCAAAACTCTGTTATTTATAGAAGAAGAAGGAGAGAAAAGAAGGAGAAAAGGAGGGAAACTCATATTCAAATCTTCAACCACCAACAACTAGTGATAAATGCCTATAAATCCACCTACAAGGCTATCAAATGTGCTTCCCCATGTTTGTTTGGCATGTAGAAGAAGGAAGGAGGCAAGATTTGATGAAATTTAGTGGTTGAGGTTGATTGGATGTGTGCATTGATGAGTTGAGATACATTTCCTTGTTTTTCACCTAACCAAATCCCACCTACATTTGAATTTTAATAGTCCAACATGTAGCTTGTGTCGTCAGTTTCACGACAATTCTAGGCGCACACCGATCGAAGCTCTGTAGCAAAATATAGGACCGTCAAAAGATTTTAGAGCCAGGCACATGAAAAACATGTGGGCGTATATGGATTAATTGAAGGATTCAGCCATGTATTCATTTATTTTTTATTTTCTACCATGTTTCATGTACTAGTTGGTTTTCCAGATTTGGCACCTTGTTGGCGTGCTTTGATAGGTTGCATGTAGCACAATCAAGTCTGACAAAAGATGGTAGGGACACAGTGATTGGCATAGAAGAAGAGGTGTGGGAGTGAGAGGAAAGCACATAAAAGGGGATCAAAGGAGAGACATACACGTAGGAGGAAGGAATAATTACATAAGGAAAGTATGGAAACAAGATGCAAGCATTCAAATAAAGGAAGGAATGTGATGGCAGAAAGAAAAAATGGCGTGTGAAGGAACTGATTCTATGTAAGTGCGTAAGAGGAATGCAGAGACTTAGCTGATTGGAAGGTAAGTCTACAGAGGTATGCACAAGGATTGCATGACAGGATAGGAGAGAAAGTGAGCATGCAGAGGAATTACAACTGTGCCAAGGTGTCAAAAGAACAATCTTGAGTGCGCACAACCTGAAATGTGAAACACCAGAGTTAGAATGAAAATATAAGTTATCCAGATAACTAGGAGAGTTATTTGGATAACATAATGTAAACCAAAATAAGATTTTTTTGCAGAAAATCAAATTGGAATTGAAGATGAGGAGAAAGTGTTTCTAAACACTAGTATCATTCAAAAAAATTAAGATCAATTTTATCTTCATGTAGAGTAAGAAGGGATACAAAGTGAGCAAGATGTTATAGTTTAATGTAGTAACCCTTGTCATTTTTCATGTTTAGAGATTGTTTTACTTTTTGAGGACTGCAATAATATAGCAATAAAACCTTTAGTTGTTGCATTTAATCAAATAGGGCTTCATGGAAATGAGGAGAAAAGGTAGAATCACATGAAGAAAAACATGTAAAAGAAGAGATTCGATATAATAGCCATTTTAAACTTCATGATGAAGGTGAGGACAATTTAAAAATGTCACACTTCTTATTTGGAGATGAGGATATGAATGAGGAACGTGTTGTTCAAATGATTCTTCATGACGAATAAAAGGATGAGTTTGAGATATCCAACTTTATACTTGAGGATGAAGATAATAAAAAGGCCCCAAGTGTGAAAATTGAGTTATTTTGAGTTGTTTGCAAAAAGAAGAACACATTTAGATCATCTTGTATGTGCCCAATATGAAGAGGAAAATGTGTTCAAATACTCCAAATATGAGGTTATATTTGAAAAGGCTGAGAAAATCAGAGAAATTAGTCAATTATCTATAAGGAACACTTTCCCAATCAAATATTTGGCTAGCCTGGAGTCACGAGAAAAGGATGTAATTTGTTGTGCTTACTTTAGGGCATGAAAAAGAGCTTCAAGTTTCCAAAAATCAGCCACAATATATTTAAAGAAAAACTTTAGATCCTATAGAGGTTTTTATTCTTTTCTTGGGTGCTACTATGATAAAATTAGAGGTGTAGATCATGTCTTCATCTCCACCATGTGATCTAGCTGCGAAAATGATCTCATGGACACACTTTGTGAGAAAATGAAACTATTTCTCCCAACAAATATGTGGTTTTTTAGATTTCCTTTCTCTTTGTTTTGATTAGGATCACAACTTCATCTTAAAGAAACATTTTTAAAATATACTTTAAAAATACTTATGTAAAGCGAAAGAAAATAAGTTCTTGAGCACTTTCTATATAATTTCGGTTGGATCATGTATGATTTCCCAATTTTGTGATGTTTCCTTACATTTTTGTTATTGTTGGAGGTTCCCTCATTTTTTTTTATAAATGATCATTTTTTGAGTGATCTTACCTAATCCTTGTGGTGATCATTTGAATAAGTGCATTATATGCACAAGTTTTGGTTCCTTTTATTTGTTTAGGGTGAAAGGAATCTTGGTTATAAGAAGTTACAATAGTTTGATATGACTCTACACCCAATGGATATTTCAAGGCACCTAGAACTCACATTTAATAGGGATATGTCCCTTAGAGGTCAAAACAGTGTTATCAAAATCAACCGGGCTAGGCCATTTTGATGTTTTTACATGCCATTTTTGACAAGTCATGGTATTGTCCTAGATAAGTTAAATGTAAAATTTTACAGGTTATGGTGAAATTTGAGCATTGTATTCATTACACCATCTTTCTAAGCCCTTCTTGTGAATAAATTAGTAAATTTTGGGGTGAATTTGGGAAAAATCTTTTTGTCCTAACACTCTTCCCCCTCTTACTAAGACTTTTGTGAAGAATACTTGGTCAAATTTTGTCAAAAATTGGGTTAAATAGATAAATTGAGCATTAACGAACAAATGGAATAGTTCAAATTTTCCTATGGTGCCCTAATCAGCCATAAATACCGACAAGTGGATAAGGGCAAAGTAGTAAAAATTGTTGGTTCTATGGGGCACAAGTAGAATAGTTATAATGTTTCATCACTTCCTGTATTCCCACAATAACTTATCCTAAGGCACATGTAAAGGTGGTTGGAAGTGTGTCGGGTATGGAGGGAATAGTGGGAACTATTCCCTTGTTCACATTGTACCACGCATCTTTGGACATACTTGCCAAAGAAGAGACAAGGTAATATGATAAGTCGGTCCTGCTTGGAAATCATAAAATGCTCCCTCATTTTGGTAATTCTCTGAAGTCTTACCTAAGGTGAAAAAGTGTTAAAAGTGGTTAAGTAGAACTCACATGGACCAAGTAGAACCTTTTTTCAGTTTTTCCACTTCCTCGAAACCACGACATACCCGATAGAGATGAATATTAAAAGTTTTGGAAAAATCAGCTTTTGAAGGCCCATGAGTAATGTTCCGCCAATTTGTTTATGCTCCAGAAAGCCATTAGGCATGAAAAAATGCATACACAACCCCAAAAAGTCCAAATAAGCTATTTTTAGCTAATTTCTTTGTCTAGAATGCAAATTTGGATCATGCAGAGGCTAAAATTGGAAATATCATACAACAAGACTCCATTTTTATCACTGAAAGGCTAAAATTAGTAGTTTTTCATGAAAGAAGAGATTTTAGATCATGCACATGAGCCTAAAATCATAAAAGTGCATGGAAGGGACATCACACTTCTATTTTATAAGCAAGGACAGTTTCTGGGTATGCACAATCAAAATCTAAGTTTGTGAAGAGATATTATGGAGATGAAGAGACAAAATTCACACATGATCTTGTAGTATTCAGCCATGTTTAGAGGAAAAGGGAAAAATAGGCATGTAACACTCCCATATTTTTCTATTTCGAGCTTCAGACTTATATGCCCATTATTTTCCTCTCCTTATCTCTCTCTCAATTCTCTATATAACTTCATGGAATTAATTGTAAAAATATATCTACACTTTATATTCATCATCCTGGAGTAATTTAGAGTTCTAAGTGGAAGAGAAGTGGTCATGAGTGATATTTTGTATTGGTTGTACCTCTTAGATCAATAAAGGATCTATTTTTACTTTATTATAACCTTTTTATCATGCAATATTGTGTCTTTAAGATGATTTTATCTCGTGATATTGTTTTATCCCTGATTTACGTTTAGTTTCCATACATTTTTGTAGTTGTATGCTATTTTTCAGGCCATATATTGTGTTTAACAACGTGTGTGCATGATATTTTTTTAGAGCTTACCAAATTTCCCTTCCAGATCCATTTGTTTCCCCTTCTTTTATTCTATCCCAAATTCAAACCCTTCTCTGAAATTTTTTTGCATCACACATCCACTATAAGTTGTGTATAGTGTGTGTGGTTCCTTTGGTCCATATGTGTAATTCAAACTAGTATGAGATCCTTAAAATTTCTGGTGTATTGCCATATTTTATGTTTTCCCTTAATTCCTCCTCACTTTTCCTTGTTTATTCAATAAAGTAAATTATTCTTAGGAGTAGAAACTAGTCTTAGGTGTTACACTAGGAAAACAACCCTCTTTGAAGATTCACTCCAACATACAGGTCACCCACAACCTAGGAGTGTTGTCATGTTTTCGAGTTGGAAGGGAGAGATCACACCACTCTCAAAAGGGTGCATTCCTCCATGAAAACATTTCCCTTCCTTAAGACCATATGACAAAAATTTCCTCTAACCTCCAAGACCCCTTTACAAATGACCTCTAACTCCCTTTTATAACCCAAAAGTTGGTTACAAAGTAGCTAGGGTTCTATTACATCACATTAGGGAACAATTAAATCACTTTAATTAATTACTTATATTTTAATAAAGTAAATTCACTTTATTAAAGTCATTTTATGACTTGAGTGACTTAATAAAATTATTATAATTGTTTTGAATTAAGTGGGTAGAAGTGGACCCCACTAGAAAATGACATGGTAAACACAATTACTATACCATTGACGCATATATTATAACAAGACACCTAAGATTAGTGCATTATCAATGGGGTGAAGATTCCACCTATCTCGATCATATGAGAAATGAACTCATTGATCACCAAGGAAAACATCATCATATCATGTACCATAGTTAAATTCTTTCCCCATTCGTACCATGTCAATATGATAGTGTATTTAGTTAAGGAGAAATAACTAGGTGTGAAACTATATGTTAGAATTATGCATTTGTTTCCATACAACTGATTATTATTTTTAGGATTCAAGCATGCCATGCTATATATTGAGGTGATACATGAGGAATTTCATTCTCTTGTGTGTGCATCCATCCTTTAAGCTACTAAATACTTCTTGAGTAATTATTATCTTGGGAAATATACAAACTTCAACTCTACACATGCTAAAAAGAAAATTAGGATTCTCCTTGCTGTAATAAAAAACAAAACTATTTTTCCACTATCTTTCTCTCATCTCACATGTAAAATTAATATCAATAACCATATCTTTCCCCTACACTCCCTTCATTTTTGATTCTTTTCTTCTTACTTGACCTTGCAAGAAATTTCTGCACATAATTTCCTTAGATGCCCTAATGATCTCAATGAAAGCACCTTATTTTTGTACTTTCAGATGCTATGAATTTTGAATCTAATAGTTATGTTTCCTTCTAGATAGATGCCAAAAAAATTTGACACGTATAAATAGGTTAAAAGGACTTTAAACTATTAGAATTATTCCCTTTGAAGTCTTGTGTATTTCCATGGGGTGTTAAATCTACTATCTTCTCACTCAGTTGGCCTCATTTTCTTTTGTGATGGAATGGGGCTTCTATATCTGACATTGTAACATTATCATAAACAAATATGACATAATTAGGCACCTATTATACCGCTATCTTATTCAATGGATTCGTGGTTTTTGGAACTTATTATGATTGAAAATCATAAATTGGCTAGGCATTTCATTAGATTTTTTTTACTCTTCCTTTCTTGCACGTGTCTATTTTTTTAGAAAAAATTTGATATCTTAAAACATGATATTAATATACTCATCAAATCCACCAATGTATTTATTCAACGCTTAAATATTTATGCTTGAAAAACAAATTGAATATGTGTTTTACTTTATGTTTTTCATGCACTACTCTTTGCTGCAAATTTTAGCAAAGGATCAATGATATTGATTTCTACACCATGTCTAAAATGGAACATATCAATTAAATATTGTTTTATATCTCACAAGCTTGTATTTACATCACAAGTGTGATATCTTTAGTATAATAAAAATAAGGTTGAAATCATGTAATCTTATCTCATCCATATCATAATTAATAATTAGTTTTCCACCTATCTTACTCAAACACATCACACAAAAAGATCTAATGCTAGCCCATGTGCAAATTATTTTATTATTTCCTTTAGATGTGGCTCTTGATACACAAATTAAAAGAGAAGAAAATACTATTTATGTTATCTTTATTGTTAATTTTCTCCAGCATAGATAGATACAATAACATCCTTGGATTAATGCTTAAGCTGTTGACCATGAAGAATAAATATTTTAATATTATGATTTTCAAAGCCACTTGTAATCACTATAACATTTATATGAATAGCCAAAGAAGTCAATGCACCATATGAGCATCAATTGTCAAGAAAAAAATTCCAATGTTTCTTATGTCTAGAAACTAAATGTTTCATCTTGAAAATAGCTTAGTATCATTACGGGATCCAAGATTGGTTCAAAGACAATTCCTTTATCTCTCTAAATATGAGGATGATTAGTTGAAACTATAATTTCCCTCATCCTTATATCATAGAGTTTGAAAAATCCATCCTAGTGCCTACCAAATTTGAGATGCAAACAAGTTTGAAATATAACTCTTTCAAGAATATGTGATACTACAAGACAATTTTTCTTAATCAAGATCCCAACCATGGTGGAAGATATCTCTCTATATGCTTAAAAATAACTTGTCAACTATTTCTAATAAACCGTGAAACAAACACCAAGTATATGTTCATGTATTTCATACCAAGCCATTGCAAGTCTCTATTGGAAAAATTAGGTGCCAACTACAACCAACATAGAAGAAGACACAACTGGAATAGAAAACACATAACATAATCTATTATATTTGATTCAAAACTTCTTAAAAACTCAAAGTTTTGGCTTTGTAAATTATTTTTGTTTCTTTTAAAATATTCTCTCGATTTACTCCCTATAAATTCCTCTACTATATTATTTTTGTATTTATTATTTTTCTCTCTATGTTGATATACATGGATTATATTTTATACCTCGATTTATTTCTCTTCTTCTTTTATCTTATATTCATACTTACTAAAATAGGTGATACCACATTTTTTCCATACACATTGACAATGATCCGGACCCAAAACATTTACTAAATCTCACTTAATCTGGGGCTTGATATCCACCTGAGTCCGTCACCCAAAAAATAGATGAAATTCCATGATGTTTCCTTCTTGGATGGTTGAGATGTCTACAAATTTGAATTGCCCTTGACACGTGTGGACTTTAATCATTTGTATTTGCATCTTTTCCTTTCTGCAATGCAAAATTTTCTTATTTTAACTTTCACTATATACCAGCTTTGATAACTTCTGGATAATTTAAATAACATCCAAAATGGATATAAATGTCTATCGAGAGGTGGTGGTTGAGAGAGGAAAAAAATTAAATTTGTCCGCATGGCCCAAGATCACCTTACACACACATTTATGAAACTCCCCTTAATTTTGATTCGAACAAAATTTATTCAAGAAAAGATTTTAATTCCTATAACTAGGCGGTCCTTTATCCATGACACCCATTCTTGTCCTTAAACAATCAAACATTTACTTAAATAAAGGATTAGTAAAAATTTCAACTAAATGCAACTCGATTTGTAAAATTTAAGTTCAATTTCTCCTTTCTCAACCAGTTCACAAATGAAGTGTTATCTGATTGTAATATGCTTGCTTTTACCATGGAAGACTAGATTCATTGACAATGTAATCAAAGATATATTATCACAAAAAAATGTATAACCTACTTGTTGCTCTTCATGAAAATCTGAGAGGATTCTTCTTAACCAAATCATTTGACAAATGGCTGAGTTTTCTACAATATACTCGCTGCTTAATGGTAGAGAATGAAACAACTAATTGTTTCTTCAAATCCCATAAAATGGCTCCTAATCTAACATTAAACACATATCCATATGTTCTCTTTCTATCATCAAGGCTACATTCCTAATCCCTATCTTTATATCTAAGCTGATTAGAAATCATCATTAGTACCATATAGAATTCTAAAATTCCTTGTGCCATTCACATATCTCAAAATATGTTTTCTGCTTGTCAATGTGTCTCCTTTGGAATTTCCATGAATCTAAAAATCAAACTAACTACATATATTACATTTTTCTAGTTGCAGTTAAATACATCAAGCTTCCTTCTGTGCATTTATACCTTGTAGGATCCACATTACTCCTGCAATCATCTTTAGTTAATTTCAAACTTATCTCTATTGGTGTAGATGTTGGTTTACTATCCAACATTCTAAATCTTTGCAAGATTTATTTTGCATACTTTTCTTGAGAAAAAAATATTCCCTGCTCTATTTTTTTGACTTTAATGCCAAGAAAATACTTCAAAATCCCAAATCAGTCATCTCAAACTCCTTTTTCATGGATGATTTGAATTCATTTATAGCTTTTCTTGCATTTCCAATTAAAATTAAATTATCTACATACAAAACAATAATTAAAATCTCACCATTTTTTTCTTTGATGTAGAGTGTGGGCTCACTATTGCTTTTTCTAAATCCATTACTAATCAGATAGGAATTTATCCTACTATACCAAGCTCTTGGTTCTTGTTTGATTCCATACAATGCTTTCTTGATCTTGTATATTTTTCTTTCCTTCCCGGGATTTCATAACTAGGTGGTTGTCCCACATACACTTCTTCTTCCAACACTCCATTAAGAAAAGATGATTTAACATCCATTTGATGGACCTTCCATTTGTGATGAGAATTTATGGAAATAATTGTTCTCATAGTTTCTATCCTTTCTACTGGAGAAAATGTCTCATTATAATCATGTCTAGGCATTTTTGTAGCCTTTGACAACTAATATTTCCTTGTGTCTTTCAATTTTTCCTTTAGGAGTAGTCTTGGTTTTATAAACCCACTTGAATCCAATGACTTCCTTTCCTTCAAGAATATCTACTAACTCCCATGTTTGATTATTTTATATTGCATGATTCATCCATTTCTTCACACCATTTATGATCCTTAATTACTTCTTCATAATAAATAGGATCAAATTCTGAAAATAAAGCAAAATTAATCATTTCATCTTCATTTTCTTCATACCTTGATTTTTCATAAATCTCTTGAACACTCCTCATTCAACCTTGTTGCTAGAATGAGTTTGATGATGATGAAGATGCTTCATTTGTTGGTCCTTGCATGATTTTTTGGCTACTTCCATTTGAATATTCACCCCTTTGTGAAATGGGTGTCCAACTTGGTGCATTGTTTGCTCTACCATATGTTGGTTCAACATCAATGATATGTGCATTAACCTTTTCTTTTAGTTGATATGCTTCTTGTCCATATCCCCAAGATGTTTCCTAAATGAATTGAACATCCCTGACTGATTATAAGCTCCTTTGTAACTAGATTATATAATCTGTAAGCTTTTGATTGCTCATTATACCCAATGAAAATGCACTTTTCTCCTTTGTTATCCCACTTTGATCTTCTTTCTCTGGGCACATGTGCATATGCTACACACCCAAAAATCTCAAGTGATCAAATCTTGGTTTTCTTCCACTCCATGGTTCTTAAGGTATCATATTCCTAAAAATCTTTATAGGAAATATATTTAGCATATATATTGTTGTTCCAACTACTTTTTCCCAAAATTCTAAGACAAACCTATAGCTTTGAGCAAACTTCTTTCCATTTATTGAATGGTTATGTTCTTCCTCTCTGTTACACCATTTTTTTGAGGTGTATACCTTGGTATGAATTTCTTCTATATCTTGTGCTCCTTACATAATTTTAGAAACTCATTTTATATATACTCCACCCCTTTAGTTGTTCTAACTATATTTAAATAATGGAAACTATGCTTCTCAACCATGGCCTTGAATTGTTTGAATACTTCAAATGTTTTTTATTTATTTTTAAAAAAATAAATTCATTTCTTTCTACTGAATTCATCTATTAAAGTAAGGAAATACACATTCTTATATAAGAAGGGAATCTTCACAGGACCATATAAATATGAATGTATTATCTCAAGAGGTGAGTAGCTTGTTCTTCAATATTTACTTGAGGGGAAATAATTTCTACGTTGCTTCCCAATATCTAGACTTAACATACTTTATCCAGGTTGTTTAATAGGTGGAAGCCCTCTAACCATTTATTATTTATAAAGAAAATTCAATCCATCATAACTCAAATGTCCATACCGAGATGCCAAAGATTAGATTGATCAAGTGCTATTGTTTAAATGTTGTCACTACATTTTGCATCCTCAAGGGAAACATTCTATTTTGTGTAATGCTCACTTGTTGCAATCAAATTATTACTTCCACTTCTATCATATAACATGCATTTCTATTTTTAAACCTCACCTTATATCCATTTCTAACAAGTTGTCCAATGTTGAGAAGATTATACTTCAATCTTGGGACAAAGAAAACATTATGTATCTACTTATTATCTCCTTTCTTAGTGAGAATGGATATAATGCATTTACCCATCATAGGAACCTTGTAATTTGTTCCTATATTCACTTCAGATTTGATTTCTTCATCTATGTGATTAAACATCTCCTTATTTCCACACATATGGTTGTTGCATCCATGTTATCAAGTAATTTTGATTTGGAAAAATTATTTAGAGTTTCATTTTTTTAAATTTTTTTTTGAATCATCTTTCATCTATCAAGACTTTCCTCATTACATTTTTCTCGAGATCCCGATAAACTCCCTTTTTTTTGTCCCATTCTAATGAACGGTTCGTTTTTATGCTCGATTAAAGTTCATGATTAATTAATTAATATTTTACTTAATTTTCTCCTATTTTCCAAAATAAAAGTGAATTAGTTTAATTTGGGGAAAATTAATTAATTAATTATTTAAAATATTAATTAATATTTTAAAAACCAAAAAGGGAAAAGCTTCCCAATTTTTTTGTGAATGCCAAATTGGCTCTCCGCTTCCTTTTTCTCCTTTTTCTAACAAAACTTTCATTTTCCCCCACTTGTGGGAAATTCCCTTGTTATTTTCCATCACAACTAGATATCATATAGAAAAATATCTCCCATTTTTCCATGTGGAGAAATGGAGGGGAATTGCCAACCTACTTTTCCATTGTCATGGGAAAATGGTTAAATTCTCCCCTATTCCCTTGACAATTAATGCCCACTACCCAAAGAAATTAGAGATCAGTTATTAACAAGATGAAGGAAGAAGTGGTTAGAAATCAATAAATCTTCTGGGATATTCATAACCTCTCTCTTGAGAAATTCTATGATAAAATACGTGTAAGAGAAATATTGATAGAGAGGAAGATTTAAAGCTTTTTATTTCCAACTCTTTATTATTTCCCTGTGAAGAAACATTTTTCGAGAAGGATTTTTCAAGCATCATAAACATTTATACATTTTCGGGAGGTGGTATAAAAATAAAAAGGAGGTAACCAGTTAAGTCATTATACACGTAGAGAGGAAGATTGAAAGTGTCTGAGAATATTTCTCTAAGGAAGTATGAGTGTGCAACATCTTTTCCTATTTTACTATAATGCCCGAGCTAGTCATCACCTACATAGAGCATTATGATCCCAAAAGGAGAGTAATATTCAAGGATAATCATGACCTTTTCCTTTTGATCACACCAGAGCACATCAAATAATTTCTCAACATCCCCAATTTCCTTGAGAATGTTAACATCACTTAATAGTCAACACAAGAGTTTTGGAATGAATAACCCCTCAGGTGGACCAAGATGGTCAACAACAATTGGCTAGTGACCAAGAGGACTTGTGTTGATCGGTTTCCCAAGGAATTATACCATATTGAATTTTTGGAGGAAATTGGTGATATGATCACCCTTAAGTCAATTTTTTGGTCTCCATTCGCTAAGAATTTTCACCCATGGATGTATTAGTTCATTTGCATCATCCTTGCAAAGAGATAATTTGTATATTGGGCCACCATCATCACCGAAACTCTCCATAAGCAAAGTTGATCGAGGTGAAGAAACCGGGAATTTCTACACGACACCGTACCTAACCTATGTGGTGGCTAGAAGAAATTTGTTTGGGAGGTTAGAGATGAAACGCATCATGGGTCCTTCAAATAGCGTTTTCCACTATTATCCACAATTGAGTTTCAAGAATAGATCTCATCACTTTAGGAGATTTAATGATGTTTTAATCTTCCACTTGATCAGAAAAATTAATAGTAATCTAGAAGAAACATTCTCCAAGGATGTCATAGCAATCATTTCTCAGTGGGGAACATGGTTCATTCAGTTCCCATAATTTTCCTACATTTACGTGAGCGGATTTGTAGGAACTTAATGGAATCTTCCTAAGTATGTTAGTGATAAATGGTAATTAATGGAGCTTTCATGACAACATTTCCATGTTCATTGTCTTCTCAGTGACAAACATCATTCAGGCATCCACTTCTCAATCCAAATTGGGAAATACCAATGCCCAAATTTATTCAAAGGCAAAACTCATGGAGAGGGAATTTATCTCATTACCATACATCCATTTGTGAAGAGATCCAAATTTGACATAAATGAATTCATGAAAAAGGATCTCATATTGAAGTACCAACACCATCCCACCATAGAAGACTTTTGGTCTACTTGCTTAGATGAACACAAAGTAAGAAGGCAAGAATTCTCTTTCCTGACCCTTGCTCAAATAAAGTCCTTCTACATCAGAGATCCTCTAGATTCATTAGTAGATGATGGTGACAATTTTATTAATCCCCCATATGATGATGTGTCGCATTAACTCCATTTCCTCATGTTGTTTGGACCAAGAGGGATGAATTATCTCTTGATGGAAAGAATCGACTGATTGTAGAAAGGAGGATAGTATAGTATGAATGAGAACTTGTAAAGTTACCATCCATCCAAGTTCATACCCCAGGATCACAGAAATTTCCAACACGATGAGGTCTCTAGTTGACTAAAACATCTTCTCAGTTAACCTCTGTGTCATCAACCCATACACATCAAGCAAGGAGAGAATGGTTACCCAAATATAATTCTCCAAAGACGATGTCACGGGGAGGAACATCCAAGGGTCATGGCCCTATTAAAGGAAGAGAACATGTCTTGGGGTTTTCCACTTTGAGTAGAGACTCATCTACTCATGTTAATGATAGTTTAATAAATCTCATCATAAACACTACTTAATCATGCACAAGATTCTACTCAAGTGCAAGTGGTAAAAAATTTAAACTCTCCTAAGCCCCTAGTTCACAAAGAGGTTTCTCAAGGTTTCCTTGAGGTTCAGGAGGTCGATGTCAAAGTTATTTCCCCAAGGATTGAATTCATGGAAAGAACTCTTGTAGAATCCAATGATGTCGAGAATGATGTGAATATTGCTTCAGACTCTAGGATTCTATGTGTATAATTGGTCAAGGAGACCCCTTCTTGGGTTGATTGTGAAGTCAAGAAAAGAAAGAGGGTTGTCAAGGTGATCAATATTGACTTTGATGCCCTTTCCAAGATTTCAAATGATGTCATCCCCAAGAATCCTAAAGTGTTCTCAAGAATAATGGTGGATGGAGATGGAAAAATTTTGTAGATATTTCAATTCCACAATTCGAGAATGAGTGTACTTTGCCATGACACACTGTTGACTATGAATTATCCATGCATGGAATTGAGAAGCATACATTGTAAAGTCACATGGTAATGGCCCGAGAGATTCCATGGATATTGTGTTAAGAAGGATTGAGAAATATAAATATCATAATTCTCAACTCAAGGCCAAAAAGAATTAGCTAGTGAATTATGTTCAACATTTGATAAATATAATAGCCTCCACTTTCCCAGTACCTGATGTAGTGGCTGCCCCCGATGAAGAAACACTCAATCTATCAAAGGAGGTAAACACTTTGGGCCATGTCACTAAATCCTAGCTTTCAGAAATTATCATCTTTGGGAGAAATACAATTAAAAAGGTTGTAAATATCCATGAAGACATTAGTGCATACCTAGATCCAATCCTTTCTTTTAAGGAATATTTTTCTTCTAGCATATCAAATCTAGATGAGATATTTCCTAGTCTATAAGATATGATGAGCATGTAATCTACAATTCTATCCATTGAAGGGATCCTTGAATTCGAATGTTGAGGGACACACTTTCTATGGTGTTTACATCTCAAGTCATGGAAGACGCTTCTTGAATATTCCATGATTCATTATGAGAGCATATGCAGTGAAGCTTTCAATTTAATTTCCTCAATTCATGATTTCATAGCTGAAATACTTTGTGATTTTATGGATGAACATAATCAAAGGCATTCATTAAAACATGTTGAAGAACAATTCTCACAATTGTTTAAGGACATGTACATTCTTGCCATCAACTTATCCTCTATTTCAATGGAACATTGTATCAAATTGAGGAACCTATTTGAGGATTCTCAATAAAAAATGTTCAACCTTCATAATATGTCAGGTAGGATTTTGGAATTGCAGGTGTTCTATGAGGTTTTACTTGGTGAGTGAACCTCTGAAGAAGAGAATATTTTGATACATTGGAAAGGTTTAGATCTTTTCAATTGGAAAAGGTAGAAGATATTAATTTCACCAATGGGTGAGGACATAGCATTCGGTATCTAAAAAGTGTGAGATTCCATTTCTCATATAATTGAGATAGGAAGACCCAACTTTAATGGATAAGGAATTGGGTCTTGTTTTATGTTTTAAAATGATATTTTAAAGTGATGTTATTGTTAAACTCATTTTTAGTAGACTTTTGATCACTTAAGTGATTTCTAATTTCAAGTTACTTTTTAAAAGTTGAAAAAGTCAAAGTCACTTAAGGTTCCCTAATTTAATGTTCATGTAAACCCTAACTACCTTGTAACCAACTTTTGGGTTATAAAAGGAAGTTAGGGGCTCATTTGTAAGGGTGAATTTGAGAGAGGAAAATAATAATTTTGTGCAAGATTTGTTTCAAGAAAGAAACTTTATGTTCTTTTGTGAAGACATTTTGGAGAGTTAATGAAATATGAACTTTGTGTCCCATTCATTATCTCTTGTAGCATTTGATGTTCTTATGTTCATTAGATGTTAGTGTTTAAATATTGCATGTGAATACTGTTGGTTATTCAAACATGCACCCACGTCTCGAGATCTTGGGAGGGAAGAGGTGTTTGAGACCACAATGGAACCATCTCCAAGTTGTGGAACCTTGTGTGATTGGGAAGGATCTTTGAGAAGGCCCGTTCCTCTATCTATTTTTTACTCGCTACTACTACTCCTAGTGCTGAAAGGGGAAACTAAGCTAATAATGCTAAGGGACTAGGGATAAAAGGATGTCATGAAAGGAAACTAAAATAAAAGGTGATAGCACAAGAAAAGAGGTATCAACACTATCTACTCTAAGTGAGAATGAAAGGAAATTTTTGAAAGGAGGATAGGCATGAGTAACACAGCTAAACACATATTCACCAAATCATTCTCATGGAACACAACTAAATATGGGCTGCAAGGACCGAAATAACACAACCAACACACAACATAACAGAGAAAAGGAAAGAAGGAGGAATGCAAACATGTTAGGACAAAGAATAGTCACAAAAATATGCTTCTATTACTTCCAGAAATGCATAGAATTGTTACAATGATGAAGGAGGTCAATATCCACATGTGAGAACCAGATCTAGAGGTCTGCAACTCAAACTACAGAAAGTATGGAGTCCTTAGCAAAATTCTTAAGGATCTAGAGTGTCCAACATAAAAATTGAGTCTATCTCTTACATTTATAGATGAATCCATGGAGGAAGAAGGGAAGAAGGAGGGAAAACCTGAATTTGAAACAAAACCACCAATAAGAAGCATTAAATTCCTAGAAATCCACCTGGAGATCTCGTGAGATATACTTCCCAAGCCTATTTGACATGTTGAAGAAGAAAGGAGGACAAATCATATCACATCAGGTGGTTGGAGCTATCATATCTACTCATCAATGCTCAAAAAGATGTTTTCCCATTTCTTAACTACTAAATATGATAAGAATTTGAATTTGAATATTTGGCACTATAATTGATGTTAGAAATTTTCGACAAGTCTCTGGGAACGTGCTGATCTAAGATCAGTAGAAAAAGATACAACTGTCAAAAGATGTTAGAGTTTTCAGGACACGAAAAACACGTGGCATATGTAGATTAGATGAAATGATGGCCAAATGTGAAAATATTTGTCATTTCTACCACATGTCACTTGTTGATTTATTGTAAGGATTCATCTACTTTTGGAAGACTTTGTGGTTGCGCGCAGCACACTACGGTAAGATGTCGAAGATGACCTAGAATAGAAGGCCATAAAGGAGGGTGCGGGGATGCATACGGAAAGAATGAGGCTTTGGAAGAAGATAGGAGGAAGGCATGCACGGGCACGCGTAGAGGTAAAATGAAGAAAATTGGTGAGAAAGGAATGAATGGTGAAGGCACAACTATTAAAAATTAATGGGTGTGACACACGTGGGGGCTAGGGACATAGCTGATTGAAGCAAGTGTAAGATGCGCGAAGGGTGAAGAAGTTTCTTAGGAAGGAGAGGAAAGCGTAGAAGGAGGGCGCCAAGGTGAAATTGTTACCCAGGAGTCGTGATAATTGAACTTGAGTGTGCGCATAGCCTCTAATGGGAACTAAGAGCCAGAATGTGTATACAAGTTACCCGAATAACTAGGAGAGTTATTTTGATAACAATTTTAGCAAATTTTGGGGCCATCTTCCCGCTATATGAAGAAGATCAGTAGTCCTGGAGCATCCATTGGGCATGGAGTCTACTTATGCAATCGTGAAACTACCCTTGTGATCACTTGAAGATCATTTCTTGACTCTATTTTGAATCTTACAACTGTTGAGAGAAGATCTATATTCTAGAATCAAAAAAAGAGTGCGCGTAGGAAAAATGTGAAAGAAAGTACTATGTACAAACAAACAATGTGCGTGCAACACACTTAGAGGAATTGAAACTACTCTAATATATACAGAATGATGCAACACACTCAATGGAAGAGTTTGAGATTGATCCCATTTATTGGGATTTGTAGTGCACCTCCATCAAGATGAGTTAAATTGAAAGAGTTAGCTTCCTTGTAAGAAATGATGATGTGTGGACCACTCCAAAGTGCATCAAACTTTGAATGGTTCCTTGGTTTAGCTTTGTTAGTATCCCATTTTAAAACCAAGTCCCTAATTTTGAAATATTGAGGCTTAGCCTTTCTGTCGAACCATTTCTTTGTTGCATGTTGATGTTGTTCTAGCTTGATAATGGTAGAGTTCCTTAGTTCTCCAAGATTAACTAGCTCTATTATTCTGATTTCTATCTGGTTTGCACCTTCAAATTCCATCTACTGGGCAAGTGCTAATGAATTTAGCTCTAGTTTCAAAGGGAGGGTAGCCTCCTTGCCATATACCATCTTGTAAGGAGAAGTTCTTATTACCTTTTTGACTGTGATTCTATCTTCCCAGAGTGCGCATAAGACCTTTGTATGCCACTATCTTTGGTTGATGTTCATTATGCACTTCATGATTTTGATTAGGTTCTTGTTTGTTGATTCTGCTAGATTGTTTCCTTAAGGGTAATAGTTGGAAGAATTCTTTAGGTAAATTCCCAAACTTAGATCCCAATTAGTGATTTTAGTACCAAGGAAGGCTTTTGCATTATCAGAGATAATGGTTTGAGGAACGCCAAACCTTGTGACTATACCTTCAAGAAAGTCAAGGATGACTGAATCGGTTGATTCCTTAAGCACAACAGCTTCTGTCCATCTAGTGAAGTAATTTGTAGTTGTCAGCACCCATTTATGTCTAGCGCTTGAAGGTGGATTGATCATGCCTATGAAGTCGAGACCCCATTGTGCAAAAGGCTGATCCGCTTGGATTGGTCGAGGGGAAGCACTTCAAATCTTTTCTTTCCTATAAAGAAATCTCATTCCTTGCATTTTTTGACCCACTTGTGTGCATCTATAAATAGGGTATACCAAAAGATACATGCTATTTTAATTTTCATTACGATAGTTTTGGCAGAGAAGTGTCCACCAAAGAATCCATCATGATTTTTTTCTAACACATTTTCAGTTTGCACATCATTGATACACCTTAACAACACGCTGTGAATATTCTTTTTGAAGAGAAATCCATCAATCAAAACATAAGGGATAGATTATAACCTTAGATGTATTCTCTTTTCTTTGTTTAGACCAGGATGGTATGCGCCCTTGGAAAGGAATGTGATCATGTCCTTCATCTGGTCACTTGTGCTGGGTATGTATCTTTCTCAAGTTCTACGTGCGAGAAGGCCCTCATCTAGAAATAATGAAGCCTAAGGTTCACTATGCACATCCCTAAAAATATGTCTATAAAGTGCACTACCTCTTACCAGCTTTGTGACCTTGATATTCACATCATATTCCATGATTTTGGTTACCCATCATGCTCTTTTCTCATTGATTTATACTCCCATGATGAAGTCTCTGACATAAGAGTGGGAGACTAACACCTTAATATGATTGGTGGCGAGCATACTCTTGAATTTCTTGAGCACATGCATGATGGTGAAGACTTGATTCTCCATGTGATTATACTTTAGTTCATAATCCTTCAGTGTCTAGCTAAAGAAATCCACTAGTTATTCCAACCCTTATTCATTTTCTTGTGTTAGGACAACAACAACACTTGCATCAATGCCATAAGCATAAAGGATGAAATCCTTTGAATAATCTAGGTTGATAAGTGTTGGCATGTAAATAATATCTTGCTTGATTTTTTTTTAAGCTTTCTCTTCCTTCTATTTTCCATCTAAAGGTTATTTCCTTTCGAGTATCAAAGTGATGGGCTAAACCAGTCCTGCAAAGTTAGGGATAAAATTCCTAAAAATTGATCTTACCAAGGAAGGACTATATGGTCTTTTTGTACGCCGACAGGGAAAGAGCTAGGATGGCTGAAACACACTCCGAGATCAACTGCAATGCCATCCTTTGAAACCACATGGCCCAAGAGCTTGCCTTGTGCCACTACAAAATTGCACTTCTTGGGGTTAAGAGACACCCCAAAATTTCTACATCTCTCAAAGAATTTTTCTAGGTGTGTCATATGATCCACACTCTGCTTTGAGAAGATCTGTTATATCATCAAGGTAAACCAAGATGAACTCATTAATGTATCCTTTGAAGGCAATATCCATGACACGCTGAAATGTGGTACCCACATTTGACAGACCAAAGGGCATTTTATTATATGCATATGTTCCCCACTTGGTTGTAAATGCCATTTTGAATTGATCCTCTTCCTTGACCAGGATCTGATTGAAACCTAAATATCCATCTAGCATGGAGAATCTCTGCACGCTAGCCACAGTTTGCAAAATCTGATCCATTGAAGGCAAAGGATAATGATCCTTTAGATATGCCTTATTTAAATATCTAAAATCAACATAGAGTCTGATTTCACCATTCTTCTTGTGTACTAGAACCATATTTGCGACCCAAGTAGAGTATTTGATAGGAAAAATAATTTTTTCCTCAATGAGTTTGGATAATTCCTTCCTCATGAGGGGCTCTATCTTTGGATTGAATGGTCGTTGCTTCTGTCTGATAGGATTGATACTAGGATTAAGGTCAATGGAGTGTTGAGAAAAAATTGGATCAAAACCTTTGAGGTCTTCATACTCCCAAGAGAAGATATCACTATATTTTTGATAGAGAGAAATGAAGGCCTACTTTTCATCATGTGCACAAGTCCTGTTAAGCAACAACTCTTTCATGAGTGTAATAGTAACTGAGGAGCAGTCTTCTTGCATAGTGCGCATGTAACTTTCTTCACCCTTGAACTCATCATCAGGGATAAACATTTGATCTAAGTTGACCATCCCTTTAGGAAAATTTTTTTTATCTTCAGTTGTATCACTTGGTCAACATATCTATCATTTAATTCAGCTTGCATGCTTGATGAGAACTCAGCTTCATTTTGGATAAACTAGACGATTTACACGTCACTATCAAACACTTGCCAGCTATTGTTGTTTTTTGGAATGGATGGTCTGATCACCATCTTGATGTGTTGAGTGTTTCCTTTGAAAACATCCTCAGCAGGAGAAAACTATGAACCCAACACAACCATCTAGTCAGCTTCCTTGTTCATTCTGCATGGCACCATCGGCAGATTTAGAGCATCAAAGCTCTCAAGGAGGTCCCAAAATCTATTTTTATAATATTTGAGAAGCTTATTATTTGTCTAGAATTTGTTGGTAACCTGATGGAGAAATAATTTTTTGTCCCCAAAGATCTACAATGCCTTAATTTTATTCTTCTCAGAATGAGCAAGCCATGCACCAGTGCTTCATACTCTGCCACATTGTTAGAACATGCAAACTGTAGCTGTGTGTGAAGAATAATTTCTCATCCTTAGGGAGATGAGATCCATTCCTAATCTATTCCATTTCTACTGGATCCATCAAAGTACAACTTCCACAGACCATGTTCAAATTTTTTTTTCTTGAGTGCACGTGGCAACATAGCTTGTTCTTCTAGAATGCAATAAATACCAAGCCTAGTTTCATAAGCTTCTATTTCTTCAGCATATGGATCAAATTTATGGTGCCTTTCCACCCATTCATCAAGTACTAGGTCATGAACAGAGGGTGGAAGAGCGCTCTTCAGAATTGAAGCTTGTTCTTACCTTGGATTAAACAGTTGGCTTGGAGAGGGATGAGACATATGACTCTACGATACGAAAATATAGGATCATCTTTTATGGTAAATGGGTACCATACCTTGTCTTGAATAACATATGATACCAATTAGAAGACAAATAACCAGCCACTTTAGCAGTAAAGTCCCTTGATAGACATGGGGAAAACAAAGGAGGCAAGTTCAATGATTGACACAACTTGAGTGATGGTTAGGCTTGGGAATGCATGAAGGTTTAACTCAAGATCCTTGATGACTCCTAAGGTGGTGATATTTGAATCATAAATTTTCAAGATTCCTTTAGAAAAAGGGCTATATTTCAGACCTAAGACATCGACTATTTTCTTAGGCATAATAGAAGTACTAACACCTGAGTCAATCATGCAATTATGCACTAGGTGTTTTCCTATGATCAAGGACATATAGAAGGGTGGGGTTTTAATAACTTTACTTACTTGTTTCTCCTCTTCTTAAAAAATGTTGATAGAAGTGTGTGGCTTATATAGCTGGATCATCACGTAGGAGTTGTATCGAGCTTCATGCAACATATCCCACTGAGATGGAATGGTGAGGGCATCCCACATTGTGACATTTATGTTTTTTCTCTTCATTTGGTCCACAATGCTAAATGGAAGGCCCCTAGTTTTGTGTATTTGGGGAACAAAATCCCTTCTTGACTGTTCAAGCGTGGAAGCTAGAAATTTAGCTAGAGTAGAGGCTTGACCTACCAAAGGAAGGGAGCATGCTGCTTCAAAAGGAGCTTTACATGGGGCCTTCTGCATAGGAATTTGAGTGAATTTACTACAAGATTCCTTGTCCGATTATTTATTCTTATGAGGATCTTCTTGTGTTCCTTGGATTGTGACCTGCATGCCTAATTCTAACATTCTCTTTTTATATCTTGTGTTATCATGCAACTTGGGTGCACAATCTATTTGTATCTTCTACAACTTGGTTGATTACATAGAATTCCTCTACGCAAAAGAACATCAAATTTGTTTCTGGAGGAGCTTATGGTCTTTCTTGGTTATTTGCTTCAGGGATACTTGTTAAAGGCTCATAGAATGAAGAATTCTAGATCATGAAGGCTTGGGCGCATACGCAGAATTGACACAATGATATTGAATATGAGGCATGTTACAAGGGAAGCATCATTCTGACTCTTGTGCCAAATTTTTTTGAGCTAGAACAAGCGCACGACTCACTTTGGGTGGTAGAAGAGAAGATGATGGAGGAACAATTTACAAGGGAAGATGTGCATTGGGATGCCATCTATCATTCTGCATTTGGTTGGGCACATGTCTTTTATTTCCTTACTAATTATGCCAAGGCTGATTGATTTAGCCATGCACTGATTATTATTATTCACAATGATCAAGATATGATATCTACTTTCTCTTGTGTTTTCCTTTCACTTATTATTGTTTATTTGATTCAAACTCTGTTTTATTTGAGTTAGTTATTTGTTGTTCTTCTCTATACAATATTAGGCTCTATTTTTACTTAACTATTGTATGCTCCTTTCATCCATTCCTTTCCATTTCTTTCCTTCATTCTATTATATCTCCCTCATTTACACTTATTTCCATTTGGTGTCCCAAAACATCCCCACACATATAGTTTTGAATGTATAGATGAAAATATAGTTTTGGTTTTCAATAAAGAAAACCTCACCTTCATTGAGGAGGGACTTTGTCCCCTAACTATTGCATGTCATTTGTATGCATGTAAATCCATTTTCTAACATTTTTTGTGACTCTACTGGGATTCAAGAATCATTAATCAGTTCTTGGCTAAATATTTATGACTATCCCCTATAAAGCTCTAGTTATTCAACTAAATATTGCACCCAACTAATATTTTCAAGAAGAAATTGCTACCAACCTTTAGATAGTAGCTTGGAAAAATCGTGAAAGTTTTCATAAATTTTTGGTTGTTGATAGAGTCAATTTTTAGAGAAATATACAATGAAGACCTTACAAGAAGATCACCCACACTTGTGGCCAGAAGACCTCTTGGACACATGTTGATCATTGTTCATCGACATGGTCCTATTTAACTAAGATAATAACCTATATGACTATTACAGGTAACTCACCTATCTTGCAACCAAATCTTCTTTTTATAGATACTCAATAAGACATATCATAACATTTAAAGAAAGCTATTTGGGAAAATTTCACAAACGAATATCATTTTCATCTTGCCACATTAGTATTTGATAACAAAGAAAATAAATCTAGAAGAGTTACTCGAGTCATTCAAGAACAAAGAGATAAATAAAGAGAGCAAAGAGAAAAGCCTAGAGCTGATTGGAATGTGTCAATGATCCTTTCATAGTAAAGATTTAAAACTTGAAGGAAGGAGGTTTATGCCAGGAGAAAAAGTAAAAGGTCAATTTGCTCCAATTTTTGATTTTCAAGGAAAGTTTGGTTTCAATTTATCTCCTCCAAGGAGTAACATTCTTTGTAAATCCATAATCCTTACATCAAGTCCTAAAAAAATTAAGGGAGGAATCACTACAATTCAAGCACTTATTCTTTCTCTCATTTTTTTACCCTCACATATAACCTTTCCCAAGATGCTTGTTAACATACCATGGGGAAATACCATAGGCCCATTGACCTTACCAACTCGACATGACCTTCCACGAGGATCGATGAAGATTCTTTCCAAGTTCAATGGAGATGGGAAGACTTCACCTGATGACCAAATTTTCCCCTTTTTGTTGCATGTGTAGTTTTTTGGTGGAATATGAAGATGTTACTTTTCACCTCTTCATTGAAAAATTGTAGGACATTCATGGATTGGTTTCATCATCTTCCAAATGGATGCATTAAAAACTATAATGATATGAAAAGTAAGTTTGAAGACAAGTTTAAAATGGTAGAAGATGAACATACCCTTCTATTCCAACTATCTTAGGCAAAGAAAGAGCTAACATAACCCATGAGGAATTTCATGGCTAAGTTCAACAAAATGGTGAACAAAGTTCCTATTGAATTCACCCAAACCCTAACGGACAAAAATGTTTATTTATTAATGCAAAAAAACTAAAATTTTATTATCAGCCAAGAAGGGATAGAGTTTTTAATTTGGAACTTCTCAATCCATTGCAATAGAAATTGAATATGGCCTAATCATGGCAGGAAAATTCAATAAAAATTCCCTCAAGGGAAAGAGTCAAGAAAACCCCAATGCTTCTAAGACCATACTCACTAAGTTGGCTAATGATATGCTAGCTTTGAAAAATCAAGTTGCTCAAAGTAGTAAACCTACTACTTACAAAGACATCCCAAGAAAAGGCTACGTTCCCAAAAAATCCAAAATTGTTGGTGCTCTATCTAGGATTGATATTGAAGTATCTTGATGTAACTAATTCTAAGTGTGATGTCATTGAAGAAAGTGACAATGAATTTGAGATCATTTAGGTTGACAAAGAAGAGCCAAACTCTAGGACATCTGAACCTAAAGTTGAAGATCCTGAAGGAGAAATTAATAATCATTTCTTCAAGTACCATTCATAAGAAGAAGATAAATATGAAGATATGAATGGTCAATCCTTTTCGGTCTTCACATGATCTTAGAAAAAGGATCAGAGTAACACTAAGGTTGAAGATAAAAAGAGCTCTAGGGAAGTTCCTAAATAATCTAAAACTAAGGAAAATTCAATAGAATCTAAAACTAAGGAAACTTCCAAAGAATCTAAAATAATTGATATTTTTAAACAGTCCAAGATGGTGAGGTTTCCAAGGTCAAATCTATCTCAAAGAAAGGATAACCTTTTCCAACTCAATCATTTGATAAATTAGCTATGAAGAAAGTTTCTTCTTCCACATCAATATCAACTAATCTTGAAGTAAAGGTCAAAAGTGAGCCATCACTAAGTTTGAAAGAATATGTATATGAGACATCAAGTATAATTATTTTTCCCAAATTTGATATTATTGATCATATCAATAAAACAAAAATTCCCATGTCACAAGCCAAATACTTGAAGTCCAATAAGGATCAAGTCGAAAAATTGGTCCAATTTATCAAAGGTGACTCTATTGTCCATTCCTTAAAAGAATTCTAAAAACTCCTAAAGATGGGAAGACTAAAAATATTGTGCAGACATTACACCTTAAAATGAAAATGTTAAACCTTTCTTTGTTTCCTTTCTAATCAATGGATGCAAATTAAGTAATTGCACTATCTATTCTAGAGCTTTATATAATGTGATGCTTACAAAATTAGCACATGCTCTTGGTTTGACTTGTATGAAAACACTCAAATATTGTTACTCCATGGAGATAAAACAAGTTCCTCTGATTGGGAAAATTAAAGATGCTCAAATGGCTTTAGCACAATTTCCTCAAAAGTGAGTTAAGGTAACCATTATAGTTGCTAACATTCCCACTTCATATGGTATGTTGTTAAGTAGGAAATTTTATAGAGATCTAGGTGGTGAGATTCAAATGGACTGGTCTCATGCTATGATCCCTATCAAGGGAGAAATGAAGAAGCTAATACCGAGACAATTACAAAGTTCACGAGAAAAAAACCAAATATCCTCACACACAAGTCATATTTCAAAACTCTAGTATGGGTAATTATATAATGACTATAGATTTTCATGCACCTGAGGTCACTTTCTAGGATCCCAATGAGATATGGACTCTTGAGTTGGATGGAATCTATTGACCAATAGGTTCGGTGCGGGAGTGGTGCTTATATCTCTAAATGGTAAAATATTTCCTTTTTCTTACAAACTCCAATTTTAAAATACTAATAAAAGCGCATAATATGAGATGTTAATCTTGGGCCTCCAAGTTACATAAGAAAAAGGGATAAATTTTTTGAAAGCCTTGGGAGATACAAATTTGATTGTGAAGCAAGTAAAAATGATCACTTGAGACACTACGAGAAATAAAGTGTAGGATGCAATTGAAGCCTTCAATGTTTTTTACATAAAATATGTCCCTCGTTAAAAGAATGACATTCATATTCTCTAGCAGTCTTAGCTTCATTGATGATCCCTCATTCAGAGTTTGGTCAAGAAAAATACAACATTGAAATAATTTTTAGGCCAAGCATTCTTGAAAATTCATAAAATTGTCAAGTCTTTAATGATGATCAACAAATTATTTCCTTCTTAGAAAAAGGGATAATTTTGAACTGTTTTACTTTTAAGGAAGTGATTCTACATTTTTTGAATTGATGACATCACCTCTTTAAGAAAGAGTTAGGAGCGAGGATCCTGATGATGGCATTATTCATCTCAAAGGAAATAAAATTCTAAAAGGATTGGTTTCACTTGAAGAACTTTTTGATAAACATGAAAGGTTTATCAAAGAGAAAGATTAAGAAGGAACTGTGAATTATGATAACTATGAGGAAGTTGACATTGGTATCGAGGAAAAACCTCACCTATTCAACATTGGTAAGTGTTACTCACCTAAGGAGTGCAAGAAATTTGTAAGCCTCCTTACCAAATATTTTGATGTCTTGGCTTACTCATATGAAGACTTGAAGTCTTTTCAACCTAGAGAAATGGAGCATGTCATACCTTTGAAACCTGGTGCAACTCCATTCAGGTAGAAGAAAAGACAATATAACCCCAAGATAGTAGGGAAGATACTCCACAAGGTTCAAAATATGTTGGATGCATGAATAGTGTTTCCTATTCGACATTCAACTTGGATAGCTAATATTGTCTTGATTCACAAGAAAAATGGAGAAATTAGGATTTGCGTGGATTTCCACAATCTTAATCAAGCTTCTTTGAAGGATAAATATCCAATTTTTGTCATGGACCATATTCTATAGGTAATAACTAGATCATAAATGCTATCCATGCTAGATGGTTTTTCTGGTTATAATCAAATTGAAGTAGTTAGGGAAGATTAACATAAAACCGCATTCACCACCCCTTGGGGTACGTTCGTGTATAGAAGAATTCCTATTGGTTTTATCAATTTCGATGAAACCTTTCAAATGGATATGGACATGACATTCACATAATATAAAAACAAGATCATTGTAATATACCTAGAGGACTTGATGGTTTTCTTAAAGAAGAAATAAGATCATTTAAGAGATTTGGTGAAAATATTACAAAGGTGCAAACTTCATAGAATCTCCTAAATCCAAAGAATTCTATGTTTGGACTTACGGAAGGGAAAATCCTAGGTCATATTGGTTCTAAAGAAGGAATGAAGATTGATCCTAAACGCATTCAAGATATCAAGAATCTTTCCTTACCTACAAGTAATCTCGGAGTCCACTCATTATTTGGCAAGGTGAATTTTTTTAGAAGGTTTGTGCCATATTTTTCGAGATAACTAGAGAAATTTTACATCATGAAGAGTAAAGAACTTTTCAAATGGTTGAAGGAAGGTAAGGGATATTTTGAAAAAATCAAGGATGCTATTGCAAAATCCCTACATTGGTGTGTCTCAATTTTAAAAAGGATTTCATAGTCTATTGCTATGCTTCCCCGCACACAATCTCTACCATCATGAATCAGCGTAATCAAGAGGGAATTAAATCTCCTATTGGATTCATGAGTTCTAGATTTAAGAAATATGAACCGAATTACACTCCCTTGAGAAACATGCACATGTGGTGGTTAGAGCCTTGAAACATTTCAGATACTATGTGTTGAATTCTCACACCAAAGTCCTAGTTTTGGACACCACAATTAAATCAATGTTGACACAACAGGAACTAGGATCTAAAAGAGGTAATTGGGTCTCCAAGATCTAGGAATATGACTTGGACATCAAGCCTACCAAGTTAGTTTGAGGAAGAGGACTCTTAACTCATCGTAGAGAATGAGCCAAGAAATGACCTTGAGGAAGAACTAGTTGAAGAAATTTTACCACTGGTAGTTTTCATCAGTACCATAGATGAGTGGTATTCTAATATAGCTTACTTTCTCACATATGGTGAATGTCCTAAGAATTTGATAACTAAGGAAAAAGAGCTATCAAATTAAGAGTTGTCAGGTATGTCATTTGGGACAACACCTTGTTCAAGAAAGGTATTGATGGCATGTTCCTCAGATGTGTTGATAAGGAAAAAAAACCCAAGTTGCTTGAATCCTTTCATAATAATGCTTGTAGTGGTCATTTATCTAGACCAGTAAGCAACTCATAAGATTCTGTGAACATATTATTACCAGCCCATTAAGTTTTGTGATGCTAAAAATGGGTAGCCAAATTCAAATATTGTCAACAATTTGTTAGAAGACCGAAAATGAAATATTTTCCTTTGAAGCTAGTTGTCATTAAAGAACCCTTTTAACAATGGGATTTAGAGTTCATCGTGTTCTTGAAATGAAACTCCATTCCCTGGCCATACTCACGTGCTCATGGTAAAAAAATATTTTACGAAGTGGGTAGAAGATATTTAGGTGAAACAAAAATCTATTGTGGTAATTTGTGACTTCATCAAAGAGAACATTTTGGTTCATTACGGAATTCCACAAAATATTGTGATGGAAAATTCCACCAATTTTTCTTCTACAACTATGGTATGTTTTTTGTTATGGGCATTGAATATCTTTATCTCATTCATAAAATTATTATCCTCAAGGAAATGGTCAAGTGAAATCTAGTAACAAGAACATTATTACTATCATGCGCAATTTTGTCAAAGAAAATAAAAGAACATGGCACAAAAATCTATATGATGCAATGTGGGATGACCACATAACTCCCAAAAGAGAAATTGGAATGTCTTCATTCGAACTCTTGTTTGGAACTGATGTTCAAATTACGATTACATTGGAGTTACTAGTATTACGATTGGCTCAAGCAGTTGATGATGAATGCTTTTTAAAGCTTGAAGAGGAAAGGATTCAAGTAGCAAACAAGATTGAGGAACACCAATTCAAGGTAAATAAATTGTTAGAAAAAAATGAGAGACAATTTCAAATCAATGGCGTAGTTCTTCTATGGGATAAGATGCGTGAACAAAAGGAAAGCATGGAAAGTTTGATTCGTTATGGCTAGGCCCTTTCAAAACTAGGTATTTCTATGGGGATAACACACATTACTTGGCATATCCCGATGGAACTGATTTTACTTTACCCTATAACAGGAAATATCTCAAGAACTATTGAATTTGAAAATGGGTTGTCCCTCATATGTACATAGGTAATTAGGATTTTTTTATTCATGTTTCCTATGTTTAGTTTCATCTCTTTTATCATCCCTGATTTTTGTGCATTGTTATTTTTGGGATCATGTTCATTAAATTTTGGAGTCCGGGTTTAGTGCCGCATCCATGAAGTCCTTGTTCCCAATAAGAGCCAATTGTTATCAACTAATTTTGATTTGGAAAAATTATTAAGAGTTTTAATTTTTTTTGAAATTTTCAAATCATCTTTCATCTATCAAGAGTTTCCTTATTACATTCGATCTTGACATCCTGAGAAAACATCTTTTCTCTTCGTCCCATTCGATGAATGATTCATTTTTTAATGCTCAGTTCAAGTTTAGGATTAATTAATTAATATTTTAATTAATTTCCTCCTATTTTCCAAAAACAAATGAATTAAATTAATTTGGGAAAAATTATTTATTTATTTAAAATATTAATTAATATTTTAAAAACCAAAAAGGGAAAAGATTCTGGATTTTCTTGTGAATGCCAAATTGTCACTTCACTTCCTTTTTCTCCTTTTTCTAGAAAAACTTTCATTCTCCCCACTTGTAAGAAATTCCCTTGTTATTCTAAAGACAACCAAATATCATATGGAAAAATATCTCCCATTTTCCCATGTGGAGAAATGGAGGGGAATTTTCAGCCTACTTTTCCATTGTCATGGAAAACTGGTTAAATTCTCCCCCTATTCCCCTAATAATTAATGCCCACCACCCGAAGAAATTGGATATTGGTTATTAACGGGAAGAAGGAAGAAGTGGTTACAAATCAAGAAATATTCTGGGATATTCATAACCTCTCTTTGAGAAACTCTACAATAAAATACATGTAATAGCAATATTGACAGAGAAGAAGATTTGAAGCTTTTTATTTCCAACTCTTTATTATTTCCCTATGAAGATTTTTTTTAGAAGGACTTTTCCAACATCCTAAATGTTTATACATTTTTAGGGAGGTGATACACAAATCACGTAGAAGGAGGTAACCAGTTAAGTCATTAGACGCGCAGAGAGGAAGATCAAAAGTGTCATCCAAATAATATTTCTCTAAGGAAATCTGAGTGTGCAACAAATTTTCTTGTTATAGTACAATGCCTTGAGCTAGTCATCTCCTACGTGGAGCATTATGATCCGAAAGGTGAGGAATGTTCAAGGATAATCACGAGCATTTTCTTTTGATCACATTAGAGCACATAAAATAATTTCTCAACATACTCAATTTCCCTAAAGGAGAATGTTGACATCACTCAAAAGAAACATCATGATATTGAGAGTTTTGGAATGAATAACCCCTCGATGGACCAAGATGGTAAAAAAATCTCTAGTGACCAAGAGAACTCGTGTTGACCCATTTCCCAAGGAATTTGGTTGCATTGAATTTGTGGAGGAAATTGGTGATATGACCACCCTTCCGAGCCAAGAAATGACCTTGAGGAAGAACCGGTTGAAGAAAGTTTACCATTGGTAGTTTTTGTCAGTACCACAGATGAGTGGTATTCTAATATAGCTTACTTTCTCACATATGGTGAATTTCCTAAGAATTTGACAGCTAAAGAAAAAAGAGCTATCAAATTAAGATCGTTATAGATATGTCATTTGGGACAACACCTTGTTCAAGAAAGGTATTGATGACATGTTCCTCAAATGTGTTGATAAGGAAACAAAACCCAAGTTTCTTGAAGCCTTTCATAATCATGCTTGTAGTGTTCATTGCTCTGGACTAGTAAAACTCATGAGATTCTTTGAGCATATTATTTTTGGCCCACTAAGTTTTGTGATGCTCAAAAATGGGTAGCCAAATGTAAATCTTGTCAACAATTTGTTAAAAGACCTAAAATGACAGCTTTTCCTTTGAAGCCAATTGTCATTGAAGAACCCTTTCAACAATGGGGTTTAGAGTTCATCGTGTTCTTGAACCCAAATTCCATTCTTGAAATACGCACATGCTCATGGTAAATGACTATTTTACGAAGTGTGTAGAAGCTATTCTGGTGAAACAAACATCTACTGTGGTAATTTGTGACTTCATCAAAGAGAACATTTTGGTTCATTATGAAATTCCACAAAAGATCGTGATGGAAAATGCCACCAATTTTTATTCTACAATAATGGTATGTTTTTGTTATGGGCATGAATATCTTTATCTTATTCATCATATTAGTATCCTCAAGGAAATAGTCAAGTGAAATCTAGTAACAAGAACATTATTACTATCATGCGCAATTTTTTCAATGAAAATCAAAGAATGTGGTATAAAAAAGCTATATGACGCATTATGGGATGACCACATAACTCCCAAAAGAGCAATTGGAATTTCTCCATTCCAAATATTGTATGGAACCGATGATCAAATTACCATTACATTGGAGTTACTTGACATTATTATTGGATCAAGTAGTTGACGATGAATGCTTTTCCAAGCTTGAATAGAAGATAATTTAAGTAGCTAAATGGATTGAGGAACATCGATTCAAGGTAAGGAAATTGTTCAAAAAAATGGAGAGATAATTTCAAATCAATGACCTAGTTGTTTTATGGGACAAGAGACGTGAACCAAAAGGAAAGCACGGGAAGTTTGATTCATTATGGCTAGGCCCTTTCAAAATCAAGAATTTTGGTGGGGATAATACCTATTACTTGGCATATCATGATGGAACTTATTTTCCTCTACCCTATAATGGGAAATATCTCAAGCATTATTGAAGTTGAAAATGGGTTGTCCCTCATATGTACATAGGTAATTAGGTTTTTTTTTTTCCCTTCTTTTTTTGGTTTCATCTCTTTTATCATCCCATTTTTGTGCATCATTGTTTTTGGGATCATGTTCATTAAATTTTTGGAGTCCTGGGTTTGTTTTTGCATCCATGAAGTCCTTGTCCCCAATAAGAGCCAATTGTTATCAACTAATTTTGATTTGGAAAAATTATTAAAAGTTTCAATTTTTTTGAAATTTTCAAATCATCTTTCATTTGTCAAGAGTTTCCTCATTTCATTCATCTTGACATCTTGAGAAAATACCTT
This sequence comes from Taxus wallichiana var. yunnanensis, assembly GCA_018340775.1. Taxonomy (NCBI): domain Eukaryota; kingdom Viridiplantae; phylum Streptophyta; class Pinopsida; order Cupressales; family Taxaceae; genus Taxus; species Taxus wallichiana. The sequence goes on from CM031234.1 coordinate 950,659,938, forward strand.
TTCGCTTCATCCCATTCCGATGAATGGTTCATTTTTTATGCTCAGTTCAAGTTTAGGATTAATTAATTAATATTTTAATTAATTTCCTCCTATTTTCCAAAAACAAATGAATTAATTTAATTTGGGGAAAATTAATTAATTATTTATTTAAAATATTAATTAATATTTTAAAAACCAAAAAGGAAAAGCTTCCTAAATTTTTTCGTGAATGCCAAATTGGCTCTCCGCTTCCTTTTCTCCCTTTTCTAGAAAAGCTTTCATTTTCCCCCACTTGTGGGAAATTCCCTTGTTATTTTCCAGCACAACCAAATATCATACAACAAAATATCTCCCATTTTCCCATGTGGAGAAATGGAGGGGAATTTCTAGCCTACTTTTCCATTTTCATGGGAAAACGGTTAAATTATCCCCTATTCCCCGATAATTAATGCCCACTACTTGAAGAAATTAGAGATTGGTTATTAATGGGAAGAAGGAAGAAGTGGTTACAAATCAAGAAAGCTTCGGGATATTCATAACCTCTCTCCAAGAAACTCTACGACAAAAGATGTGCAAGAGCAATATTGACAGAGAAGAAGATTTGAAGCTTTTTATTTCCAACTCTTTATTATTTCCCTGTGAAGAAACAATTTTTGAGAAGGACTTTTCCAGTATCCTAAACATTTAAATATTTCAGGGAGGTGATACAAAATCACGTAGAAGGAGGTAACCAGGTTAATTCATTATACGCGTAGAGAGGAAGATTGAAATTTTCATCCAAATAATATTTCTCTAAATAAATCCGAGTGTGTAACAAATTTTCTTGTTACGGTGCAATTCCTTGAGCTAGGCATCACCTGTGTCGAGCATTATGATCTGAAAGGTGAGGAATACTCAGGGATAATTGCGAGTCTTTCCTTTTGATCACATTAGAGCACATCGAAGAATTTCTCAACATCCTTGATTTACCTGAGAATATTGACATCACTTAACAATCAGCACAAGAGTTTTGGAATCAAGAACCCCTCAGATGGACCAAGATGGACAACAATAATTGTCTAGTGACCAAGAGGATTCATGTTGACCCATTTCCTAAGGAATTGTACTGCATTGAGTTTGTAGAGGAAATTGGTGATATGATCACTCATCTGAGTTGAGTTTTTGGTCTCCCATCTACCAGGAGTTTTAACCCATGGATGTATCATTTCATCTGCATCATCCTTGCAAAGAGAGAATTTGTAGATTGGGCCACCATCATTAGTGACACTCTCCACAAGCATTTGATCGAGGTGAAGATGACTAGGAATTTCTACATGACATCATACCTAACCTATGCGGTGGCTAGAAGAAAGCTATTTTCGGGGTTAAAGATGAAAGGAATCATGGGTCCTTCAAATAGTGTTTTCCACTATTATCCATAATTGAGTTTCAAGAATATCTCTCATCACTTCAAGATATTTAATGATGATTTCATATTCGCATGATCAAAACACTAAATAGGAATATGGAAGAAAGATTCTCCAAGGATGCCATGGTGGTCATTTCTCAGTGGGGAACATGGTTCATTCAGTTCCCATCCTTTTCCTACATTCACGTGAGTGGATTTGTAGACATTCCATGGAAGCTTCCTAAGTACGTTTGTGATAATTGGGCGTTAATGGAGCTTGCATGGAAAATTTTCCAAATCCATTGTCTTCTCAGTGAAAAAAATGTTCAAGCATCCACTTCCCAATCCAAATTGGGGAATACCCATGCCTGAATCTCTTCAGTGCCTAAATCATGGAGAAGGAAAGGAATTTTCTCTCATTACCATATATCCATTTGTGAAGATATCTCAATTTGACATCAATAGACTCATGAAAAATGCTCTCGGATTGAACTACATACACCATCCCACTATAGAAGACTTGTGGTCTTCCTACTCATATGAACACAAAGTAAGAAGGAGATAATTATCCCACCTAACCCTTTCTCAAATCAAGGCCTTCGCATCATAGATCCTCCAGATTCATTAGTATATGATGGTGACAATTTTATTAATCCCTCATATGATGTTGTTTCCTTCACTCCATTACCCTAAGTTTATTGGACCAAGAGAGATGAATTATCTCTTGATGGAAAGAATCAACCAATTCTAGAAAGGATCATAGCTTGGTATGAACAAGAACTTGTAAAGTTACCATCCATCCAAGTTCATACCCCAGGATCACATAAATTTCCAACACGAGGAGGTATCTAGTTGACTAAAACCTCTTCTCAGTCAACCTCCATACCATCAACCCATACACATCAAGCAAGGAGAGAATGGTTTCCCAAATCCACTTCTCCAAAGAAGATGTCGTGAGGAGAAACATCCAAGGGTCCTGGCCCTATTGAAGGAAGAGAATGTGTCTTGGGGTTTTCCACTTTGAGTAGAGACTCATCTACTCACGTTACTGATAGTTCAAGGAATCTCATCATAAACACTACTTAATCATGCACAAGAGTCTACTCAAGTGAAAGTGGTCCAAATATCAAATGCTCCTAATCCCCTAATTAGCAAAGAGTGTTATCAAGGTTTCCCTGAGGTTCAGGAGGTCGATGTCAAATTTATTTCCCCAAGGATTTAATTCGTGGAAATAACTCTTGTAGAATCCAATGATGTTGAGAAGTATGAATGTTGCTTGGACTCCGTGCTTCGTGTACATAATTGGTCAAGGAGACCCCTTCTTGGGTTGACTGTGAAGTCAAGAAAAGAAAGAGGGTTGTCAAGGCAATCAATATTGACTTTGATGCCCTTTCCAAGCTTTCAAATGATGTCATCCCCAAGAAGCCTAAATTTTTCTCGAGAATAATGGTGGATGGAGATGGAAACAAATTTTTAGATATTTCCATTCCATAAGTCAAGAAGGAGAGTAATTTCATGACACTTGTTGACTATGAAGTATCCAAGATTAGAATTAGGAAGTCTACATTGGAAAGCAACATGGTAATGGCCCGAGATTCCATGGATATTGTGTTAAGAATGCTTGAGAAATATAAATCTCAGAATTCTCAACTCAAGGCTGAAAAGAATCAATTAGTGAATTATGTTCAACATTTGATAAATCCAATATCCTCACTTTTCTCATACTTGATGCTGTGGCTACCCCCGATGAAGAAACACTCAATCTATTAAAGGAGGTAAACACTTTGGGCTATGTCGCTAAATATTTTTAGTTTCAACTTATTTTACATTATAGAATCTTGCATTATGATTAGGATTTATCATATCATATTATTTCTTTCTACATTCACTATCATAATGCCCATAGTTTTTACATTAATAGTATTGTACATTTGATTTTTCATACTATTAGAATTTAAAATTGCACCCACATTCATAATATAGAAAACCTAAAATTTGAGCCAACATGGGAGTGTCTCCAATTTGTGGGACTCGAACTGAGACAAACCTCTCGGAGAAGGCCAACTTCCTCTACTTACCTCTACTGCTAAAACTACTCCTAGAAATTGAAATGCAACTATCTAATCCTATTCTAACTTTCTAAGGGACCAGGGTGAGAAAGAGATGCATAAATAGAAATCCTAATCTACAGAGGCGATAACACCTAGAAAATAAGGGGATGAATACATTTAGATAAGGGGAAAGGGAAGGCAATGATAATGAAGAGGACTGGATATGAGACATAGATCAAAATCACTCCCAAAATCCACTTTCACGATACATAATAGACAAATATTCATAAAATGAAACATACAACACACCTGCAAATGAAAGAAAGGCAAGGAGTGCAATAAAATAAGAACAAGGGCAGAATGAGCCACAAGATTAATTTTATTGCCTGAAATTGTGCACAAACTATTACAATTGTGAGAGGAAGATGTGAGCATTCACTAAATCAAGATCCAAGGCATGCGACCCTTAGGACATACATGCAACATAAGAGAGAAGCCTTATATTACAAGATGCCCAAATTCTAAGAGTATCCAACGTTAAAACAAGGCATCACTTTACAATATATAGAAAAATCATGGAAGAGAGAAAGAGAAGAAATTAGAGGGAAATTTGAATTCCTTAACCAATCCCAACCACCTTCATTAATTTCTCTTAGGGAATAGGGCACCACTCTGTTTATCCATTGTTACATGCCTTCTTCAAATGAGCGCCCATACTACATTTAATGCTGGTGGTTATGCCATATGGAACTACACTTTTTCATGCTTTGGAGAAGTTTCCTTGACTCTTGCCCATTTTCCTCAATTTGACTCATGAAATCAGATTTTATCGCATATAGAACAAAAAAACTTATTATATTTACAAATATTTTGATGATAAAATCAAAGCTGATTGATTTCTTATTTTCATGAAGAATCATCATTTTACTTTATTACATGGCTTCTCCACTCAGTCTTGCATGGCTATTTGACATCTGTGGATCATTCCTTTATATCATAGTACCCTAGGTCTACATGGATTTTGGAAACCTTTCGTGACTTTCCCTAATGATGTGAATTTCTTCCTTTTGACCCGTGATCCACCTTTCACCGATGTTTTATCCCGTGGCACTATTTATAGTAATTTGATTTTGAATATCCACCCATAAAGTCTTTTCTTCATTTCACGGAACTTTCTTCTTGCCACATTTCTGCATAGATCATCCACGGTAATGTTCCTTTATCAGCAATATGCTCAAAACCTCTGTGGTTCCTTCAAAGTTTTCTCTAAATATCCACCATGTCTAACACTTGTGCAAGTTTCTCAAATTTTGCAAGCGATGCAAAATTAGGAAACATTTTTGGAGACTCACGGGGTAAACTACACCTGCTAGATGGATGATCAGTAGCCTTAGGAATCCATTAGGCATAGATTCAGTTTATTTATTTAGTTTCTCTACATTTGAATCTTCTTTATGGAAACTAATCGTTAATGCTTTGGAATTAATTTTACAACAACATCCTCGAAAACATGGAATTTGTGCAAAAATATCCCCAAGTAACAAAACATGTGCAAATATCCTCAAGAAACAAAACATGTGCAAGGATCCCTAAGAAACAAAATAAGATCCCCAATAGGACAATGTGTTGAAAGCACTTGGAGGAATTAGAAATCTTAATCTACTATGTACAAGATGCATGAAACTCTTAATGAGAGGGTTTGAGATAAATCCCATTTACTAGGATTTGAAATGCATTCCCATCAATGTCAGATAACTCAAAATAATTAGCCACCTTACAAGTGGTAATAATGTATGGTCTACTCCAAATAACATCAAATTTGGAGTGTCTTTTCCTGGTTTAGCTCTGTCTACTTCCCATTTCAATACTAGATATCTGAAATTGAATTTTTGAGGCCTATCTTTTCTATCAAACAACTGTTTGGTTAAATTTTAATGTTTCTCCATCCTTCCCATGGAGGAATTTATAGTTTCTTCAAGTTCTACTAGTTTCACCTTCTGATTTCTCTTTGACCCACACCTTCAAATTATAGTTGTTGTGTTAATTTGAATGAAGGAAACTCAAGTGACAAGGAAATATAGCTTCTTTTTCATATACCAATTTTTAGGGTGTTGTCGAGAAATTTTTTTGGGTGGAAAAACTTGTGGATTTCTTGCCAATGCTCTAGGATTCTAATTCCCTCTACTTAACCAAAGGTGCAATTACCATACGTGCATGCACAAGTAAATTGTGAGTTTTATCTTGGTGGCCTTTGGTGGGGATCCAACAAAGGAACTCTACTAACCATCCAACAAATGCTTGCGGGTATCTCTGAGGGAATAATTTTCTACGAAGGTGAGAAAGAGGAGTTAGAATATTTAGAAAGGAGAAACTAATGTTGCAAGTAGAAAATCAGAGACTTTCACACACTAGCCAAAATTTTCATTACATGTACTTTTATTTCAAAAGAAAACAAATATGCAAAACAACAAGACTAAATAGAGCTTAATGAACACCAAGTACAAATAAACTCCACAATCAAAGAGGCTAAAATTCCTTCTTCCTTTATTGAAGGTCAAGAAGAATTTGTACATAGTGTGGGAAGTAGAAGACATTTTTTAGTGGGAGAAATGGAAGAAACTTGCTATCTCTTTCTCTCTTCACAAGTATATCTCTCTCATGAATTCACAAAAAACAGCTCCAAAATCTAAGAATTTTCAGAAGACAAAATTAAGAATACCCTCTAATGATGAGCTTTCTACAATTTAAAGGAAGAGGATGTAACTCTTCATCTTCCTAGTGACTTTTAAATATGTTAATATGACTTAAGACTGTTCATATTCCACTTTAAATATTTAAGTCCCTTTTATAATAGAAAGGTAACTTAAAGTTATATTATATTTCTAAAGTCACTTAAGTCATATTAAAAGTGTAAATCTCAATGTAAAAACATAACCTCGAGGAGAGGAGGAGAGAGAGTGTTATATGAGAAGAGAAGAGAGAGAGAATAAGAAGAAGAAGAATGAGAAGAATTATGTTGAAGGATGAGCTGTTGCGGTGGACTTGGCTTCACTCTCGACTACTCTCCACTTTGTGACCCTAAGAAGGCTTCTATCTTTCCAACCTCTTGTTTTAAATGGTCCACTACTAGTTCTACTTTTTTGGCATGAGGTATGTGAACGAAGCTCAAGGTTTCAGTCCATCCATCGGTCACAGTGTTGATGTCTTTGCACTTCTTAAACCATGATGAATACTTTTCTATGATAAGTGCAATGGAGGCTTAGATCTATGAAAAGAAGTCGAGAGTATCCTTAGTGAAGGAAAATGGGTTGCCACCCCTTTCTTAACATATTCCTTGAAAGGGATGATCAATTCATCAACAATTGTGTGTTCACTCATTGCAGGTACTCCAAGTTTCTAAAATTTCCAATTTATACTATCCTACACTTGTATGTTTGTTCTTCTTTCTCCTCTAGCTCTATCAAAGCTCGATTGATCTCTAAAAATATGATTGCCAAGGCCCTTGTTCATACATGTGTCAAGTTTTCTATAGGAGTTTCAAAAACCTTCTTATTGATAAACTCCTGATGATGGGTGTTGCTCATCTCACTCACTACTGGTCCTAGAGGTTCCTAGTAATCTCTTTCTTTCTCCACATCCTCTTTGAGTGATCTCATTATGTTGGTTGTTGCGCACATGTACACAAAGATCTTGACTGCCTCTTGGAGTGTTGACTTCCACTTTTTGAATATTGAGTCGATCCACTCATTATTTTCTCATCCCTTCATCATGTGCTCGTGTGTTCTTCTGATGGATTCTGGATCAAAGCTACTCATGGGTACCACTTTCTCAATAGGAAGTGTTGTATTTCTTTGTTCCACTAGGTGTTGCACATAAGATGAAAGGGTTTATAATTTTTCCTCTAGTACCTCAATCTTATCTTTATATTATTTATTCCTTACCACCATGTGAGAAGAAGATTGTTGATATATGTGAAAATATCCCTCATGAGTAGCTGGTCCCAATTGGATTGTGCTCATCTCATAGTTGTCTAGTGTCAACTCACCCGCATTAGCTTGATTACTTTTGGCCGAGATACTTTGATATAATGATTACCTGTCTCCCCACTGTAGAATCATGAGGTCATCTATGTGATCTTTCTTGACCTTTTTCTTTATCCAATAAGACAATCAGCGATAGATCGGGGATAATACTTGTTTCACAATATGAGTGTCGAGAATGACCATTTACCACATCCATGCAAACATCTCACCGATTCAGGCTCAATGATGGGTGTATCAACCATTCTTTGTTCTGGTGGAGGAGGAAAGTCCTAAATGAGAGGGGAATTGGTGTTGATAATAGGCAAGACCTCTTACAATGGTTCAAAGACTGGATTGTGATTCATATACTCCTCGTCTGCCTGTACATCTACTGCTAGATTTTTGTTTGCATTATTGAGATCACATCTTCCTCCTACGGTGACACCAATGAACCTTATTCTTCCCTAACTTTCTTGGGTGTCTTCTCATGGGGAGAAGTTTCCAATTCCATGGCCTTCCTTTTGAACTTTCTCCAGAGTGTTTAGAGTTGGAAGTCACCTCTACCACTTTTGAAGACAAATGATGTGAAGCTTGCTTTTGGCTTGGAGAAATTCCTCGTGACCAAATGATCATAGCCCTCTTCTTTTGAAACTAGTTCCTTGTTCTCCTCACCACATTTTCATTCCACTCCAATATATCTCCTGATTCATGAACATGTCAGTTGATTTGGGGCATTGGGGACATCTTGACTACTACGTACTCGGTGGTCGTGCATCTCTCGTCCCATCATCACACAAGATGTCTTCATACCATGAGAACTTAAACTTTTTCATCTCAATAATTGTCATCCTCATGTGATCCTTTCATGTACTTCAAACTTGTCAATATAGTTAGCCTAGTAGTCCTTGACTTGTGGCTCATGTTACAATTCTAGGACATAGAATGAGTCGGGCTCTTCTCGGATGTAAAATTTGGGCCTGGTGATGTAGGAATGCAAAGTCAAATGTGTGAAAGTGGCCTCCAGGTGAGATGTGTCATTTGAGATTTTACACGTGAACTCCCCTAGAGATATAGGGAATGAAATAAATTTATTTCTCCTACTTATGAGATTTTTATTCACCTAAGTGATCTACCTACAAAGCTTGAACAATACAATCTAGTCACTGAGGTACTTAGGCAGTTTCAGCAGAGCTTGGTCGAAGCTAGTGACTCATATGTAGGAGAATGTTGAGAATTGTATGAAGTACGAGCAACATTCCTTAATAAGGGATTCCAATTTTGGCATCATCCTAGCTTTGATATCCCCTTCTAAGCTTCAGACCACATACATAGTGAACACATCATTCACACGAGAAAAATGCCTATTTCTCTCCTCAATTACCAACTGTGGAAGTTTCTCGAATGTAGGTACCTTGGCATCAATGTTCTGTGTGAGATCCAATCCTTTGAATGATCTCGAGCTTTCAAGGAGATAGAATAAGTAATAATTCATGTGGAACTTCTTTGTTGTGGGAAATTTGTAACACCCTTGACAATTGATATATTCCTCTTTTGCATTCAAGTGTTGACATGTGATTTTCTGGATAAAGATGTGTTCTTTTGACTATTGAAGATCATGCTTGATAAGGATAAATATTTTCTTTTATTAAAATCATTAGACTGAAATTATATGGTTGTCAAGAATTGATTTTCACTTTGGAAAGATGAGCTGCAATCTAGTTTTAAGAGTTGCAGACTTATTTCTTCCTCTGACTCATCCTTGGATCAATTTCAGTGATCCAAGGAATGTTTCACGTATTCTTCATAGAATGAATGGTAAAATTTACATTCAGTAGTTTAAGGGACATAGAAGATTGAATTTTACATGATACTAATTCTTAGTCTTGTTGTAATGTGTTTTCGTTCAGTTGTATGTTTGTGCAGGTCTTTGGTGATTGATCTTGGCGGGACATTAAGGACTTAAGAAAAATTCAATTCTTTGTGGAGAAGTTTGGAGTCCTAAAAATCTAAGGACTATCCTAACGGTAACCTAAGCTAGGTAAGAACAACTATGTTCTAGCTATGTTTATTTATTGGAATTATGTTCTAACCTAAGCCTCTTATTCTTATTGTGGGGTTGGCATCCTAACCTAAGCATTACGCTAAGAAAATAAGGGAAGAGTTACTAAGGGGATACTAAGCTATTTTAGCTACTACCTAATACTAAAGGGTTGTGATTTGAACCTAACCTAAGGTGGGAATTCTAATGGCTAATGTTCTAAGGCCTATGTTGGTAATTGTTAAATTAACCTAAGTTCTATTTGAATCTAACCTAAACTAAAGGGAACCTAAAGGGGTCACATGACATAAGGGTGATGGTTCCAATGACATTTAAATGATTTGAAAGGGGTTTAAATGAAGAAGTACTACCAGATTTGGCGAGGGCCAGTGGACTTGGTGGAGGCCTACGTGGAAACTCCACTAATAGATGGAATTGTATTTTTGTGTTGATTTGGCATTCGCCAGATTTAGGAGGTGGTGGAAAGGAAATATAAGTGGGAATTTTGGATTGAATGGAATTTATGAGCCTCGGTCTTCACGTGCAAACTGTCTTGGAAACATAGGAGGTGGGTTTGTAGGAGGTCATTTGGTTTTTCTTGCATGGAATATTTTTCTCTGTATGGAGCTAACTGGTTCTTCGAACCAGCAGTTCGACTTTCACTTTAAAGGTATTTTTGGTTTCTTCGGCCTAATTTTGATCAAAAGATAGTATTTGGGGAAAAGGAGGAAGAGATGTTTGATTTTTGATCAGTCTTGGAGAAGAAAAAGAATTAGAAGCTCAGCTGGAAGTATCCTTAGATTTGGTGGAAACACTATCAGGAATGATAGGCTCTAACTATTAAAATTCTTTGTGTTCTTCTAAATGAATCATTAGAAAAACTCTGCTCTCATGAGATTCTTGTTTTCTTGCCTGTCTAGTTATTTTTCTTGTTGGGTTTTATGGATCCTTGTGTGTTTGATTTGAATCCATGGCAAAATGGTATTGTTTGGAAATTGGATTTCTATGCTAAGTTTTATGACCTACATGCAAGTAAAAATGGTATTAGAACTTGTTCTGTATCTCTATTTTACTCTCTAGATCTTGTATTCGACGGTTATGTGCATTGAACTGACTTTTGTGACAATAAAAGCATATGAGCTTAGGGAAACTTGGGTTCTATTTTTATTTCTTCTAGGTTGTGATCTTTGGATGTAGACTCGAGTTGAAACTTTGTGTTTTGTTTAAGATTGTGTTGGAGCTTCACTTTTCTTAGAACTAGTGTTTAGAAAACTCGTGCTTGTTGAAATATTGCTTGGAGTTCATTTTTAGCATTGTACACGCATTATCTTGTTAGTATAGTTCTAAATGTTTGTGTTCGAAGCTCAGGTTTGTCTCTGTACTTTTGTTTAACACTTGAGTGTTATGGACTCGTATTTGGGTCGATTCATTTGAACATGTCCTAGTATTTTGTATTGGGTTATTCTTTAGTAATGACTGAGTTATAGCTCTTTACTGGAGTGAATACTCACCAGGGAACTATGTGGGAACTTGTTTGAGTTGTTTAAATCTCTCTTTTGAGCTTTGGAACTAGAAATGTCTTAAGGAATGTTGAAATTCTGTCTTGTTTTTGACTGTATCAACTTCTTGAGATAGTATGAGCGTGGGAATTTGAGGAAGTGTTATCTCCCCACTGTTTGGAAGAAACCCATGTTTAGGTTGACTATATTAGTTTGTACTAAGGCACCACTGTCATAATTTTTGGTTGTGAAGTTATATCTTAATGTTTCGTTCTTGTTGCTTTGGAATTTAAGACCGAGAAAACTTCTGTATTGGGCGTTTTGGATTCTAGCTCTCCCTCTCTTCTGTCTCTTTGAATAAATCAGGTCTTAGTAGTAGATTTGGGTTATTACCTTGGACATTGATATGATTAGAAAGGATCCCTTCTCTGTTCAGTTGTATTGAGTTTGATTCCTTTGAATAATGGATTGTTTACTTTTTTATATTATTTGGTGAAGCATTTGTGAGACTTCAATCTTGGGTTCGTGGCTAACTCTGAACCTTATCATTATTGTTTTGAGATTCTATTCTCAATGAAATAGTGAATAGACCTTGGCTTCTCTTTGAGAAAGAAAATATGTGTGTGTATTCTTTTGTGAATGGTATATTGATTCGGGTCTGCAGTGTGCTTTCATCCTGATTAGTTTGAAACTGGAACTTCTTGTTCAGTTGAAACGATATGATTTATCATTGGTTCTCTTTTATTTGAGTTACTATCCTTCTATCCCTAGATATGCTCGTAGTTTGAACTTTTTTGTACTCGAATCTCTTTCGAGATGGAGATTTCTTTTGACCTGTTGGTCTACCTTGTCGAACCATTGATAAAATAATGTTGAGAATTAGTAGCCAAGAGGGTTCTATTGTTAAGTAAACTTATACTTATGGGTTTGACTGTTGTTTTCTAGTCTTGCCTAGTTTTTGTGGAAAAGAGTAGGTTTGTCTCTTGTACTCTTTATCTTTTGTGAAGATCATGAGTAGAGATTAACTCCTCTTCGGGGATGCTAGGTTTGTGAACACTATTGTTTGTTATTTGATTGATAACTTCTAACATGAAGAGTTGGAATTGGAATTGTAGATGGATTGTTCTAGTTTTCCTTACCTTCTTGTTTGGTTATGGAATTCGATTGATGTATATTCTAATGAATGAATGTGCAATATTGTTATCCCGAGAAAGGAACAGGTAACTCATGTTATTATCTAGTCTGTTTTCTCTGATGTTATAGGTTTGGGTTGAGTTTATAATGGTTATTTCTTAGGATATAGATGAATCATCCCTGAAGGAACCATGTTGTATACATTTATTTTGTCTCTTAGAAAAGATAAATGTGGTATTCTATTAGGATAGAATTATGAAATAATGGGATGGCAGGTTTGGTTGTTTGTTTTCTAGCCATTGATAGTATTAAAAGAACTTTAAGATCTTAGGTAGATATTGTTTATTATATTCTGCTTTTCTCTTTAAAGATGATCTTGAATTATTAAGTACTTCCTTTCTTTTTGTTATCACTTATGTTGATTGTATGATGATTTAATTATCTCATTAAAGCAAAGTGTTGCTTTAATGATACAATTAGTGGAATGCACTTCATTTTAATGATTAGTGCTTATCATGCTTAGTTCATTGAACTGACCCATGCTAGCTATTTTTGCAGATGGATGACTTAAGTGGTAAAAGAAGGAAAAAACTTATATGATGCATTGGCTGATATATGTATAATTCTTAGTAAAGAATTCGATTCATTATTTTGTTGTATTGTAAAGAAAAGTTGTATACTTTATAGAATGAGGGTTGTTGTTATGCAGTTGCCTAAAGGGCATAGTCTTGTAAATTTTATAAGTTGTAATGATGAATTGTGAGTTGTGTTTTATTTGCATGGGTTGTGAAAAATTATCTCATACTTTTATAAAGAAGATGAAAGTTCCATCATGTTGATATTATTTATATTATGTTATGTTTATCTTGTTATCTTTGATAAAATGGATAATGGGAATTAGTTCAATTTCCCCTATAATGAAGCAACTTGTTGAGTTGCATAATATGATGTGTTTATCTAAACAACTTAACATAATAAGGTGATGCATAATGAACATGCATTAAGAAATATGGACATTGGGAATGATATACCCTAATACTTAATCATGTAGAGAAAGATTCTTTCTCTCTCTCAAATGAATATAAACCTTAAAGGTTTGGAAGTATGATTACTATTTATTAGACTTCATTTAGTATGAAGTCTACTTTAATTAGTTATATGCGGTTGTTAAACCTTTCTAAAAGTTAAAGAACATTTAAAAAGAAACTTATGATATCGCTGTCCTATTTTGGTTAATTGTTGGTTTAACTGAGAAAACGAACATTAAAAGCAACCATAAGTTTAAAAAAGTTCTTTAATACTCGATTGATACAAGTATACAATAAGAACTTATGGAGTGTTGGATTAGGGTTTAGCAAGGTTGTTATAGTCAAGACATAATCCAAATTAACAACGTATTAACAATCTCCTTGGGGTATGTACATCTCGATGAGGTAGTTTTTGTAGGATGTTGGCACACCAACTGTACAGATATACTTTTGAGAAGACTTGGGTCTTCTCAAGAATACATGTTGTAGTTGACATGTGGCATCACCCTTCCGCATTGATCATCCAGATCTACACACAATAAGAACTCAGACTTGAACTTAGTTTCTCTCTAGGTCAGGATAGGAGCATATTTAGGATAGGAATTAGCTCCCAATGGCTCAGGGTACCTTGGCACATACGGTTGACTTAGGTCAACCGAGTATGCCCATCTACCCTAGGCCATTATGAGCATCTTCCTATAATAAGTTATGTTTCTATCTAGGGCTAGGGTTAAACCTGGGACAAGTGGACTGACGGTAGTCAGTAAAGACCAATCATGATAATAGAGGAGTGAGGTGAAGGACGTATTCCAATATGACAAGTATGTCATCTAGGAATAGTGACATACACAGTATGTTGTAAATATTTGGCCAAAGTATCGCAAGCTGTTGGTTGCGTTGTCCTATGTCACCAAGTTTAAAAAAATGTGATATCAGATGAATATTGGTAATAGATATTCAAATATGTTCTTTAAACAGATCACTCAAGTACACTGGTGTAGTGTAGAAATACCGGTGTACGAAGTATACAATATGTTTTCAATACATAAGATAACATAAATAGATCGATAGCTTACTGAGTTATGGAATGAATAGATCGGTGGATCACCGAGTCATTATAGTTGCATATGGTTATCTATTTGAATTCGATTGGCATGGAATGTTTGTTCTAAATAATGCTTTATTTAGAACAGTGGATATTATATATATATATATATATATATATATATATATATATATATATAATTCCCTTGTTTCTAAAGTCTTAAAATGGGAATGTTACAAAATTGGAGTAGTTACAAATGGAGATTATTCTTGATGATCTTCCCCTGTCAATTCTCTTCCTTCCTTCTATCAGTGTTAGGATGAAAAGGCCCATCCAGTCTTAGAAGTATCTCATGCTTGCTTCACCCATAAATCTACTGAGGAGAGTGATGACATCAAAATACCCTTCTCAAAACTCACACCTTGGAAGATTCTTGGGCATCCTAGAGGGCTTTCTTCCTATTTTCAACCATGAGCCAAGTGCTACTCCTTGGACATATGAATCCATTATTTCCCAATTGCACATGGCCCTGTCCTTTGAGATGACAACCATGCTAAGGGATGTTGTTATCTGTAGAGAGAGTGAAATGATCCTAGGGATGATGACTACCATCATTGTACCATTGTCATCTCGGATGGTTCATGTCTTGGGCTCGTAGTGGAAAGATTAGGCTAGGACTAACTTGAGACTTTGCACAGACACTAGGTGTCCTACGGCGAGAAAACAAGCCTCTTACGAATATGTGGTCTTCAATCCTCCTTCGGTCCTTGGAGGCCATGCAAGTCTTAAGGTTATTCAGGTCCATGTACAAGACATCGTTGTCTTCCACATCATACTCATAGGTGAAGGGTTATGTCAGCTTCTGACCTGTCCACTTCAGCTTCATGTCTCCCTTAGAAACAACAACGTACTATTTTTAGTAAGTGTGAAAAATCAAGTCCCCGATCTTCAACTGGATGTTACGGATCAGTTTTCCTCTTTCTCCTGTATTCCTTCTTCTTTCGGATTATCTTTCTATTTTTAGTAGGTTCTCGAGGGCCCACTTACTATTTTTAGTAATTGCCAAAAAATTCATTTTTTGAATTTGAAGTGTAGAGTGCTCCTCTAATGTCTTTGTCTCCTTCGTAGGTTCTTTCGTTGATGACTTTCCCGAAATAGCAGTTCCTATGTAGTAAACCTACCATTTTTCGAAAGTTGGATTTTGGAATTTGGATTGATGTGGAACAATTTTTTTTGATATGGGTTTTTTCCCAATATCACCCCTCTAAAATTTTGGGCCCACCCGCTTAATAGTCTAGGAGATTTTAAAGTTTTAATTTTCAGACCTAGCAGTGCTTCTAGATACAAAAACCATTAATGGACCTCAAAATTGTAGGTATTTTTTCTCATCCATTTGAGAAGAAAATTATATTTTTGATGTGGGTTTTTTTCTTCGATTCTTCTCGTGTGATCTTACTTCAATCCGACAACCGGTTTGACGGAAATCCCACTTCTTTCTTCGTTGAGCTGGAAAGGAGATTTCTTCATTGTGGATGCTCTGTCACATGAGAGGAGAGTTTGAGGTTATTTTTTTATGGTATTGGATAGAGTAAAAAACTGCAGCAAATGGTTCATTGATTTGGAAGATTTGTTTAGATTTCCATTTTTGGCTATGGAGATTTTACTGTTCTCTTCTTTGTTGTTCTTTGTTTCTCCTTCTTAGCTTGATGAGAAATCCTTTTGATACCTACGTATCGCCATGGGAAAGGTATTTCAGTTCCTTGGTTTATTTGTTTTGATTTTTTTGCAATGGCGGAGTGATGGAAGAAAGTTGCAGAGGAAGGATGAAGATTGTCTTTGCACTAGAGTGGAAGCAGTTGGAAGCACTAGAAGCATTGAGTGCAAATGCTAGATTTTGAAATTTTGAAAGCATAAAGGGATAATCTTGGGTGAAATTTTGTATGTTTGATTTCCCTGACCTTAGGGATGTGAGGGACATCAAATTCCACAGTGGTCAAGAGGACGACATGTGGCGGCGATCCGACGGCAGGGGATGAAGGTGAGAAAAGCTACTTTACATCACTGAGAGTTGAAATCTGGTCACATGGAGGTCCATAAGGCTCCCCATAGGGTCTGAGTTAATTTTTTCATGCTTGATGTCCCTCACCTTAGGGACATGAGGGACATTATTTTCCATGGTGGTCCTAGAGCTAACACGTGGCACTTGATCGATGGCAGGGAATGGATGCTCCAAAAATGCACCCGAGGGATGAAAGTCTGTCACGTGGCTGACCAAAAGGCTCCCCATAGGGTATGGGATAATTTTTCCATGATTTATGTCCCTCACCTTATCTAAATGAGGGAAATAATTTTCCATGGTTGTCCTGGAGCTTACACGTGGTGCTTGATCCGACGCACGAGGAATGAATGCTCCAAAAATGCACTTGGGGCTAAACTGTCAAGTCTAAAGGTCATATGAGTTTCCCGAGAGGTCACATGGGGTCTACACAATTTTTCAAGGGTTGGTGTACCTTACCTCAGGGACGTTGGGGACATGAAATCCCACGGCTCTGGTGCGACACGTTTCCTCCCAAAAATGACCAAGTCTGAAGCGCCTTTGAGAGGGTAACTTGGAACAATGATAACTTGAGCTCTGGTGGAAATTTTTGGTAAAATTTTATATGATAATGACTGGAACTGAAATTTTGGATCAAATGATGGGGTATAGTTTATTTATTCAACCATATGATCCCTAAGAAGGATGATTTTTGATTTAAGACTCACTTGTGCTGAGAAAAAGCGCATGTCAATCCTATGCGTCAAGGTGTTGTGAAAAATATGATTTTACCATCATGTAGTTATTGGAATAATATTTTTGGATATGTTTTTTTACTTCTAACTCCATCCAAAGCTCCCAGAATCTTCTTCTAAACCTCAACAATTGTTTTAGGCATGTGTACTACTTAGGCATGTGAACCCTGATTTTTACTCAGACTGCTCCAAGTATTTCAAAACTTCCCCAAACCTTCCAAAATAATTTTCATGCTTTTATATGGTCTTTAATTCACCTCCATGTTGAATTTGGCCATTTTTTTTGCTCCAGGGGGTTTCATCTAGTCTTGGGAAGGACATCGATAGCCCTTCCCAAGACTGTAAAAAGATAGCATCTTTTCAGGACCCCATAAAATCACCTAGGGGGAATGAATAGACTTTCCTAAATCACCTAAGGGACCAATTTGACATCAAATAGGGGTGAAAAAACTAACAGATTTGACATTGGGTGCCTAGGAATGATAAAAACATGAAAATTTTGGCATAGGGGTATACTTGTGCTTGAAACTTCCGCTTCCTGTTGCACATTTGCACGACAACAATTAGCTTTAGCTTGGGGACATGACATGGATTGAGTGCATTGAAGACATGACATGGGAATCCATAATCTCAATCTTAGACCATATAATTCATTGACTAGTTCCTTATCCATTGATCCTTGTAGAGTCATGTACAACTTCTAGAAAGAAAGATTAGAAGAAGGAAACACACACACACACACAAACTAATAGAAAGGAAACACATGACAAAAAAAAGGGGAAACACACCTATAAATCACCTATGGTACAAGCCGGGGACAACTCTCTTTCACTAATGATATAATTTTAGTTATTTCCCATTGCAAAGAAATTCCAATGGCATTCCATCCAAAGATAAGAGTAGAAAAGAATTCTCACCACAAGCTTCATAAATCTGGAATGGGTCAAGCCATAATGAATAAAATTTTCCATGGATTCCATTTGGTTTCCTTCTTTTGTCCCATGGCAGGATGAAGTATTCAAATTTGAATTCTCTCAATTTGGCATTCTCATCAAAGAATTTCTTTACTTTCAAATGGTGTTCTTTCATATGGTCCACCACTTAACGTTTATTTTCTTCTAGATTCTCAAGGAAGAGGATTCTCTTGTTAATGGAATCCTTGTATTGCCTATCTTCTATTCCCTATAGCAACTTGAGATCTATCATCTCGATTGTGAGGGGATTTATGATTTAACTCCATATAATAGTTGGAATGGTGACATACCTATTGCCTTCTTGGGAGTGATCATATCCACCCACAATGCATCATATAAATTTTTGTGCCAATTCCTTTGGTTCTCATCTACAAGCTTACAGAAAATGGTCACGATGTTCTTGTTTCTTGATTCATCCTGTCCATTTTATGGATAGTAGTTATAATAATGAGATAGAGAGATTTCATAGCCATAGAAAAACTTGGTCAACTCCCTTGAAGAGAAATAGGTAGTGTTATCTGCTACAATATTATGTGGCACTCGAAACATACTATGATATTATCCTTGATGAATTTACATACTATTTTGGTATTGGCTTGCTTGGCGAATGGATTCCACCCACTTGGTGAAGTAATCTATCACCATGAGCACATAGGTGTGTTGTGCACTTGAGTGTGGATTCAGAACACCAATGAAGTCTAGCCCCCACTGCTGAAATGGTTCTTCAATAACAACTAGCTGAGTGGTAGTGCAACAAGTTGTGGTCTCCCAACAAATTATTGACATGCTTCACATTTGGAAACCCAATCTTGAGTGTCTACAAAGATGGTGGGCCAATAATACCTTCCTTGGAGGATCTTGTGTGTAGTGACCATCACTGAAAAATGTCCACCACATGCTTGGTTATGGTATGCTTTAAGCAATTTTTCTTGTTTCTCTTTATCTACGCACTTGAGGAAGCATCCATCTAGACCTCTCTTGTAAAGCACGTGATTCCAGATTACAAAATTTGTTTCCTTCAGCTTGAGTGTTCTCCTTTGTTTGTAATCAAGATGGGGAGGGAATTCTCCATAATTTAAGTAATAGGAAATATTAGTATACCACTCATTAGTAGTGGTTACAAAGAGAACTTGTAGATTGTTTTTAGGATAATTTGAGAAAGCACAATTTTCTTCACCGTGTTGAGCTTTGAGTGTTTCATCCTTAGTAATCAACCTACAAAAACCATTCCCCCTTACCAAATTAGAGGGTCAAATCTCCAAGTCATATTCTTGATTCTTTGCAATCTAATTTCCTCTTTTAGGTCTAGGATCCTACTGTGTTAAGATGGACTTGATTGCACTCTGGGGACCATCACCATCGTACGAGAATTAAGGATATAAAACCTAAAAAAATTATAGCCTTGATCACTTTGCATAGTCATGCTTCTCATATTGGCTGTATTTTAGTTCATTTTTTATGAACAAATCATGAAAGAAATAGCGCTTCCACGCCTTCATCATTTTTACGAACAAGAATAGTGGAGAGTGTATGTTCGATGCATAACAATACATGATGAATTATTTTTAAAATATGGAGAGATAAGAGTCGAGCCTTGGAAATGGATTTTTTGATCTCTTCAAATGTTTCCTTCCCTTCATTGTTCCATTTGAATTTTTCTTGTGGTTTCATCATGGTGGTGATGTGCTTTGTCAATTCAGCAAACTCAGGAACAAAGCGACGAATAAAATTCACCTTTCCAAAGAATGAATGAACTCCTTTCTTGCTTATGGGTAGATATGGTGATTTAATGGCTTGTAATCTCTCAGGATCAATGTGTGCCCCATGTTTTTCACAATGTTCCTAGTAACTTGCCTTTCGTGACTCCAAAAATGCACTTTTTGGATTTAGTGATATGTCATGTTTTCTACACCTTGCAAGTACTTGTTCTAAGTGATGGATATGATCTCCCCTCTTCTTTGAAAACACCGTGAGATCATCAAGATATATGAAAATGTAATTTTTAAATCCTTGAATTCCAAATCCATCGCCCTTTGAAATGTAGCTCCTGCATTGATTAGGCTAAAGGGAATTTTGTTGTAGGAAAAAGTGCCCCAAGGTGTTGTGAAGGTTGTCTTGGTGTGATCCTCCTCTGCTACTTTGATTTGATTATATCTTGAGAATCCATCAAGAAATGAAATCATTTTAGATCCAGTGACTTCTTGCAAAATTTGATCCATGATAGGGAGAGGATAATTGTCTTTTAGTTCAGGTTGCGGAAATCTACACATATTCTTATTTCATCATTATTTTTTTGCACCAGCACAATGTTGGCCACCCATGTTGAATGGTGGATGGGAAATATGATTCTTGCATTGAGAATCTTCATTACCTCCTCCTTGATTTCTTGCATTGAACATATTCATTACCTTTTCTTCTTCTTGAATGGTTTAACATCCTGCTTCAAAGGAATTGAGTGACGTATTTCCCTCGGTTGGAAGGATTTGAGTTGATCATAAGAGTAGGCCAAAACATCGGAATATTTCTTGAGCAATGTAACAAACCTTCTCTTCTCCTCATGCGAGAAACATTTTCCAATATTAACCATCCTTGGCTCCTCCCCTAGGTTGATGTTTTCCTTATCAAAATCAGCTAGGCACTAAGAATATTGTTTTTCTTTCTCTTGAATGAATCTTTCGTGTTTGTCAAAGAGGTCTTCCAAAGAAACTAGGCCTTTGGGAATCTTGTTCCCTTTCAATTTGATCACTCCTTCATCATCAATACCTTCAATTCCTTCTTTCTCTTCTTCAGCTACCACTTCTCGGTGTGGATTTTTGCTTCCTTCAAAGAAGATATTATTGAAATTATCCCTTTGTTCCAAAAATTCTAAAATTTGGTTATCGTCATTAAAGACTTACCAATGATTTGTATTATCTGGTACACTAGGCCTGAATACCATTTCTATGGTCACCTTGTCTTTACCAAAAGAAGGATGAGGTGTCACTAGGGAATTTGATACTGCAAGAGAATAATCCTCTTAGTTATTTTCCCTTGGGATAGATTTAATGGAAAATGCATCAAAAGATTCAATGCAATCCCATACTCTGTTTCTATAATGTCGGAGTCTTGGATTTTTCACCTGATATTGTTGTCAAACTTGCTTTACTATCACTTCCACATCACCTTAGAATTTTAGTTTCTTGATTCCATGTCTTCAGCCATGCCCATGCCTAAGAGGAGAGCTTCATATTCCGTTGTTTTATTTGTATTATCGAATTGTAACTTATAGGCAAATGGGTACAATTCATGAGAGGGAGAGTACAAAACTACACCTATTCTGAACCTACAATGGAATGAATACCATAAATCCCATTGTCTAAAATTTATCTTCTTCCTCTTCCATAAGAAGTGGAAAGTTCTCATAATTTTCTAATCTGAGGAAGTATTTGCCTAGCCCACTATCTTGAAAAAGGATGTTTTCCTTTGGATCATCAGACTTGCGTACTGTGAACTTCATCTTTCTTACTAGAAGAATCTTCTTCATATCACCTTTCACCTGGATTACTTGCAAATGACCAGTCAATTTTTATTTCTCCACCCAAGTCTCTATAAAATGTTCAACTCAATAGCATGCCAAAGGAGGTTGGGATGTCCACCACCAGGATGGTTATAAGCACCTTATTGTTTGGAAAATCAGCCAATGCTACATGTGTATCTTTTATTCTTCCCACCAATGAAACTTGTTTGGATTCCATTGAATAACATGTGCCATTTTACCAGGTAAAGGTGAGGACAAGATCATTTGAAACTTTGATGGGCATCAAATTATTTGAGGCAGAATTTATGATACAATTATTTAGCTCGAAGCCTTTAATGAGAAGTGATAGGTAGAAAGGTTCAACCCTATTGGTTTTGGAGGCACTGAGGGATAACATGTTTTGAGAAGGTGGTGTGGATGGTGTGGGGAGTAAGCCTTTAGAACTTGGACTTGAGGTTATAGGGTTACCCCCACGAACTACATCAATGAACCTATCAAATTGGGAAGGATGAGTTTGTAGGTATTCTATTTCTAAGAGTTGGACTTTAGTTTTGCTTGCGTGTTCAACAAAGTAAAATGGGGTTATGGTGGGCAAGGAAGAGGTTCAAGTAATGACGAAATATTTACATGGTGAAGGTTTTTCTATTTTGGGTGTTGAATTATCCTTCAAGGGTGTAGTAACTGGCTTGGAAGGAAATGGGGATGCAGGTTTTGATGGAACCTTAGATGTTTTTATAGGAAAAAAATTTGAAGGAGAATTATTCTTAGTAACCTTTGAGCTGGGAGAAGGATTAGATGACTTACTTGGTATGGTAGCATGATCCTTGCTAGCCAGTGGGTCTGATTATTCTTTAGCCGAATCCATTGAAGGTGGTACTAGTGATCCTCTCTGCGATGATTTTATTTTGTGGGACCTCCAGAGGAGAATCTTCTTTCTTCTTCTTGTGCCTTACCACAGCCATTGAGGATGAAGCACCTTTCTTGGACTGTGTGTGAGTGAAAATGCACATGAGAAACTTGGAGCTTCATCCTCATCATCATATTCATCATCAATGTACTCAATTAGGCCATTATGTGTATCACTATCAACTTCCTCGATCTCAAGATAGTTTTCATAGTCCACATTTTTTTCTTCAAGTTCTTCAATTTCTGCTCCCTCCTCTAGTTCTTCAGTGTCACAGGAGACATTGGTGGTGGTGCTTCAAGAAAATCCACATAAGAGGTGGAGCAATCCTTGGTCTATTGGGAGGATTTGGATTCCTTGGAGTGTTCTGCATTGTGATATGGGACAACTATTTCTTCAAGGAAACCAAGTCATTTGCCATTTTTTGGAACATTGGATCTATGGTGATAGAGATTAAATTCTATCCCTTTTCCTTTCCATTTGGGCCTTTCACTTTATTGTAAAGGATTAGATCATCATCGGTTTCTATCACATGGTCTTGCACTTCCCTCAATGTTCTTGGTTGGGTTCTTCTAAGGAAGAAACCTACTTCTGATGGAAAGGCATTGATGAAGAATCTCTTCAGATTATTTTCAGGAGGCACCACATCTTTAGGGATTCTTCTTATCACTCTATTATATCTTGCTACAAAGTCTCTCATTGACTCGAAGGTTTCTTTTTTCATTTGTACTAATTGGACCAAGAGATCTTGACAATATTTTGTGGTCTTGAACTTGTGTTCAAATGCACTTCTTATATCTTCCCAACAGGTGATAGACCTTGGGGGTAGCATGTAGAACCATTCGAAAACCTTTTATTGAAGTGACTCCACAAAGATCTAGACTGACACATCTTCATCCTCAATACCCAATACACCACAAGCGGTGATAAATGTTGTTACATGTTCTTCGGGGAGTTGAGAACCATCCCCTTTGAATTTTGGAAAGTTTTTTCTTGAGCCCCTTGGTAGCTCATGGAGTGGTTGAGCAAGGGCAAGTGGATCGGTGTTTCCTCCCCATGGTACATCGCCTTCGGGCCTCATGATCACAATCATGCTCATGATCCCTCATTCTATTTCTATTTCTAGCTTCTAACCTTGCTAAGGTTGTGGCTTCCACTGCTACTCTTTTGTCTTCCTCATCTTGAAGTCTTTCAATTTCTTCAAGTTGAGCTCTTATTTCCTCTTCCGCTCTTACTTCTCTTTCTCTAGCTTCTTCTTCGGTCTCTACATCAGTGAAATATTTGAGGTTCTTGTTGATGTATGGAAATTCACCATCCAAAGGATTGGTAACACTCAGGTTCCCAATGTGACTAGTTTCTTGATGAAAATGAGACCTTAGAATTCGAGCAACTCTTGTCTTCTTTGAAGATCTTCAAAAATAGGGTCAGTTTTGTCCTCCTTGTCTTTGTTTCGAGTGTATCTTCTATCCAATAACTTGTAAATATATGCTCTTATTTGTGGTGCTGGAATTTGTCTTTGCCTCTCAATTCAGTTGGTGCATTATTCTTCAAGGTCAAGAATTCTCATGGCAATGAAGTAGTGGTTGACACTTTTCTGTTATGTCAGATAGCTTCTCTCAAATCTGAAGCAATATCTTCTTAGATGTGGAAGAGAAATTCAGGTCTTTCAATAGGAGGATTTCCTAGAATAGCCATGGTTTGTAGACATGTGGCTCATATAGCTATTCAAATTCCAAAAAAAATCTTTTTTTAATTTTAATTTTCTAATTTTTTTGGTATTTCTCGGACCTTACGATCGTATTTAGGTGCGAGATCTGCTAAATCTTACCACATGGGTGCAAAAACTATTGGCAAGAAATTTTTTTGGGTGGAAAAACTTGTGGATTTCTTGCCAACGCTTTAGGAGTCTAAGTTCCTCTACTTAACTAGTGTGCAGCTACCGTACATGCATGCGCGAGTAAATTGTGAGTTTCGACTGGGGATACAACTAGGGCACTCCATTGACCTTGCGGAAAATGCCTGTAGGTATCTGCAAGGGAAGAATTTTCTACAAAGGTGAGAAAGGGGAGTGATAATATTTAGAAAGGAGAAACTAATGTTGCAAGTAGAAAATTAGAGACTTGCACACACTAGCCAGAAGTTTCATTACATGCACTTGTATTTCAAAAGAAAACAAATCTACAAAACAACAACAAGACTAAATAGAGCTTAATGAACACAAAGTACCAATAAAATCCTCAATCAAAGAGGCTAAAATTCCTTCTTCCTTTATTGAATCTCAAGAAGAATTTTTATATAGTGTGGGAAGTAGAAGACATTTTTAGTGGGAGAAATGGAAGAAACTTGTTATCTCTTGCTCTCTTCACAAGGATATCTCTCTCATGAATTCACAAAAAAAGCTCCAACATCTAAGAATTTTCAGAAGACAAAATTAAGAAGACCCTCAAATGAGGAGCTTGCTACAATTTATAGAAGAGGAGGCAACTCTTCATCTTCTTAGTGACTTTTTGAATACCTTAATATGACTTAAGACTGTTCATATTCCACTTTAAATATTTAATTCCCTTTTATAATAGCAAGGTGACTTAAAGTTACATTATATTTCTAAAGTCACTTAATTCATATTAAAAAGTGTAATTCTCAATGCAAAAACATAACATTGAGGAGAGAGAGTGTTGTATGAGAAGAGAGAGAGAGAGAGAGAAGAAGAAGAAGGAGAATAATTATGCTAAAGGATGAGCTGTTGTAGTGGACTTGGATCCGCTCTCTGACTGCTCTCCACTTTGTGACCTTGAGAAGGATTCTATCTTTCCAAGATCTTGTTTGAAATGGGCCACTACTGGTTCTACTTTTTTGGCATGAGGGATGCGAACGCAGCTCAAGGTTTCAGTCCATCCATTAGTCACACTATTGATGTCCTTGCACTTCCTAAACCATGATGAATGCTTTTCTATGATAAGTACAATGGAGGTTCGGATCTATGAAAATAAGTCGAGAGTATCCATAGTGAAAGAAAATGGGTTTCCCACCCCTTTCTTAACATATTCCTCGAAAGGATCAATCAATTCATCAATAGTTGTGTGTTTTATCATTGTGGGTACTTAAAATTTCTAAAATTTCCAATTTATACTATCTTGCAGCTTGTATGTTTGTTCTTCTTTCTCCTCTATCTCTGTGAAAGCTCGATTAATTTCTTCAAATCTGATTTCCAAGTCCCTCACTCATACATGTGTCAAGTTTTCTACAGGATTTTCAAAAACCTTCTTATTGATAGAGGTTCCAAAGTAATATATTTCTTTCTCCACATCCTATTTGAGTGATCTCATTATATGTTGGCCATTGCGTACATGTACGAAAAGAGCTTGAATACCTCTTATAGTGTTGAATTCTCTTTTTTAAAGATTGAGTTAATCCACTCATTGTTTGCTAACCCCGCATCATGAGCTTGTGCGTTCTTCGATGGATTTTGGATTAAAGCTACTAATGGGTACCACTTTCTCAATTGGAAGTTTTATAGTGGTTTGTTCCACCGGGGTTACATATAAGATGAAAGGATTGGTACTTCTTCCTCTAGTACCTCAATCTTCTCTTTTATTATTTACTCCTTGCCAACATGCGAGAAAAATATTGTTGATATAGGTGCAAAACTCCCTCATGAGTAGCTGGTCCCAATTAGATCATGCTCATCTCATAGTCGGCTAGTGTCAACTCATTCACCTTTGGATTGATTACTTTTGGCCGAGCTACTTTGATATAATTTTTACCTATCTACCCGGTGTAGAATCGTGAGGTTTCTATGTGATATTTCTTGATTTTTTTCTTTAGCCAACAAGACAATCGTTGATAGATCAGGGGATGCTACTTGTTGCACAGTGTGAGTGTCGAGGATGACCATTTCCTACATCCATGGAAACATCTTACCAGATTTAGGATCAATGATGGGTGCATCAACCATTCTTTGTTCGATGGAGGAGGAAAGTCCTGAATGAGAGGGGCGTTGGTGTCAACAATAGGAAATACCTCTTGTAGTGGTTTGAAGACTGGATCGTGAGTCATATACTCCTTGTTTGCCTATGCATCTACTACTAGATTTTCTATTTACATTATTGAGATAACATATTCCTCCTGCAATGACACCAATGAACCTTCTTCTTCCCTAACTTTCTTGGGTGTCTTCTCTTGCGAGGAGAAGTTTCCAATTCCATGGCCTTCCTTTTTGAACTTTCTCTAGAGTGTTTAGAGCTAGAAGTCACCTCTACCACTTTTGAAGACAAATGATGTGAATCTTGCTTCTGGCTTGGAGAAATTCCTCGTGACCGAATGATCATAGTCCTCTTCCTATAAAATCATTTCCTCATTCTCCTCACCACCTTTTTAGTCTACTCCAATATATCTCCTGATTCACGAACATGCTAGTTGATTTGGGGCATTGGGGACATCTTGACTGTTGTGTACTTAAGGTCATGCATATTTGTCCCATCATCATGTAAGATGTCTTCATACCAAGAGAACTTGAATTTCTTCATCTCACTGATTGTCATCCTCATGTGATACTTTTCACATACTTTGAACTCATCAATACAATTGGCCTAGTAGTCCTCAATTTGTGGCTCATGTTGTAATTCTAGGACATAGAATGAGTTAGGATCTTCTCGGATGTCAAAGTTGGGCTGGAGATGTAGGAATGTAAATTCAAATGTGTGAAAGTGGCCTCTAGGTGAGATGCATCATTTGATATTTTACACGTGAACTCCCCTAGAGATATAAGGAATGAAATAAATTTATTTATCCTACTTTTGAGCTTGTTATTCACTTGAGTGATCTTCTTGTAGAGCTTAAACAATACAATCTGGTCACTAAGGTACTTAGGTAGTTTTAGCAGAGCTTGGTGAAGCCAATGACTCGTATGTAGGAGAATGTTGAGAATTGTATGAAGTACAAGCCGTATTCCTTAATCAAGGATGCCACTTTTTGTGACATCCTAGCTTCAAAATCCCCTTCTAAGCTTTGGACCACGTACATAGTGAATACATCGTTCATGAGGGAAATGCCTATTACTCTCCTCCACTACCAACTATGGAAAATTATCGAATCATGCAAGTACTTTGGCATCAATGTTCTGCATGAGATCCAATCCTTTAAATGATCTCGAGCTTGCAAGGAGATAAAATAGGTAAGAATTCATGTGGAACTTCCTTGTCATGGGAACTTAGAGAAGTTATAGATGGATATTGTTGATGATCTTCCCCTAGTCAATTCTCTACCTTCCTTCTATTAGTGTCAGGATGAAAATGCCCATCCAGTCTTAGAAGTCTCTTATGTTTGCTTCACCCATAACTCTACTAAGGAGAGTGATGACATCAGAATACCCTTCTCAGAACTCACACCTTGGAATATTCTTGGGCATCCTGGAGGGATTTCTTCCTATTTTCAACCATGAGCGAGCGCTACTCCTTAGACATATGAATCCATTATTTCCCAATCGTGCACGGCCCTATCCTTTGAGATGACAACCATGCTAGGGGATGTTGGTATCTATAGAGAGATTGAAATGGTCCTATGGATAATTACTACCATTATTGTACCATTGTCATCTTAGATGCTTCGTGTCTTGGGATCATAGTGGAAAGAGAAGGCTAGGAATAAATCGAGACTCTGCATAGACACTGGGTGTCCTACAGTGGCGAACAAGCCACTTGTGAATATATGGTCTTCAATCCTCCTTCGGTCCTTGGAGGCCATGTGAGTCTTAAGGTCATTCAGGTCCATGTACAAGACATCATTGTCTTCTACATCATACTCATAGGTGAGGGGTTGTGTCGACCCCGATCTTTAACCGGATGTTACGGCTCGAGTTTTCATCTTTCTCCTATGTTCCTTGTTCCTTCTGAATCAACTTTATATTTTTAGCAAGTTTTCGAGGGCCCACTTACTATTTTTATTAAGTTCCAAAAATTTATGTTCTAGTGAATTCTCAGTTGTAGTGCACCTCTAATGTCTTCATCTCCTTCGTAGGTTCTTCTATCGATGACTTTCCCGAAATAGTAGTTCCTATGTAGTATACCTATTATTTTTAGAAAGATGGATTCTAGGAGTTAGATTGACATGTAATGAATTTTTTTGATATGGTTTTTTTCCCAATACAATCCCTATGAAATTTCGGGCCCTCCCGCTTAATAGTCCAGGAGATTTTAAAGTTTTATTTTTGGACCTGGCAGTTCTTCTGGATGTGGCAACCATTAATGGACCTCAAAATTGCAGGTTTGGTTTTCTCCTTCATTTGTAAATAAAATTATATTTTTGATGTGGGTTTTTATTCTATTTCTTCACGTACGATCTTACTTGAGTTCGACAAACGGTTTGACGGAAATCACACTTCTTTCTTTGTTGAGTTGGAAAGGAGATTTCTTCATTGTGGATGCTCTGTCATATGAGAGGAGAGTTTGAAGTTATGTTTTTATGGTCTTGGAAAAAGGAAAAAATATAAGAATTTTTTTGTTGATTCGTGCACTGGAGTGGAAGATTTGTTCAGATTTCCATTTTTTGGCTATGGAGATTTTACTGTTCTCTTCTTCGTTGTTCTTCGTTTCTCCTTCTTAGCTTGATGAGAATTCCTTATGAGACCTGTGTATCACCATGGGAAAGGTATTTCAGTTCCTTGGTTGATCTGGTCTAATTTTTTTGCAATGGCAGAGTGATGGAAGAAAGTTGTAGAGGAAGGATGAAGATTGTCTGTGCACTGGAGTGGAAGTAGCTGGAAGCACTAGAAGCACTAAGCGATAGTTAGATTTTGAAATTTTGAATGCATGGAGGGATAAGATTGGGTGCACTTTTTTATGTTTGATGTCCCTAACCTCAGGGATGTGAGGGACATCAAATTCCATAGTGGTCAAGAGGATGACACGTGGCGGCGATCCAATGGCAGGGATGAAGGTGAGAAAAGCTACTTTAAAGCCTTTGGGAGATGAAAACCGATCACATGGAGGTCTAAAAGGCTCCCCATAGGGTCTAGGTGAATTTTTTCATGCTTGATGTCCCTCAACTTAGGGACATAAGGGACATTAGTTTCATGGTGTTCTAGAGCCGACACGTGGCGCTTGATCCGATGACGGGGAATGGATGCTCCAAAATCCACCCCGAGGCTAAAAGTTGGTCACGTGGGTGACCAAAAGGCTCCCCATAGGGGCTGGGAGAATTTTTACATGATTTATGTCCCTCATCTAAGGAAATTAGGGATTTAGGGAAATAATTTTCCCACGGTGGTCCTAGAGCTGACACATGGCACTTGATCCGACGGTAGGGATTGGATGCTCCAAAAATGCACCTAGGGGCTAAATTGTCAAGTTTGGAGGTCATATGAGGGTCCCAAAGGTCACATGGGGGCTGGGAGATTTTTTCAATGGTTGGTGTACCTGACCTCAGGGATGTTGGGGACATGAAATCCTACCAGGCTCCTAGTGCTGACATGTGTCCTCCCAGAAAAATGACTAAGTCTTGAACTGCCTTTGAGAGGGTAACTTGGAACGATGATAACTTGAGATCCCGATGGAATGTCTTGGTAAAATTTTATATGATATTGACTGAAAATGAAATTTTGGATCCAATGGTGGGAGGATAATGTCTTCATTCAATCATATGATCCCTAAGAAAGAGAAGTTTTAATTTGAGACTCCACTTGTGCACGAGAAAAGCGCTCGCCAATCCTTTGCGCCAAGGTGTTGTGAAAACTATTATTTTACCATCATGTATTTATTAGAATCATATTTATGGAGATGTTTCTTGTACTTATAACTCCATCTGGAGCTCCAGAATCTTCTTCAAGCCCAAGTAACTTTTTAGGCCTATGTACTGCCTAGGCTTGTGAACCCTATTTTTACTCGATGATCCAAGTATTTCTAACTTCCCAAAACTTCTAAAATCATTTCCATGCTATTATATGGTCTTCAATTCACCTCCATGTTGAATTTGGCCCTTTTTTTCTACTCGGGGGTTTGATCCATTCTGGGAAGGAAAAAAATAGCTCTTCCCAATACTGTAAAAAGATAATATCTTTTCAGGACTCCCTAAAATCACCTAGGGGAAATGAATAGAATTTCCTAAATCACCTAGGGGACCAATTTGACATAAAATAGGGGGTGACCAAACTAATGACTTTGAACTGGGGTGCCTAGGAATGATAAAACATGAAAAATTTGGCACAGGGGTATAGTTGTTGTGCTTAGAAACTTCCAATTTCCCTGTTGCACTTTTACATGACAACATATGGAGAAGTTCCAATTACTTCTTTGTTATTATTTTGTTTTCCCAAAGAAATTTTCAATTTTGTATTTCACTTCCTTTGATTCATGTATATGGTTATTTTCATGATTCGATCAGATTTTTTTAGTAGATTCCACCAATCCATTACCTTGGGGGTAATAATTGGAGGAAGTCTTGAGATAAATCCCAAGTTGAAGATCCCAATCAGAGATTTTTGATCCCAATAAATCTTTAGCATTATCATAAATAATGGTTTGGGGTATGCCAAACCTTGTAACAATTTCTTTAATAAATTCCAAGATGGTTGATTTAGTAGCTTCCTTCAATGGCATGGCTTCAGTCCACCTAGTGAAGTAGTTTGTTATTGTGAGAACCCATTTGTTACCCACACTCAATGGAGGATTGATCATACCAATGAATTCAATACCCCATTTCCTAACCCACTTATGAGTATGAAGTGAACAACATTTCTCTTTACGGTAAAGAGGGCACACTCAAATTTCCTAACCCACTTATGAGTATCTGTGAACAACATTGGCCAAAAATATCCTACTTTTATGATCTTCATAGTTATAGCCCTAGTAGATAAATACCCACTCGATAAACCATCTAAAACTCAATAAGGATCCTATTAAAGTGTTATCCTTCAATAGATCGAGCAACTCACCATCAATGTTCCTTTTAAATAGTACGCCATCAACCAACACATATGGAAAAAATGTAACCTTAAATATTGTCTCTTTTCCTTGCTTTGAGACCAAGAGGATATATTTACTAGAGCAAAGTAATGTTATCATTATCTTCATCCATCCATCCATAGCTATTTCTTGATTCTTATCAAGTTACGTGTGGCTCTCCTCTCTAGGAATAAACTAATCTTTGGGTCTTCTCGCATCTTCAACCGGTTGTCTATAGAGAGCATATCCTCTTACCAATTTTTTATCCTTAATGGTCACATCATATTCCATGATTTTAGTTACCCATCTAACTCGTTTCTCACTGATATTTGTTCCCATAATGAAATATTTGATGTTGGGATGTGATACCAGAACCTTTACGCGGCTAGATATAATCATGATTTTAAATTTCTTCAAGGTGTGCATGATGGCAAACACTTTCTTCTCAATATGGTTATAATTAAGCTCATAATCCTTCAAGGTTTGGCTGAAGAAGGCTATTGGTTTCTCTAATTCTTGATCATTTGGCTGGGTTAAGACCACGAAAATTTGGCGGTTCATCTAAAAGTTGAATCTTTTCTAAGCATAAGTGTGAGTGGATTTACAGAACCACAATGCCGGTATAAAGCACCTAACAAAGTTAATCTTTCCAAGGAAATACTACAAAGATTTCTTGTGAGTTGGTAAGGAAAGACAAATGATGAAAGATACTCTTTTTGGATCAATGGAAATGCCTTCTTTAGAAATAACGTTCCCCAAAATCTTACCTCTAAGGACTGAAAAATTACATTTCTTGGGGTTAAGAGATACCCCAAACTCCCTACATATTTCAAATACCTTCTCAAGATGACTAATATGATCTTTGTTATGCTTTGAGAAAATAGTAATATCATCAAGATACACAAGGATAAATTGATTAATATATCCTTTGAAGGCGATATCCATTTCTCTTTGGAAGGTGGCACCTACATTTGATAAACCAAAAGGCATTTTTTGATATGCATATGTTCCCCATTTGGTGGTGAATGCAATCTTGTATTGATCCTTTTCTTTCACTTTTATTTTATTGAATCCCAAATATCCATCAAGCATTGAAAATATCTTAGATCCAGCCACTTTCTGTAGAATCTACTCCATTGAAGGCAAAGGATAGTGATCCTTGAGAGAAGCCTTGTTTAGGTCCCTGAAGTCTACGTAGAGCCTGATTTCACCATTCTTCTTTCTGACTGGAACCAAGTTTTCCACCCAAGTGGAGTACTTAATGGGAAAAATAATCTTAGCCTCAATGAGTTTAGAAAATTCTTTTCTCATGAGGGGCTCTATCTTGGGGTTTACTGGCCTTTTTTTTCCTAACTAGTTTGATATCGGGATCAAGATTGATAGAATGTTGGGCTACAATTGGATTGAACTATTTTAAATCTTCATATCCCCATGAGAACATATCACTAAAATTTTGACATAAGGAAAAAAATCTTTTCATGTTCATCACATACCTTTCCAAGCAAAAGTTCTTTTCCTAGGGCAATTGCAACAGGCTAACAATATTCTTGTTTTTTTGTCATGCTCTTTTCTGTACCTTTAAACTCATCATCTAGACTGAAAATTTATTCTAGAGTGACCAATATTTTTGGAAATTTATTTGTTTTGAGCTGAATAATTTGATCACCATAGATGTCTTGCAAATCAGACTACATTTTTGAAGAAAATTCAGCTTCATTCTGTATGAATTGGACAATTTGTTTGTCACTATCAAATACTTTCCATTTGGTTGCATTATCAGGTATGGATGGCCTAACAACCATCTTGATATGTTGCATCTTGCCTTTAACTAGGTCTTCTGTAGGTGAAAATTGAGATTCGAGAGCTATCATTTGATCTTCTTCCTTGTTTAGCTTCCGTGGTATAACATATAGGTTGAGAGCATCAAAAATCTCTAGTAAGTCCCAAAATCTATTTCGTAGGCCTTCAATATCTTATTCTCTGTATGAAATATGCCACGGACTTGGTTAATGACTAGATCACTATCTCCAAAGAGTTTCAACTTCTTTATCTTTCTTTTTTCGTAATCAACAAGCATTGCACTAATGCCTCATATTATGCCACATTATTGGAATAGGAAAATTGCAATCTATGGGCAAAGAATAAATTCTATTCCTTTGGAGAAATAAGCACAACACTTGCCCCAAATCCATTTCTTCTTCTAGAAACATCAAAATACATCTTCCATAAGCTAGAAACTGGCTCCTTGTCTTCTTTGAATGTCACGAGCATGAAAGATTCTTCTTGTAGGACATAATAGGTGCCAAGACCAGTTTCAAAGGTTTTGAGTTATTCATCATAAGGATCAAACTCATGATCCCTCTTCACCCATTCATCTAGTAGTAAATTAGGCATATGAGGAGGAATAGGTTGTTCATCAGAGACTAAGCCTGCTCAATTTCTTCTTGAATTAAATAGTTTGATTGGATAGGGGAAGGTTCATATGACTCTATGTGATAGGAAAATATAGGCTCAGCTTGGATTGTGAATCTTGTGCCATATCTAGTCCTTAAAAGCATGTGAGTCTAATCTAAAGACAAATAACCTCCTACCTTAGCAGTGAAATCTCTAGATAGGAAAATGGAAAACATGGGAGGTAGGTCAATGACTAAAATATCATGGGTTATTATGAGACTTAGGAAAACATGGAGGGTTAACTCAAGGTCTTTAATTACACCTAGGACATTCACAATTGACTGTCTAACTGTAAAAATTCCCTAGACATAGGACTATATTTGAGACCTAGTATATCAACAATTTTCTTAGGCATTACAGATGTACTAGCCCCTAAATCAATCATATAGTTATGAACTAGGTATTTATCCATAATTATAGACATGTAAAAGGGCGGGATCTTAATGATTGTACTTACTTGATCACCCTTTTCTTGATAGAAATGAAGCTGTGGCATGAGCTTTGTGCACCATTGGATCCACTGGAGGCGGTTTCTTGAGGGCTTCACACAAAAAATATTGTTGAGATGGAATAGCAAGTGCATACCACATTGAGACATTAACATTAGTCTTCTTTATTTGCTCAAATATGGTGAATGGGAGACCCATGATTTTTGTATACGTGGCATGTTATCATATTTTCTTGGTTGTTGTGGAATTTGACTTGGCATAGTTGGTTGAGAAGTAACCTCCTTTTCTGTGGAAATTTTATCAAGAACTACAAAGTGCTTTGACACATTTTCTACTTTATTCTATGAATTCTCGTTCCCTTTTATTTCTAGTTCGATCTGTAGCTTTTCTTTAATCCCTCAAATGTCTTTTCCTTTTCTGCAGCATTTTTCTGATCCATGGGAGTTACAACCTGAGATTCCAACATTATTTTCTTGCTCCATGTGTTGTCAAAAAAACTCATATGGTTTCAACTGGAGCCACTAAACACTTGATTGAGTGCACAAAAAATCTTAGCTCCAAAAAACATAAGGTTGGCATCAACGAAGCTTGTTGACCTTCATTCTCAGCATTTAGTACTTCTAAAAGTGGTTCATGTTGATTGGAAGAACCTTGGATCATGTATTCTTGTAGATGCATTTCCCTTTCACATCCAAGTTGATCATGTAGAAAATTACATGGAAAACACCATTTTGTCTCCTGCACCATATTATTTTCTCTGCTAGAACTAATGCATGGCTCAACTAGGAGCAAGAAGTGCTTGTGGAGGAGGAATTTTTTCCAATGGGAGAGCAGTAATTTGAATTTTCCATCTATTATTTTGTTGTTTTTGTGCATATATTTGATTAGATTGTTGGTTTTATATGGTTGATATCCCTGATTTGGAGATTTCCCTTGATTTTGATAATTTCTATATGATTGGGCCTATTTTTTTCCTAGGGATATAACTTTTTTGTCAAGTTTCTAATTAGATATTTCATTTCCTCATCTTCCTTTTGTTGTGTGGGGGTTTGTGATGTGGAAGCAATGGGTTGTTGGTTTGGTTGGGGAATAGGAGCAATGGAAGGTTACACGACTTGTGGAAATTCAGGGGATAATGAGCATAGGTGGCCTAGGAGCTAATTTTCCAGCTTGAATTAAACAATTTTCAGCCCTAATGGCCAATTCATAAGCCATAGGTAAGTTTATTCCTCCCATTTATTGTATCATAATAGAAATATCGAGTTAAAAGATTTTAAAAAGTAAAGAAAGGCACCTTCAACAACGAGTCTCACGAGAGTTGGAATCTGTCCTAGGTTCTTTGGAATGTGAAGTTGAAATCTACCATTTGCTCATTAGGTGCTCTCTTGATTGTGGTCAACTACTCCAAAAGAGACAAGTTATCATCTCTTTCCCCAAATTTATTATACAAGGTTGTGCAAAACTTGTTCCAATTCTTGATTGAACCCACGGTTATACTCATAAATAATTACAAAGATTTTCCTTTAAAAGATGAAGCTAGGAGTTTAACTGCTACATCCATTTCAGAAATTTCATGATTACACACACATTTGTAATGTCTTGAATATGGTCAACTAGAGTAGTGTGATTTTCTCCAGTAAAATATGGAATATTCTTCAACACCATAATAGGAATAGGATTTTGGGCATTCAAGGAAAGTGGTGCTACCTATGAAGTTCATGAATGGATTTTGAGGTGGCGGTAATTGATGAGCCATTATAATAGGTCTAAGAAATCTTGTTGATTGCAAGAAGGGCCTTCCAGGTGGAGGTGTTGAGAGAGTTCTATTTGGTGGAGATGGAGATCTCTAAATCAATCGCCTCTTTTCCCTTTGCTTGTAGATAGTTGTAAGTACTCAAATACACCTTCTTGTCTTGTTCTAGACCTTGTTTGGATCCTTCTCATGAATCAAGGACACTTGAACTGCTGAAACCAATATATTTACTACTTAGAGTCACCAGATGTGTTATCACATAACCTATGAAAGGCTAGAGATTTATCAAGCACACACCAGAACTTGATAAATATGGAAATATTTTGACTTCGACCCCCTAAGCATGTTAAAAATGTTAGAGCTCAAAATTACACCTGCATTTAGATCATAGACAACCTAAAATTTGAGTCAACATGGGACTATCTCCAAGTTGTGAGACTTGAACTAAGATAGACCTCTAGAGAGGGTTGGCTTCCTCTACTTACCTCTACTACTAAAAATACTCCTAGAAATTAAAATACAACTATCTAATCCTATTCTAACTTTCCAAGGGACTAGGGTGAGAAAGAGATGCATAAACATAAATCCTAATCTACAAAGGTGATAACACCAGAAAATAAGGGGATGAATACATTTAGATAAGGGGAAAGGGAAGGAAATGATAATGAAGAGGACTGGATATGAGACACAAATCAAAATAACTCCCAGAATCCACTTTCATGATACACAACAGAAAAATATTTAGAAAATGAAACATAAAACACAAATGTGAATGAATGAAAGGAAAGTAGTGCAATAAAACAAGAACAATGGAAGAATGAGCCACAAGATTAAATTTTATTACCAGAAATTGTGCACAGACTATTACAATCATGAGAGGAAGATGCAAGCATTCACTAAATCAAGATCTAAGGCATGTGACCCTTAGGACATACACACAGTACAAGAGAGAAGCCTTATATTACAATATGTCCAAATTCTAAGAGTATCCAACGTTAAAACAAGGCATCATTTTACAATATATAGAAAAATCATGGAAGGGAGAAAGAGAAGAAATTAGAGGGAAATTAAAATTCCTCAACCAATCCCAACCACCTTCATTAATTTATCTTATGGAATAGGGTGGCATTTTGTTTATCCATTTTCACACGCCTTCTTCAAATGAGTGCCCATATTACATTTAATGCTAGTGGTTTTGCCACCTGAAACTACACTTTTGTGTGTTGGGAAGTTTCTTGACTCTTTCCCATTTTCCTCAATTTGACTCATGAAATCAGATTTGATCACATAGAAAAATGAAATCTTATTAGATTCACAAATATTTTGACAATCAAATCAAAGGCAGTTGATTTTTATTTCCATGAAGAATCATCATTTTACTTTATTATGTGACTTCTCCACTCAGTCTTGCATGACTATTTGACATTCGTGGATCATTCCTTTGTATCATGGCACCCTAGGTCTACGTGGATTTTGAAAACCTTCTGCAACTTGCCCCAATGATGTGAATTTCTTCCTTGTGACCCGTGGCCTACATTTAATTGTTTCCTTAGCCCGTGTCACTATTTATAGTAGCACGGCTTTAAATATCCACCCATGGAGTCTTTTATTCATTCCTGAAAACTTTCTTCTTTCCATAGTTCTATGTAGATCCTCCGTAGTAATGTTACTTTATCTACGGTATGATCAAAACCTCTATGGTTCCTTTAAATTTTCCTTTGAATACCACCAAGTCTAACACTTGTGCAAGTTTCTTGAATTTTGCAAGGGATGCAAAATTGGGCAAAAAATACCTTTGTGAAGATCCACCTCTGAAAGTGTTGTTGTTGCTTCCTCTACCTCTTCCTCTTGCTTGTGGCTCTTATTGGTGGTTATATATTCCACCTTATTTTTGTTGTTAAAAATTCCTCTTCCTTTGTTGTATGATCCTCTCCCCTATCTCTAACATTTTTATTTGTTTTGAAGGCTTGTTCATTGGAGGATTTGGTTGATCTACTCATCCTTTGTTCATGGGTTTTCAAAGAACCCATTAACTCATCAAATGTCATTTTTAAGTCCTTAGACTCCTCTATTGCAACCAAAACTAGATCAAATCTGGTTGGAAGGATCCTTAATACCTTCTCTATGATTCTATGTTCTTCAACCACATCTCCATTAGTCCTCATTTGATTGACTATGGTCATTGTTCTTGTGAAAAAATCATTTATTGATTTTGATTATTTCATGAGAAGGGTCTCAAAATATATCCATTTGTAAGATGACCACCTTTACCTTTTTACTTCATTGATAAGCATTTTGCAATGTATCCCATGATTTATTAGAGTTTATAGTTGCTTATATTCTTGGAAAAATAAATTAGTGACAACATTATGAATATAGCTTAAAGCCTTTGCATCCTTTCTTATATTTTCCTTCAATGCATTCTTTTGAGCTTGTGTGAGTGCATTGAAAACAACCTGATATACTACATATACATATCCTCCTTCCACCAGTTCCCATATCTCTTGAGAAGAGAAAAATTTATTCATCTTGATACACTAGATATCATAGTTCTTCCCATAAAATATTAGGGGTTGTTGCCATAAGTTGTTGTTGGAATCCATTACAACTCAACCCGAGAAAAAAGCGTTCTTATTTTCTCCAAAAATCTCTTCTCTCTAATACCAATTTTTAGAAAAATTTGGTGCCAAAAACAACCAACACGAAGAAGAAACAACCAGAATAGAAAACACACAACATATATCTATTATATTTGATTCAAAAATTCTTACAAACTCGAGCTACGACTCTAAAAATTCTTTTTATTTCTCTTACAATATTCTCTCGAAATACTACTCTATAAATTCCTCGATATATTCTTTTTTTCTTTTTCTCTCTATGTTCTTTGGACATGGATTCTATTTTCTACCTTGAGTTGCTACTCTTATTATTTTCTCTTCTATTCATACTTACTAAAATATTCGATTTCACATATATATAGAACTATGTTTTTCCATACAAGTCGACACCAATTCAAACCCAAAACATTTAGTAAATACCACTCAACTGGGACTTGATATCCACTAGATTCCATCACCCAAAAAATAGACAGAATGCCACCATGTGTCCTTGTTGTATAGTTGAGATGTCAATGGCTTTGACTTTCCCTTGACCCACGTGAACTTGACTCCTTTGCATTTGCATTTTTCCTTTTAATGTGGCCTTTTCTTTACTACACATATTTACATATATACCATGACTTTGAGAACTTCCATGGGTAATTTAAAAAATATCCAAAATGGATATAAATTCCTATCGAGGCGGTGGTTGAGAGAGAGGGAAAATGAATTTTAATTTGTGCGCATGGCTCAAGATTACCTAACATCATTAATTTTGTGATCTCTGCTTGTTGGGTGTAGTCTTTATAAACATGGACACACCCATCATTTTAAACAACAATAAGCATGTTGTCATCTATCTCATTGAAAATGACATCTTGAATATACCTCTTGGTTCTCCTCCTTCGTATGTTGACATAATTTTTCTTGTGTCGATTGTAGTGACCTAGATGAAAACACATTTACACTAGTGCAAAACCATGTCTCAACTTATATTTATATCCTCTACCCCAATTACAAACAATAAACCAGATGAATCTACAACAAGCTCGACCTCCCAATTATCATCTTCTCTAGTGAATATGGCATGCAAATCAACCTAAGAAATAAATTTTCTTGATGTTTGAAATGCATGATGATGTCATACTTGAATGCAGTATGCAAACTCAAGATGGTATGTAATATATTTTCTTAGAGGAAACCATTTTGATTTAAGTTTTCCTTTACAAGAAAACTAGTGACCTCACAAGACATGTCTATTTTCCCCACACCATCAGATAGGAAATCAATGTATCTTTCATATATCAACCTCATAAAGACCTCCTTTTGTTTCCTAAATATTTATCTCTTATTAAACAACCCATTTTATGATTTTCAAGTTATTATAATATCCACACCCTCCAAATTATTTTAGAAGAGTAGTAATATTATTATTTAGATTTAGTTGAGATAAAGCAATAATCATGGATTTTTAGTGGTTTGATAAAAAAATGCACTATCTATGACCATATGGGTGAAAATTCTCTAGGATATAGGTTTTCATCACCATGATTAAAGTGCAAGTTATTTACGGATGAAGGAAAAATATTTTTGATGCTGAATTATCCCCATGTACTATTCTTTATTTTGAGGAAATAAATTCACATTCTTGTTTTGGGGCCTCCTTAACAATTATGCATCCTTCACTAATGATCCTAAGGCCATTGAAAAACTATCAAATATAAGTGATTTTGAATCAAAATGATTCACCAATTCCATCCCCGACATTTCTTTGTATATATCACAACCTCTTTATCTTTTGTCAACATTATTGATACAAACCATTACATTTGCATCCCAAAAGCAATTTTTAAAAGCTCCTCCTAAGTAATATGTAGTTGCGTATGAAATTACTCAATAAACATTGGTTCAAAAACTCTTACATACTCCTCTCTGTAGTTCCATCTCAGACTAAAACATCCTAGGAATACATTGTAGTTCCATCTCATTTGAAGCAGTGCCAAAAATTTTACTCGAGAGGTGTTCAATAGTCGTATCTTAGTATTAAATTAAAATCATTAATTTCAAATCATGAAGAGAAAGACTTAGAATTTTAAAGTGATATGTAGGACAAAGATGACGAGAAGTGGAAATGTGACATTAGGATGTTTGACTTTTAAAGTGAGTTGTAGAAGAAGATAAATAATAATGGTGTCTCAAAATGGTGTAGGTTGATTAATGTTTGTAGTGAGTGTAACACATGAATGTGATAAGTTAAAATTTTGTTAAAATTTTGGCAAGTTATAATTTCATGACAACAATACTACAATACTAAATGCTCTGATGTTGGACATTAAAAAGGTTTATCTAATCAAAAAGTAAATAAGAATGCAATACCTTATTTCTTGAAGTTGGTACAAATTATTGGAAATAATCTTGCACAATAAAAACACTGAATAAAATAATAGTAGAATAATTTTCAATTCATCTGGGATATGTCTTCATTTACATTGAGAGGTATAAATACACATATGATCTCTATTAAATACGAGTCATCATTTATCCCACATATCTATCAACCTTCCACTAATCTATCTCAATCCCTTAGTTTTCTCAACACACTCAACCAATGATGCAGCCTAGAATTCTTAGATAACACCTAGTCACGCTGGCACATCACTCAGCCTAGGTTGAGCACTCACCCGAAGTGCGCAAAGGTACCAGGTCCCTCTTTAGGGTTGCTGAAGTAGAATGGTAGCATGATGAAGTAGTATAACAAACATATATTTAGAAACTAATCCATCTATACATCATTACACCATACCAGATCTATAAGCGCTTAAGTATAAATCATCATGATAACAATAGTATACAATGAAAAACATATCAGACATTGTTGTTCGGCCAATATTCTTCATATATTCATCGTACCAATAGTATAAAAGCTTCATACAATACCATACATGCACACATGGATCTGTTACAATTATCCAGTCTCATGCACTCATGTATCTCTAACCCTTCAAAGCTATGTGTCCCTGTCTATCTCTTACTAAGTAATTCATTACATATATAGGGTGGGGACTAGCCCTTCATCGCTTAACTCTACCAAAATAGGTTGCATGCTAATAATAGCCACACACCTTTTACAACTATAGCCATACATGCAAGTATGCTATCTATAGATCGCTGATAGTTAACTATAGTGGTGGATCTATTATTAACTTATGTCCATGGAAGAGTGATTGGACATGCTCTTTGAAATATCCACGAAGAGTGGCGTGTAAGTCTTGGCATCACTTTGTGTGCTCCACATGCCAACCTCTAAAAATAGCCCTGATCTCCAAAATTGGCTAAGTCTTGAAAGTCTGACTCTACACCTCCGTGTGTGACGCCTTCCTATACCTTCGCACCTTTTCTCCTATGTTGTTCTCCCGCGGACTCTATGTGTGAGTTCTACTAAGTGTTTTCTCTTATCAACATTACCCCACACTAATCTCATTGTTGCCCCAACAATGGTGATGTCCAAAATTTACACAAAGAATGGATAAATAAAGAATGGTTGAATAAAAAATTTTGAATAAGGTATACACAACAAAAACTATTCAGGCCTCAAGCTCCTCCATTTCATTCTGAAGTAGTAACTCTGGATATTCCTCTTTTATATCTACTTCCAAGTTCTCCCACTCTCAATGTTGTTCCGCCTTCTCTAGCATGTCTATAAGGATAGAATCCATCTCATCCATAGTTAGCTTTCCCTACTCATTTTGTATCACAAGCATTACACTTGACATAGAGGTTTACACCCCTTCCAATATATCCATATTTTGAGCAATGAGATTTCCAAGCTCATCTAACCTTTCCTTATGCAGTGCTTGTGCCGCAGCTAGTGTCTCACACTTCTACTTCACCAGGATTAATCTTTCAAAGACAATGACCTAGGTTTACATCCCTCACGACCTTGTGCACTTCATTCTCTTCATCCAATGTTTTCACTTATGATCGGTGCATCGGAGCTGTGCATATCATTAGTGCATGATTGGCTTTCTTGACTTTGTCACGGATGGCTTGTAGTAGGCCTTCATAAAATAATATTCCTTGCTCGCAGCCCGTGCCTTCCCTGCCTTTTCCACGGGGTCCTTGGGATGTTTTGGTATACGCACCTTTTCATCCTCCAACACTAATTTTATCATTGTATTTATGTAGTGCATCACAAAAGGAAATTTGTTTGGTACTTGGGATTCCA
Source organism: Taxus wallichiana var. yunnanensis (assembly GCA_018340775.1). NCBI lineage: Eukaryota > Viridiplantae > Streptophyta > Pinopsida > Cupressales > Taxaceae > Taxus > Taxus wallichiana. The sequence continues at coordinate 950,702,720 of CM031234.1, forward strand.
AATGCGGGTGTACCTTTAGGACATCATCTCCAATTTCCTCTACCATACTAACAAAAGTGTCATATTTTCTCTTGATCAAGTCCTTTTCTTGCACTAGGTGTGCTATCTCCACATCCTTGGCTTTCAGCTTCTCTGTCAACGCCTTAATGGTAGCAGATTTATCAATATTTCTTCTTGCTACTTCAGCAGATACCTTTATCAGAGCATTTCTTACCTACTCGTTTGTCATCATCGTTGGCTTGATTTTCATGTGCCTTATTTCAGGTGCCTTCTTCAATCATCTTGACATGCATGATTCTTCACCGACATCAAATTCGGCTCATCCATATGTGTGTGCATTGACCATGAAAGTTTCTTCCGTGTACGCAGTGTTACCTTGTCCTCATCCATGAGTGCCCATCCGAATAGATCCTTCTACTCAATGGTGCTTTGAAACCGAGTGTGAAAAATTAGCTTTGGGTCTTCTACATATCCCATTGTATGTGCCTTGGCATCCTCACCTGTTCGATGGGATCTTGGCCCTCTTGGAATGGCTACATCAAGGTTAGGAATACTAGATGTATCCTCACCCTTGTCTTGTGTGGCCTCTGATTGTTCCCCTTCTCCTCCTTCCATTTTCTCCTCCTCCTTGTGTTGAGGCTCCTCTTCTTGGAGATGAGGGCACCTTCTCCTCAAATTCTTCTACTTCCTCGCCTAGCCTGAGTTTTCTTCTTTTCTTCTCCTCTGGCTCCTTTACTTGTTGGGTTTCTCCTTGCACCCTTATGCACTTGAATACCTTCTTAAATATTTTGTCACCCTACTCTTCCCAGTAACTCCTTCTCCCTGTGAAGTCATCACATGCTCCTTCTCCTTTTGGCCAGATGGTTGCTTCCTCCTCTCGCACCAAGCCACCGCTATCCTCCTACTCTTCATCCTCTTCCTCATCATCTTGCTTGGGTTCAGAGGGCCTAGGTGCCGGGACATTCTCCATGGTATGCTTCCCCTTCGGTGGCCCTGGAAGCGTGAACTCATTTTCCACATACTTGTTATTTTCCATTTTTGGCTTAAGTTGAAGGTATATCAGTGTAGCCCTAATATCCGCAATGGCAAGTGTCTCTAGTTTAATGCTCAAAATCTCCGAGATATTACTCTCATTGTATGCATTCTTCCCTGGATATCCATATGTTTTCCATAAGGTGTGGTATTCACATTCCACCTTGTCTACATTAAATACTAACCTTCGTGTGTTGGTGAACCGATGAACTGAAGCTTGGAAATATCATGCGGAAAATGCGTAAGGTAGTTTGCACCAGGGGCTCCACGACCCATCTACCATTAGAAAGTGCACAATACAAAAGTGTTGGTAGACTGCAAACTATGCCTGCTTCCCTAGAACTAAAGGAAACTCCTTGGGTATACGCCATTCCTCTTCAAATGCCATGCAGAGCCTGTCATACCACATCTCCGCTTGCTCCTTTACCTCGTCCATCATAGACCCTTTGTATAGATACTTGTTGAATCATTCAGTTGGAGACTTGTGATTCATGGGGTATTCCCATATATTCTCTTTTGGGCCATCTGGTACCCCAATCTCCATGAATACCAAACTTAGTAAAACATAACCAAAACTTATCTTGTTTCCCATGCGCTTCCTCTACTATTTACTCTGCAATGAAGCCGACAATGTTATAAGTGACTCCTTCTGACATGCACTTTGCCACATGTAGCCACATAGAGTTAACTTGTGACCAACATTCTTGGTCATTCAACTTTGTAATCAGGTGCACTGCTACCTATACTACTGGACAATTTTGTAGTTTATCAATGTCCATTCCACGCGGTCCTTTCTGGTAGCCCAGTGCTTTCTGTGTCTCCAAAATGGTGCTCTTGTCAGCTAGGTCAGTCTTAATATCCTCACCTATTTCCTTTAATCCAGTTACTGTGGCAATAAGAATGGGTGTCAATCTTACCCTCCGTCCTGCAAAATAGAAAAATTCCTCATGGACTCGGCTCATCAGCCATCTATACAATGGTGCATATTTCCCAAAGTATGGGAGCTCATACAACTGGTAGACACCAATCTTTAGTAGCCTTTCCCGACGTCATCATATATTGGCATGCCATCCTTAGTTCATCTGTTTGTTTGGGAAGTGAGCAATTTAGACTTATTCTTGGTCCGGTGATTATACTCGCTTATCTTACTCTGTCATATGTGGGTATCCCATTCCTAGCCCACAATTATGTCTTCAGGGTACTACATCTCTAAAAAATTCTTTCCGGGGCCATCTCTTCCTCTTCTTCTACTACCACCTTCTTCTTTTCCTTTACTGGTGTTGCTTTCTTCTTTGGAGCCATTCTTCTCTTTGGGTTTTGTTTTCTAGACCTTCTGCTGCAAGTTTTTATTAGTTTCCTTCAAACCCTAACTCGATTCAACCATGCCCTAATTTGCAATCACAAAATCATGCACCCTAGCTTTGTTCTATCACTTTACTTCATTCAAACCCTTCTCCTATGGGGATACAAGCCTTTCCAATACATAGATTTGTCTTTCACACCTGGTTCACTTGCTTTGCACCTTGAATCGCTTTACTTGGCTCTTCACACGTAGCTCTTTGTCAAATTCTTGTAGTCACAAGGGTAAAAATGAAATTGCATCCCATCCTTATATATATTTCCACTTTTCATTGCATTAATTACTCCTCCACCTACCAAATTCTCCTCATTTATTACCCATTTTTATCATTTCCACGCAGTACATCTTCGCGCCAAAAGCTATAACCTTCTAGCGTGCCTTTTACCCTTTATCACAGACTTCTCTTCAGCACACACTCTAGCACCCAAGTACCTTGTCACTGCACCATCTCCTGGTAGTTACCATGGTTGCCGCTTACCTCGCGTTATACTTTCCCTCACTTTTCTCCATCTTGGTTATCTTTGAGAAGCAATATTTTGTTAAACACCCTTGGAAACCTTCTTTCTCAACACCCACAACATTAAATCTTCGCAGCATATACCTGAGAGTCACCAACAATCCACCCCACACTAAAAGTATGTGCAGTCCTCTGCGCATCAACATGCTTCATATTGTAGTTAGCTTCATGCGCACAAGTGCGCTTATTACACAAATAAGAACTAAATTGACAAAGCATAGCGACGATGAAAGAAACACATTAAGGGAATGCAGAAAGGGAAACCTAATCTATTTGGCAATATTTCCTTATTAAAACCACCAAGAAGACTTATTTATAGTAGGGCTTCAACCTACTCCCATTAAAATAATCGGGCAGCCTCATGCCATCAATTGCTTCTAATTGGAAAGCACCTGACTCAAGTATATGAGTTATAATATACGGCCCCAACCAATGTACCTTGAGCTTCCCTGGATGGCGCAAAAACTTGGAGTCATATAGAAGTACCATTTGTCCAACCACAAGTTTCTTATCCCTGATATGTCTATCATGCCATGCCTTTTGGCGTGCTTTCTCCTGTTTTTGACTCCAGTGTGCGATGGCTCGGTGCTCATCTAGTTGAACCATCTTCTCAATCCGTTCTTCCAAGGCTTTCTCATCAGCTAGACCTCTAGTGTGCGTAATGCACAAAGAAGGTAACATAAATTCTATAGGAAGAACAACTTCCGTGCCAAACACCAATTGAAAAGGTGTGGCTTTGTTCAATATCTTGTATGTTGTTCTATAAGCCCAAAGAACAATAGATACTTTATCATCCCAATCTTTCCTTCCAACATCACAAATCTTGGTCAATGTGTGGCTCAAAATCTTGTTAAAAGCCTCAGTAGTTCCATTTTCTGAGGGTGATAGGGTGTAGTCTTATGGTGGGCAACCATAAACTCATCTAACAAAATTCTTATTGTCTCATTCAAAAATGTGTGCCCCTATCACTTGTTAAACTTAAAGGACAACCATACCTTGTAAGAACATTCTCCCATAAGAACCTTGTTGTTGTAGCCGTTATACAGTCCTTTGTAGGTGTTTCTTCTACCCATTGGGTAAGATAATTTGTACAAGTGATGATATAACGTGATCCAGTCCTACACGCGGCTGGTGAAATAGGCCCGACAAAGTCAATTGCCCATTTCTCAAAGGGTTCTGCACTTGTAATTGGTCATAAAGGCATCTCATCCCTTTGTCCTGGTCGACCTAGACATTGACAATGGTCACATGCCTTACAATACTCTTTACAATCCTTATACAATGTTTCCCACCACAAACCAGCAAGTAGGATCTTGCACGCTGTGGTATCACCTACATAGTGGCCACCTGCAATACCACCATGTGCTTCTTCCATTATATCCTTTCATTCATGCTCCAATACACAATGGTGTAACACCTCATCTCTGCCTAATTTTTACAAATCACCACTGATTAACATGAATGGTGCTACGCATATAGCAAGTTATTTCTTCTCTAAAGCTTTCATGCCTTCTAGTGCCATACCAGTCCTTAGAAAGATAGTAATGTCCTCTAATTATGATGGCACATGTTGTAACCTATACAGTTGTGCATTAGGCATGGTCTCTTCTATTGTTTGTGCCTCTTCTCCTGATTGAATTCTAGACAAGTGATCTGGTCCAAAATTACTTTTACCTAGTTTTACCATAATCAGAAGTCAAACTCTTGAAATAAGAGTATCCATCGACATATGCACCCCTGTAAAATGGGATTGTTCACCAAATACTTCAATGCCATGTGATTTGTATAAAACACAAATGGTGTAGCCAACAAATACTGATGGAATTTGTGCAAGGAATAGATCATGGACAAAGCTTCGCACTCTGTGTAGTGGTATAATTACGTTTCTATAGGGTCAACTTCCTACTAGCAAAACAAATGGGATGATCAACTATACCTTCACCAGGTTGAGCTAAAACAGCACCAATGGCCATGCCAGAGGCATCCACATGAACATGAAAAGGTTTTTCCCATGAAGGAAAGAACAAGATAGGAATGGTAGTAAGTTTCTTCTTCAATATCTCAAATGCACACTGCTGCGAATCCCCCAATAGAATGTACCTTTCCCCTTGAGCAAATCTTCCAAGGGTACGGAAAATTTTGCATACCCTTTTATAAACTTCTGTAATACCCTGTATGACCCAAAATCCACGCACCTCACTTTGATTGGTAGGTGCTTTTAATCCTACGATGACTGCAACTTTAGCTGGATCAACCAGCAACCCTTCCTTGTAGATAATGTGGCCTAAAAGTATGCTAAAGGGAGTAGCAAAGATGCACTTCTTGATATTCAATGAGATACTCAACTATCTACATATTTAAACATTAAGTGCGATTGTCATAATGATCCTTAATTAGCCCATAAACGGTCCAATCATCAAGATAGACCTGTAAGAAGTTGTGAATAAAATCCTTGAATGCTTGTACCACTATCCTTGAAAATACAACAGTAGGTGCATTCTTCAATCCAAAGGGCATCACAGTATAGGCAAATCTTCCCCATTCAGTAGTGAAGGTGGTCTTCTCTTGATCTTTCAGGGAAATCCTAACCTGATGATACCCTGAGAACCCATCTGTAAATGAATATATCTCTACTCCCATCCACTCCTAATATTTCCTCTGTGAATGGCGTAGGAAAGGGATCTGTAACACATGCTGCATTCAACTCTCTATAATCAACACAAATTCAAATCCTACCATCCTTTTTAATGCTTATCACCATAGGACTGACCCATTCTGATTCATCCAATGGTCGAATGATCCTAGATTTCAACATCTTGTCAATCTCCTCCTTTAATTTCTCACACAAATTGGGATTCATTCGATAAGGTCACTTCCTAACAGGGTGCGCACCTTCCTTGAGCTTTATCTTCATTTCTCCAAGTGATTTATGCATGCCTTTAAGTTCATGGTATCCTCTTGGGAATAAGTCCTCATAGTCTCTAAGTAACTCTATGATCTTTGCTACTTATGATTCTGACCAGTAATCCCCAATTATCACCTCCTTAGGTTCAACTTTTGTGCCTATATTTACCTTTTTGTCTTCATAGGTTCATGATATGCACGTGCATCTACATCCGCATTGGCTAACACTTCACGTGTTCCATGTGAATGATCCACTTCCAAGTGCTCAACTTCCTCATCATCAATTATGTAAACCATCTTCCCCTTGTCTTTTTCTAGAGAAGTGCGCTCAAGTAGTATGATATCATCTTCTTCATCCGCAAAACGTGCCCCTGTCTCTGTCTCACCAAATAATTCCTAAATAAGTTCTTCCACTTTCCCACTGTCTCCCATGGTTAAGCACTTGATAAAGCTTAAAGTTGTGTTCACTGGTGGTGTAGATGAAAATAATTCAAAAGTTTGGATCATCCTTGCAGTCAAATTTTGCCAATTGCTAGTGTCACGATGTAATTCAACATATACATACCAAGCACGTGCACAACCTTGTAGAGTAGAATAAAACCGATGCACCCAAAGTGAGGGTGGTAATGCTTCTTGTCCTACTATCCAGAGTCTCTCACACTGTTGGATATGATGTTGAGTAGGTTGTTCACCATGATAAGGGAAATTTTTTGTAGGTGCATTACTTCTTAAAAACCTAGTTGATAAGGCGGTCCCAATGTTTCCCCATTTTAATAGATTATCCCTTTGGACCACCCACCGGCGCACATTCTTGTCCGCCCAAAGTATATGACAAAGCATATATCTTCGTTTAAGCTAGTCATTGCCTTGCTTCCATGGCATGTAAGAATCCATCCAAATCTTTGGATCCAGTATAGCTGGGTACTAAGCAACCTATACATCAAGCGAGCAAAAACCCTTTTTGCAAGAAACCACGTTCTTAACTCCGTGCCCCACCAGGTTCATAAGTTCCATGAGCCCAATTATCACAAGCAATACTGGTATTATTGTTGATTAACTGAGAATCTTCCCAATGAAGGATTCCTTCCTTAGATGGCTCATTGACCTCTCGGGTCCCAAATAATGTGTATATAAATTTTGTTCAAGTCCTCTTCACTTAAAGGTTCCATATATGGTATGGATTTTCCATCTTTCAATGGTATTATGACCCTCTCCTCCTTGTTCTCAAAGTTGATATACCCCTTTTTAAACCTCAAATCAACATTGTTTGCATAACACCAAGGGCACCCTAGTAAAGTTGGGAAGCTATGTGCTTCTGCAAGCACTAACACTTCAAGTCACTATGAACTTGGCCCCTTGTATAGTGATAGATGCATCCTTCAAAACTCCTATGGGAGTAGCTTTTGTTCTGCATTTTCCTAAACAATACATTAGATGATGGCTGCAATGGGGGTCTCCCCATTTGTACCCATGCATCCAATGTAAGTACATTCACTTCCACACTTGTGTCAATCAAAATATTGCTCAACAACCACCCGTCCACAACAACATTCAAAGTGATCTCCTTATCATAGTCAATGCTATCGGGGGAAGATTCACATGAAGTATTTGTCTTCTAGTCTCAGTTCCCACATGTGGAGTATTCCCCTTCAACCAATTTCCTAATAAAGGAATAATATTCTCCTGGCACAACATCCTACATACCTCTTTGATGTCGTCAATATCAGACGAGGGCTTTTTTGTATCCTTATGCTCAATTTCGAGACTGCTCTTTCAAACCCTGTATTTCACCTTGAAGGCTTCTAAGGACCTCCATAGTTTCCTAATAGAATTCTTTCTGATGAGCTAGATTTGGATACCTAGCATGCAAAACCTCCTCCCTAGTGATTTTCAACTTATATTGTAAAACCTCTCTTGCGCGTCTTTGCCTCGGCTCATGTGGTTATCTTGATTTATTACTACCTCAGGTTCTGGTGTTAAATTGGGCATCCACTGATTCTCTACTGTGCACTAGATTCTAACCATCCCTGCACCTTTTTTTCTTGCTTGTGTTGCTTACTGAGATGCTCATACAAGTCTAGACACTCTTCATAACTATGCCCCTTTCCACAAAATGAATAGGAAATATTCTACGGGCATTCGCGCCTATAATGGTCAAGTGAGCCACATGTATAGCAAGTTCCTTGAGGTAATTCACTCCTTCCTCCACCTCGGCCTCATCCTCCATATCCACCTCGATATCCTTGTCCTCTTTCATGAACCCCTTCAAACCTTCTATCATTCCTGTCATAGTGCGTTTGATTATAATCCCTATCTTGATGCTCATTCTTTCCTTTAGAACTATCAACCACACTCACCTATCGCACCCCAATATCAATGGCATCATGGATCTAGCAAATCAGTCTACAATATTTGGTATTATGAGTCGTGGACCTACAAATTTTACAAAATGAGGATACATTCTTCTTGATCACGCGTTGTAGTAGGGGACAATGACTAGCATCATGATTTAAATGGAAAATCTCATATTCTAACAATAGTGAATGTAAATTTCTATGGGGGTAACTATCCTTGGTGTGGCCTTCTACTTCACAACCTATACACCATATTCCTTAGCACATCTCATGAGCTGAGTTTGCTGATAGTTTCTCCAAGTTCTTCACCATAGCTGCTATCTGAGCCTCCAGGAATGGACTAAATCTAGTTTCAATGCTCCTAACTCGCTTGACACGTAAATTTACTTCTAATGCTTCACACGGTCAAAAGTATAAGTCTTATGCAATAGTGTTATTTGAAATGGAGTAATCAATCCCCAAAAACCATTGTGCATGTTGAATTACATGAATTTCATATGAGAGTTTGGATAGAAGCATTTTAAAATGGGTATCATACTCACGTACACTTTCAAGTAGTGCCTTGCTTTATATTCTTAAGTGCGCTTATACTTTTTACTTGAAACTCGAGATATAGAACTCTTTCAAGAAATCATATTTCAATGTTGCATAGTCAATATAAGTTTGATTGTGGTCAAAATTCCTATACGAGATGTGTGCATGCACTGTAATGTAGTAGCAAATTGACTTTCCTTACACTCAGAAGCCATGATACCTTTCGTGTGCCACAATATTTCACACATATGAACATGTTCAAGCAACATCCTCGATACCTCTGTACTCTAGGAGATGAAGGGACATCTCCATATAAATGTTCTGGGGTTGTTGCGGGCCTTGACCACCCGACCCAGAACCTCCTTGGTTTCCTCTTCCTCCAAAACCACCGAACCACCGAACTAGAACTACCCATACCGCTCAATCCTCCTCTAGAATTTGGAATAGGGCCCATGGATGCACTCCCCTATGTCCCAACAGTGGTACTATACTGGACCCCTACAGTCTGTGAAGTAGTCCTGTTCCAGAGGTGAATCCCACACTCGGTGCGCTCATATTCTATGTAGATGATGAGCTTGAAAATGTACCCCAAAGAATAAATTTTTTTGTGTTGCCATTGATGTACTTGCTATCTAACTTATTTCTACTCTTTCACTTCCTAAATGAAAACTTTGCTTACCTGTTGTACTAGATACTAGAAAACCAAGTGCAAGGGCTAGGTCAACAAGTTGGCTTAGATGCGCGCCCATGGCCTAGGTCATATCTACTGGCGTGCTTCCATGTGAGGCCAAAGAGGGTTCTCTATCATGCTTTCCTAGATGGGGGAGTTCTTGATGCTCTTTCTCTTCTTCCTCCCCATGAGCCTCAAATCCTTCATGAGCCATCTCTCTCCACAACACCATCTATTCTGCAATTTCTTGTCTCTTGCATAATTCCCTCTCATGCACCTCATCATACTTTAGCCACCTCTCTTCCCTCTGCCGTGCTGCCACTAGGTCTGCCATCTTTCACCAATCCTGTTCTTGCTCCCAGCGTGTGGAGATTTTTAGCTTTTCATGGGTTTATCTTCCAAGTTCAATGTTACCATCAGTATTTTGATTTCCAGTGGAATACCTTGCAAATACATCCCTCTAGGATATCGTAGGAACTAGAACTCTACTACCTCTAGGCACGAATAAGTCAAAATTGAATACTCTAGAATATAGCTATTTAGAACACCACGAAACTAGGTATCTACCACACGAGTCTAGCTTAGGTTAGCATCATATAGTGTTTGAAATTCCTCCTGTGTCCAAACAAGTGTGTGATACCTCCAATTCCACTTAGATGCATATGCAGTCAACCATTCATATAATTCTACTGGAAAGATAGCAAAGAAGCTCTCGTACAAACTATCATACAGATTCTACTCTACCCAAGTGCGTGTGCTAAATCCAGATCTAGTGTCAAACCTCCATGCGTATTCTTCCTCCTAGATCGTGAATCCACTCTTCAATGCTCACCAAATTTAGCCAATATGTCCTCATCATGAACCATTTCAAGCAATTGAAAAGAGGCTCAGGAAGCAGAATCAATGATATAGCCTAGAATTATTAGATAACACCTAGTCGCGGCGGCACATCACTCGGCCCTAGGTGAGTGCTCACCTGAGGTGTGCAAAGGTACTAGGTCCCTCTTTAGGGTTGTTGTAGTAGAATGGTAGCATGATGAAGTAGTATAACAAACATATATTTAGAAACTAATCCATCTATACATCGTTACACCGTACTAGATCTATAAGCACTTAAGTATAAATCATCATGATAATAATAGTATATAATGACAAACATATCAAACACTATTGTTCGGCCAATATTCTTCATATATTCATCATACCAATAGTACAAAAGCTTCATACAATACCATACATGCACACATGGATCTATTACAATTATCCAGTCTCATGCACTCATGTATCTCTAACCCTTCAAAGTAGTATGTGTCCTTGTCTATCTCTTACTAAGTAATTCATTACATATATATAGGGTGGGGGACTAGCCCTTCACTGCTTAACTCTACCAAAATAGGTTGCATGCTAATAATAGCCACGCGCCTTTTACAACTATAGCCATACATGCAAGTATGCTATCTATAGATCGCTGATAGTTAACTATAGTGGTGGATCTATTCTTAGCTTATGTCCATGCAAGAGTGATTGGACATGCTCTTTGAAATATCCACGAAGAGTGGCACACAAGTCTTGGCATTGCTTTGTGTGCTCCGCATGCCAACCTCTAAAAATAGCCCTGATCTCCAAAATCGGCTAAGTCCTAAAATTCGACTCTACACCTCCACGTGCGATGCCTTCCTATACCTTTACACCTTTGCTCCTGTGTTGTTCTCCCGTGTGGACTCTGTGTGTGATTTCTACTAAGTGTTTTCTCTTATTAACAACTAATCCTAAAAATACCAATGTGAGTTGTTTATACAACAAACTCACAACTAATATATAAAACCTCTATTATTAATATGAGATATATTTTCTCATATTTAATAATATTCCATTTTATTTATTCACCCATATATATTATCTCCATGATAATATATATTACAATAAAAAATTCACCAATGTAAACAATATAATATTCCTAACATTATTTTCTAGAGCCATTACTATTTACCGAATTACATCAACCTATTGTGCAAATAAAAATGGTATAAATTTTTTTAGAATGAATAGTTACACACCACCTCATTACACTTAGAGAATATACAAACCCAATCAAGGGGAAAAAACAATGGATTATATATATATCTAATCTTCCATGAAAAATTGAGACAAAATTTGATTTGGATGATGATATTCATGAATTGTTTGATACTCTAAATGAAAATTTGCAAACATTGATTTTTCAATCCCATTAGGGGAGATGAGTATGATTTTGATGTTAGTGATGATAAATAACTTGATAACCTAAGAGAGCATTATAATAATATATCTACTTCTCCACACCATACATGAAGGCAATTTATGTGTCTACCTTATGCTCCACACATTATACTTCCAAAATTACTTGAGTGTAATCTCGTGTCTCTCCCTCCACTTCTTGAGGTTGATACGAGATAAGCATCATAGAAAGAGGTTTGATTCTATTTCTTGTTATGACTATCATAGATGCATTTGTCACTTTAATGATCAATGCATCAAGTTTCACCACATCATCCAAGGTCTCATTTACTATAATAGAATTGAATGGGATGAACCACTTTGATTCTTGATAATGATCCACTTCCTAATCTTAACACCAATAAATTTTATTTCAAATTTCCCAATGATCATCATGCAATACCATCTATTCCATATTATAATCACCCTATTAATAATAATCTATGTAATTTCAATTTACTTCACACACTACTCATGGAGCTACTTCACCTAGTTCTTCTCTCAAGCCTATGTTGGGCCAAATCACTACCATGATATCACTAACATTTGAGTCACATTATTTGGCACAATTGAGGCCTGAACATCCATCATCTTTGAAGAAGGTCACTTCACCTCTTCATGAGGTTATCATTGGGTAGATCTTGTGTTGTCTACTTTCTTTGTATATAGTTATATATGCAAAAACATTAAAAAAATTAACATAGTGTTTTTATTAAGGATAAAGGTTTTTTTGTTGGGACCCTACCCAATTACAAAAATTCCAATGCCCAAATATTTATAACAATACATAGTATCCAAAACAATACTGGGAAGACAACTAATCAAAAAATAACTAAAGAAAAACAAGAAGTTAGTAAAATATCAACACAATGGAAACAACTTCATGCACAGAGAGAGACAAAAACCCAACACGTAAAACCCAAGGAGAAAGAAGGGGCACACAATTTTTTCATGAGATTTTGGAAGTTCTTATTTACAATATCAAGCCCCTTTTTGATGTCACTGAAGTTGGTATCTTTTTTAGATTTATCCTTTCCTTTTTGAACATCAAACTGATAAATGAATAGGGAAAGGAAGTCCATAATACTCTTTTACATGATGAGGATATCACATTGTTTGGCCTTTATCTTTTCCATTTATTTCTCAATTTTGTTTAAATGATTTTTAAGATCAGTCACTATCTTCTTGTTCAACCATCCCATCTACACTTTCAATTCTTCATGCTTTAATTTTACCCTTGATTTTTTTATTTTGTCCAACTAGATATTTGACTCAATTGTATTTTGTAAAACTACATTGGAAGATTCAAGGCCATCCTTGCCAATAGAGAGGAGCCAAGAATGACCTCACCTTCACCTATTTTTGGATGAGAAGAGGCCTTGAAATTATGTGGGGATTTAGGTTTTTTTCTCCTATGGGATCTGTCGGTAAAATCTCTCTCGAATCTCTTACCAAAATAGAGGCTAGAAACAGGAGGAAAGGGGGAGGAAAAGAGGTGGACATTGGAAAAGGGTTTGGGTGGGGGTTTGGAGGGAGGCAGAAGGTAGGGAGAGAAGGGAAGGGGAAGCCACATGGGGGAGCGGAAGAGTAACAATGAGAAGAGGGATTGACGGGGAGGAATGGAAGAAGAGTGGGGATGGAGGATAGAATATTCAGAAAAAAATTGTATAACATGAGAATAATTACATGATGTAAGGGGAAGACTCGCTTGTCCCATTTAACTAGATTCACAAAAACTCAAGAGAATGTAGTATGAAAATGGGAAACTCACACAGCATTTCTTGTAAAAGTGATTGAGAAATAAAAAGTGGTAGTTGTGCATTATTAAGAAATGACCCTCCAACGTGATGAATTTCATCACCACTAATCGAAGATGTTGTAGGGTGAGGCGAGAGAATCCCTAGAGTGAACCCTCTAGGATTGTGCATAATGGAATTACCACTATCCAAGAATTTGAGTTCTTCCACTCCATAATCAATGTTGTTTGTGTCTAACTTTAGTCCTTTTCTATGAAGTCTTATAACAAAATCAATGACATATTCATTAATATCAAACTCTTTTCCTTTATATGACACCTTCCTTTCCTTCCAATTTTATACGAACTCCTCAAAAAGTGTAGGTTGTATCCCTTAGATCTTTCCATAAAATCTGTAATACTTCCATTTCTCATAATTCTGCAGATGGAAGTATTGTTCTTCCTCTCATCGATATTAAACATCTCAAACCTCTATTACCCCCATTTTGGAAGAAGGGAAAATGAGGCAACTAAAAATTTAAATGTTGAATACGACAAGTAGGGGTGTATGTTTTTAAAGAAGAGAAGTCAACCTTTCGCACGAGCCACATCCAAGACATATGTGAATTAACATGACTTTTCATTGTTGATAATGCTAATTGAGATTTATGGGGTGGTCTCATCCACTTCCCACACTTAAAATTTATTGATATTATTGATATTTTCCATGATGTCAGCGATCTTATTCCCCTCTCAATAGGTATGTTGGACAATGTAAGTTTGAAAATAATTTAGAATATGTATGAATTATTCAATAATAGTTTTGATAAACCAAATTGCATTGTTAATACCTTTTAGGAATTTGGTGATGTTTATTGAGTCACACTCCACAATCAAATAATGAACATTGAGTTCAATAGTCAATTTAATCCCTCACATAGCATAAAAGGATTCAGAGAAGTGATTGGATTTTATACCCATACAACAAACAAGATTTTGACAATGTGACCCTTTTTTATTTGAATACAACTATCCCCACTAGCCTTACCCAGATTCCCCTTTGAAGCTTCATCGTAGTTCATCTTGAGCCATTCGGTTAGAGGGGGTTCCATTTGATATTATCCGATAGCAACATTCTTCAAGAGAGGATAGGCATAGAAGATATTGAGCTTCCATTTCTCGAGAATTTTGTTATATTTATGATTTTATGAGTCTTTGTAGAGGGCCTGAAGCTAGTAACATTGTTTCTAATTCCTTCCACTAGTCCATTAGTGATTTTGGGAAGACAAGGTCTCTAGTCATCAAAGATGACAGCCTTTTTGGTTTTCCATATGTTCCATATAATGTGGGGAAAAGAGATGCTCCATATCTTCTTAAAAAAATATTTTTGAAGGGAAGTGTCAATGTTACCAAGCAGCCATTATAGATTAGGCAGAGATCCACTTAGTACCCATGAAGTTCAAAAATAAATTCTAGACACATATAGCAAAAGAATAATGTAAGAATAAATTATTCATATTCTCTTCATAATTTTTGAAAAGAATACACCTATTAGGAAAGTCTTGGCCTCTCTTTACCCAATTTTCTATAGTTAGGACGTTATTTTGCAACACACGAGTCAAAAGAATTGATTGATATTAGGGGTTAGTTCCTTAATCCAAACGTTGATCCAATCAAAATGAGGAGGCAATATTTTAGAAAGGAGAAGGTAACCAAACTTAATTGAGTATAAATCATCAAATGTGTTCTCCCAAATAATTCATCTTGTCTCTCTCTTGAAGATAGATGTTGGTTGTTGATCATATTTTGGATCTCTATAATATTCTGAGTATTAGAAGGAAGATAAAAAAATAAGCATGGAAGAACCCCTTATGTTTATTCCCCACCTTTCTTTTATCCTATCATACAACTCGGGGACATCCATATTTTTCAAATTTAGATGGAGCATGAGTTCTTATCTATTTTCCTAGCATGTTAAGCACAATCAAAATATGATTTGAGCCAGCTATAGGGAAAGAATAAAGCTTGAAATCCTACAATAAGGTCCAAACAGTGAGACAATAGCTCTATCAAGGCACACTTGAATCAAATCATCCCCATCCTTATGTTAATCAAATTATATTTAATACCACCAAGTTCAATGTCCATGATATTTGTTGGGCCCTTGAAATATTGGCTAAGTGTGAAAAGGCACATAGGCATGCAAGGCCCGGTGAAAGAAAGGTGCGTAAGGGGAAGGCACACAGGAAGGGTTTAAGGAAACCCATGGTGCACGCGTGGGACAGAGCCAATGTTTCAGGACTTATCCATATTGGTCATTTTGGGTAGGATATGAGAAAATCATGACCCGACTGCGCATGTGGAGTGGATAAGGTGCCATCCTGGTGACAGGTTGGCTCAGGAAGGAATATGCCCTGTGCTTTAGAAGCTTCTAGAAGGACATCATGGCACAGAGTGGTGAGATCAAGCCTGGAGGAGAATGCACTCCTGGAGGACCACATTCAAACCCTTGGCGACAGATTTGAGGCCACATAAGAATGAGTTGGCAGTTCAAAAAGGTTATATATACAAGTGCCTACATAAGTAAAAGACACAGAGAGAGAGATATAGATAGAGGCGGTGCTCTGCAGAAATACTACAAGGACTCACGTTAGCTTGGTAAAATAAGGGTGGGAAAGGATGTATCAATGGTTTGGGAGTTATAAATTTTCTTTTGAGGGCCTACTTGTATGAATCCAGTTATAATGCATGACTATGGTCTACGTTTCTATGACATTTTGTAATAGGCCTAATGAATGTAATGAGGTTACTAGTTTATATGAATATGAGCATTAATGGTTCTCATGAATACATCTTTATTCATAGTTATTTTTCATTTATGTTTATGAATTAATTATGAATGCTTGTATGAATTCCTTTCTATTTTGATGTAAGTTCTATAATTTGTTAGCACTTTATATCCGGAATGACCTGCAAGGATCTAGAAGTCGTTCTGAGCTCTATGGTGCTTGTATGTCTTATTTCCTTTCAAATATCTTAAACTCGGATCATAGATGATGTTTCCCACTAAACTCATATAAAAGAGAGACTCGGCACCCACATGTGCCTCGGTGAGAGCCCGGCACCCTCTGGGTGATAGGCCAAAGCACGCATGGGATTTCTTTCCTCGTGATGGGGGTATAAATGACTTCATCTTGGTTCCATTCACGGGACCTATTTTTGAAGTTATAGTGGGAAATGGCATACATCATGATCCTGGGTAATGAGTAATGATGTAACATTTAACTTTGGAAAGTGTTGAATCATGGTTCAAGAGCATGGAGGATGAAATTTCTCGAGAGATTTATCATTGGACCTAAGTTTGATGAATGTAGATGGGTAGAAGAGAACCTCTACCATGATTTATATGAAAAAAAAATTGGTTACTTCCCAGTAGAAATGTATGAATGGCTCTCAGTATATGTGTCTAGATCAAGCTGGTATTATAGATCATGTGTGTGGACCCAAGAAGAATACCAGAGGCTACAGGATGTAGATCTGACATGGACTCATGTTGTGGATCATTGGTGGAAAGGTGTGTTGGCTAGCTACACTTTGGAGTACGCTATTTCCACATATTCTTGTCCTGGAAGTTGCTAAGTTTGAATTTCTGTAGGATCCTAGAGGATCATTTCTACGTGTTATCCCTACGGAAATGAAGATCTTGATTGTTACTTTGAGTTTAGAGGCATTTCCAAAAGATGGCTAAACCATTCTGAGCATTGGGTGAGGAAGCTAGGGTAGAGGAAGATGGTAGATATTACGATGGAGAAATAAAGGGAGGAGAGACGACTCAAGTATAGTGAATTTTGTGAAAGGGAAATTTCTAGATGACACGAGGTTGTAAGTGTGATGGATCTCTAGAGACAGATTTTATGGGAATGAGTTTAGGCGCACGCGGAGGATGTGAACACGAGCATTGCATCTGTCTTACCCCATCTTGGCAAGCATGTAAGAGAGACCCCTTTGGCTTCTAATGAGAGTTCATCACATGGAGAGAGAAGAGTCATTGGCACGTATCTGAACCCACCTAGTGACCAAACCCTAGCACTTGGTTTTCTAGATCAAGGAAGGAGTATCGTTGACCCAGTTGGTATTAGTGGAAGTGATAGATTTGTGCCCAGGAGATATAATTTTTTAGTTCCCACTTCTATGGCTACGCATATTCTAGTATTCGGAGGAGTCTTTGGATAAGGAGAAAGTACATAAGCTTTTGGTCTTACATTTGGGAGTGGCGCGAGGTACATTAGTGGTAGTGGGGAATTATCACGAGACCATCAACACACATCTTAGTGGAACCTTGGGGACACTTGCACATGACCACTACAGGACCTAGTGGTTCTGGTGGATCTGGTGGGTCATGAGGAATAGGACCTGGTGGACCTAGTGGTTCTGATGGATCTAGTGGCTTAGGAGGCACATGACCCAGTGGACCTAGTGGATCTAGTGGTGGAGGAAACATCAAAGAGAACCAAGGCTATAGCTCAGGAGGACAAGAGCCCTAGCCACCCCCTCAAGTCTTCTTTGATATGTATTTACATTTTCTAGATTATAGAGGTATTGAAGATGCTATAGAACATGTTCACAAGTGTGAGCTACTATGGCATGCAAAGGGATCACAACCTTAGTACGGAAGGCTAGTCAATTTGCAACAACGTTGCAAGGGCGTGTGCATAGCTGTTATAGGAAATATGACCCTCATCAAAGGGTGGTGGATTATACTAATTTAAAGAAAACCTTCTTGGTAGAATTCCACATCCCTAAGTTTGAATAGAAGAGCATTAATGCCCTGAAGGAGATTCAACAGGGAATGGCGAAGAGTGTGCGGGAGTATGATGTGCACTTTAAAACTCTCTTGTCTAAATTATCATATGATATTCACCCTTCACAACATGCTCAGTGGTTTTTGGAGGGTTGATCACACCTTTTAGAAGGGCCTTATCTCATAAAACTTTCACAAACCCACTCAAGGTGTTGGAAGTTGCTTTGTGCACTTGAGGGCATTGGAATTGTTAACACTAGTATTAGCCCAATCTTAGAGGCTCAGATTGCTGCTATGGCTAAGCAGATTGGAAAAGTTTTCTACAAACTCAGCCCATAAGACTTGCAGTGGTCTATGGTGTACAAATTGTGAAGTAGAGGGGAATGTCAAGGATAGTTTCCCTAAAGGAAAGTATGCACCACTGACGTAAGAGATCGTAAGATTTGTCATGGGGAACATGATGCAAGTAGATGACCCTTGTTACAGCTCATAATTCGGAAGAATGTGTCTTGCTACTATAAGATCTGAACCTCTACAACCCATGATACTAAGGATTGTAGGCTTATTAACTAGATCCATGAGGCCATTGATCATGGGGTGCACCAGACCAACATTGCTAGCATTTATAAAGGTGATGATCACTATTATGAGGAGCGCGCAGATGGAGGCATGCTCGGAAGGGTATTTCACGGTGGATTCCATGGTCATGGTAACCGAGAGGAAGAATGGAGTTCCCATGTGGACCCTGTTTTAATTGTGGGTCTACTGAGATATTACAAATGAGAGTGCAGGACCTATTGCAGTGCTCATGGTGTGGGAAGAAATACAAGTATGAGGAGTGCCCTGAGTTGTTTAAGCACATGAATCAGTAGTAATAGAAAGACAAGGGCACTTTGCAATGGTAAGAATTAATAATATGGACACATAATGGATGCCACGGGTAACACGGGATGTGGGATTAGAACTTGTTTTAGTAACAATAAGAGCGAGAGGCCATGCGCGCAAAGTAAATACCAAGGCAGAGGACTCTGGTTTCAAGAGAAGAAGTGGTGCATGGAAAGTACCAGATCCTACTCATCAAAAAGAGATATATCAAGATACCAAGAATGTCATTCAAATTTTACAAGGAGAAATCCATTGTCTAAAGGATCGATCCAGGAGGGAAGATCAAAGGAGTAAGGTCAAGGCACCAAGAGATGACTGGATGAGGTTAAGGAAGTATGTAAAATGCTAAGACAAGAGAATTTTATTCCATTGCTAGGAGCATGGTTGAGGGAGAAGGTACCACGTTTTAGAGAAGAGCACGAGAGGCGGGTCTTGCATGTAAACCTTCCACCTCACTCGACCTCTAAATGTAGTAGTGGATGGATGGCTGTTGAGTAATATCCTCATTGACACAGGCGCGGAGGTCAATGTTATCACATTGGATGCATGGCATCAAATGGGAAGGCCTGCATTACAACCATATTTGAATGTGTTGTATATGGAAAACAAAATAAAGGAAATGCCCATTGGTGTCTTAAAGGATGCGGCTATCACCATTTAGGGAGCTAAGTTTATTGGGGACTTTGAAGTCTTGGCACTCACCGAGGTAGACAATTTCCTAGCACTACTTGGGTGCCCATGGTGTTACAAGAACAATGTGGATCTTTGGTTCAATAAAGGGTACATCAGCTTTGAAAATGAGGAATGAGTCATCATACCCCTAGCTGATGGGAATTCAACACCCTATACTGAACCTTTGGGAGAAGAGGTCCTAGATAGAATATATGTGTGCTCAATCAGGGATCTAGAGATAATCCATCCTACTGATGGAGTTATCTAGTTTGAAGATGCTCAGTCGGTAAGTGACACCACTAGTCTAGCATGTGATAATTGGGTGCATGGGACCTATGAATTGATCAGATGACATTTAAGAGGATCGGTAACAAAGGTGATAAAGGCACATATAGTCAGACACCTAGGAGGAAAAGAGCTACCTAAGTACTGGGAGGAGCCTCCCCGAGGTCTTTTCATAGAAAATAGAAGCTTAGTGGAAGTAGGAAAAGGAAATAAGGGGGATGTTAGTTACGTCCTACTAGGGAATCTTGTGCATTGCGCTAGTGGAAAATGCATCATGATAATCTCTTGGAATGGTGCAAAGTGAGAATTGCCTTCTCTATTCATTTCTCTAGAAGTAATGTGCCCACTACCATCAAGGAATACCATGGTAAGCATCCCACCTCTTTCCATGTCCAAGCTTATGAGAGAACCTAGAGGGAAGGTGCGAAGCTTTTCCACCATCCCTCACGGGAGCACAAATTGTATTCTACACCTGCAAGGTTACATGCACATATGGTACATACATTACGAGACATGCCGCCAAATAGGAATTGGTAAAAACTAGCGGCTTACCTAGTTCAAACATTCGAGTATCAAAGTACCAAGCCATCAGTTGATAAGGCATTATAGGTTGTCAAGTGCCTTACCATGGGGGATAGTACCATGGCAGAAGATAGGATGTTGGAATTTCTTGATGAACCAGGTTTGGGAAGCACTTTGAAGAAGAGGAAACAAAGAAGGATCAATTTGAGCACACATGTTTGAAAAAGGAGAAAGGAAAGCTTGTATATTTGATTGATGGGGAGGAAGTAGAAAGCTTGGATGTCAACCATTATGTAGGGATGTGTGAGGTAGTGGACAGTGTTGATACTCACGCACACACCTACCATGAACCTTTAAAAACTAAAAAGGTTAACATCAACTTAGGAGAAGAACCTAAGGAAGCTATCATTGGAGATTACTGGTCGGAGAAGGAAGTCTCTAAGATCATTGATCTTTTGCATGAATTTGAGGATTTATTTCCCACGCAGGTACCATGAGCTCAAAGGCATCCACCATTCCTTGGGGAAATGAGGATAAAACTGAAGGACGGTGCACGCCCGGTTAGGAAGAGACCCTACCGGATGAATCCCAATTTGCACGTGAAGGTAAAGGAGGAGATAGAAAAAATGATAGCATCTGGGATCATTGAAGCTATTGAAGAATTAGAATGGATAAGTCCAATGGTAATCAACATCAAGAAGGATGGGCGGATTAGGATCTATATGGATTACGAGGAGCTAAATGCGGTTTGTGTCATTGATCCTTTTCCAATCCCCTTCATTGAAGAAATTTTTGAGGGAGTCGCTGGGCACGAAATCTATTCCTTTACGGATGTATTTTCAAGGTACCACCAAGTCCGAATTGCAAAGGAAGACCAAGAGAAGACAACTTTCACCATTGAATGGGGAATTTTTACATACATGGTCATGCCCTTTGGGTTGAATAATGTGCCCGATGTTTTCTCACTTATAGTGGTAGTACAGGCATTCGAGGACTTCATCCACAAATTTCTTCAGTCTATCTGGATGATCGGACAGTGTATGGGCTAGTAAAAGACCATTGTGATAATTTGAGGCTGATGTTTGAGAGGTGTCAGTAGTTGAGGATATCCCTCAAAATTAAGAAGTGTGTTTTTTCTACCCCCTTTGGAATTTTATTAGGGGCATATCATATGTAAGGAGGGATTATTAGTAGATCCTGCCAAGGTTATAGTGATTATGGGTTTGGGGGAGCCTACTAGCCAAAGCGCGTGGCAGGTTTCTTGGACACGTGGGATATTATCGGAAGTTCATCAAGGGGTATGCCAAGATCATTACACCTTTAGAAGAATTTATTAGACATAAAAGTGCCTTTCATTGGGGAAAGGCACAACAGAAGGCATTTGACACATTGAAGGATAGGCTTATCACCGCGCCTATATTACGTTTTCCCTCATGGGATAAGCTCTTCCATGTTCATGTAGATGCCTCCGGAATGGCCATTAGGGTAGTGCTTTCACAACCTGGTGAGTGAATTTTTGATCCTCCCCTATGCTTTGCAAGTAGGAAGTTGACACTAGCAGAGTAGAATTATACTACGATCGGGAGTGAAGTATTGTCAATGATCTACACGCTTCACAAGTTCAAACAGTATCTGCTGGAAAATCCCTTTGTGTTTCACACCGACCACATGGCATTAAAGTACTTGGTGAACAAGCCCATTCTATAAGGGCGCAAATGGTAGTGGGTGTTTTTATTTCAAGGGTTTGAGTTCATAGTAGTTGTGAAGCCTGGAAAGAGTAACTATGGACCTGATCATTTGTCAAGGATTGATTCAAGGGAGGACATACAGAGCATTGAAGAGACAATGCCAAATGTGTAACTATTTAGGTTGTGGCATGCGCCCTCATATTTGGAGGAGATTGTAGTATTTCTAAAGGAAGGTGTGGTGTCGGAAGGGATGAAGACATTAGAGAAAAAGAAACTAGCCATACATGCCACACCCTACATGTTGATTAGTGGGGACTTATACAAATTAGGGTGTGATGAAGTTTTACGTAGGTGTGTACTAGAGCATGAGTGCCTTGCCATCATAGAGGAAGCACATGGAGGAAGTGTAGGTGGACATTATGCAGGTGATGCCACCACATGTAAAATATTAATGGCAGGATTGTGGTGGGAAACTCTGTATAAGGATTGCAAGGACTATTGTAAAGCATGTGACCACTATCAACGCATTGGCAAGCTAGGAAGAAGAGATGAAATTCCTTTGCACCTTATCCCTAATGCTAAACCTTTTGAGGAATGGGCAATAGAATTTTTAGGACCTATTACACCATCGGTGCATAGGAATCGATCGCACTACATAATCACTTGCACGGACTATTTGACACTTTGGGTAGAGGCAACCCTAACTAAAAGATCGCACAGCAGCCTACAATAAGGTTTTTGTGGGAAAACATTATCACAAGGTATGGATGCCCTTTAATTTTAACCAGCGATAGGGGTACACATTTCTTGAATGAGACCATGAGGATCCTGTTAGCAGAGTTCATGGTGGCTCATCACAAGACTACACCTTATCACCCACAAGAAAATGGAACCGTAGAAGCATTTAACAAAATACTGAGTCATACCCTAAAAAAAATTTGTGATGTTAGAAGACAAGATTAGGATGACAAGGTATCAGTTGTATTATGGGCTTATAGGACAACTTATAAAAGGTTGAACAAAGCCACACCATTTCAATTGGTGTTTGGCGTGGAATCTGTTCTGCCGATTGAGTTCATGATACCTTCTCTGTGAATAGCACGCACAAGAGGGTTGGTTGATGAGCAAGCATTGGAAGAGAGAATTGATGAATTGATGAAGTTGGATGAAAGATGATCACTCACCAGGTGGAGCCAAATAGTAGAAAAAGAAAATCAAAAAGCATGGCATGATCACCACATTAGGAATAAGAAATTTGAGGTTGGGAAAATGGTTTTACTATATGATTCTAAGTTTCTACACCATCCTAGAAAATTGAAAGTCCATTGGTTGGGTCCCTACACAATCTTGTACATCCTTGATTTAGGTGCATTCCGATTACAAGTGCTTTGGATGGAACAAAATTTCTTGGACACTTCAAGGAGTAGGTGAAGCCCTACTATAAATAAGGCTTCTTGGTGTTTTTAAATAAGGTATTTTTGTCATATAATTTAGAATGTCATTTATTCCTTTCCTTTCTTGTATTTCCTTTCATGTTGGTGTTTTGTTTTACATCTTGGGTGTCGGTAACCTTGTTACTTTTTTATGGTTTTGAATGTGTAGAGGGTCATGCATCATTTAAGTGTGGTGTGGAGTGATGTGAAGGAAAGCATGGGTAAAGTGCCAAGGAGGATTCTATTAGAAAGCCCGGTTGAATGGCCCTGTTGAAAGAGGTGCATGAAAGAAAAGGTGGAAAAGTATGGTTGGTGTCAAGATATGGCTACTTTGAGATCCCACATACAAAGAAGGAAGAAGCGCATAAACAACACGAGGTAGGTGAGAGAAAAAATCATGGCAGAAGAAGTGCCTTCAGCACCGGTGATGCGCGCACAAGAGTCTCCTATCAAGATGGATTGGTAGCATGCCAGAAGGTTGGAGATTATCTGCGTAGGGTTGGGTGCATGAGTTAGGGCACAGAAGTCAGGATTTGTTTGAAAAAGTATCTTTAAATGTGTAACACCTTGGACAAACTATTATAATTCTCTTTTGCATTACAAGCGTTGGCATGTGATTTTCTTGAATGAGGATTGTTCCCTTGATTGTTGAAAATCATACTTGTTATGGATAAGTTATTTCTACTCTGGATTCTTTAGAATGGAATGATATGGCTTGCAAGAATCCATTTTCACTTCTTATTGATAAGCTGCAATTTGATTTTTAGAGTTGCAAAATTATCTCTTTTACTGACTCATCCTTGGATCAATTTCAATGATCCAAGGAATGTTTTAAATATTCTTAACAGATTGAATGGTAAATTAACATTCATTAGTTGAGAGACATAGTGGACTAAACTTTGTATGTTACAAGTTTTTTAGACTTAAGTGAACGTGTATTCATTTGGTTGTATATTTTTGCTTTGGTATTTGATATTGATCTTTGCAAGACATTATGGGCGTAAACAAAAATAGTCTTCTTTAAGACTATGAAGGGGATCAGAATCCTAAAACTAAAGGAATATCCTAACGGTATCCTAAACTAGGTAAGAGTGCCTAATTCCTAGCTACATATACTTAATTGGGTTGTAATCTAACCTAAGCTTCTTATTCTATTTTTGTTTGGAATGGTGTCATAACCTAAGCTTTAGTGCTAAATGAATAAGAGAGAAAGTTTGTTAAGGTGATACTAGACTATTTTAACCTAATGTTTAATACTATAAGGAGTGAATTTAATCTAACCTAAAGTGGGTACTACCTATGGCAATGTCATAAGACCTAAGGAAATTATTGTTAGACTAACCTAAGTTTTGGGGACATCTATCCTAAACTATTTAAAAGGAACCTAAGGGTCGCATGGCACTAAGGTGACGGTTCCAATGGCTTTTATTTGATTTGATTGGGTTTAATGCAAGAGGTACTGCCAATTTGGAAAAGGCTAGTTAGCTTTGGTGGAGGCTTCACTAAATTTGGAATTGCATGATTAACTTGGAAATGGCATTTGCCAGTTTTGAGAGGCGGTGGCAAGGAGAGATAAGAGGAGATTTGGGATTAATGGAATTTATGGATCTCGGTTTTTGTGTGTGAACCATCTTGGCAACACGGGAGGTAGGTTTATGAGTGGTTGTTTGGTTTTGCATGACTCGCAAATTTTTCTCTCCATGGAGCTATCTCGGTTCTTTGAACCAACAGCACGGTTTGACTTCTTCTTCTTCTTGGCTATTTTTGGTTTCTCTGGTCTATTTCCAATCAAGGGAATGTATAAGAGGCATTGGAAGAAAAGTTGTTTAGTTGTTGATCTATCATGGAGAAGAAAATGAGTTGGAAGCTTGATTTGGAAGTCTCCTTTGAATTTGCGAAGCACTATCGGGCATGATATGCCCTACCCATTAAGATTTCTTGCTTTATTCTAAGTGAATCATTAGAACAACTCGATCTCATGAGATAAATATTTGCATGATTTTTCTGGTTAGATTCTTGCATGTTTTTTTAATCTATGTGGTTTTTGGAATGCAAATCCATTGCTGGCAATGATATTTTTGGGAAACTTTCTCTGTATTAGTGTAATGGTGGCATGCATGCAAAACCCTGTATAGAAGCTCTCGCATTTCATTTGAAACTTGTATGCAAGACTGGTGTTGTTTTGAACTGGAATTAGTTGCTTTGTGTGGTTCTGAACCTTTATGGAAGTCTTATGTTTTATTTGAAACTATTATTTGGAGCTTGTGTTTCTTCTGAACTAGTATGGGAGCTTCTTGATTTGTTATGTGCTCTTATTTAAAGTTAGTTTTTATTTGAAAGCCATTATTAGAGCTTTGTGTAGTATAGAAATTTTGTTCAAGCTCCGTGAGTGACGTTGTACTCATGTTCATTACTTGCATGGTTCGAACTTGTAGTCGAATCAATGCGTTATGTTTTGGACATATACTTTGAGCTGAAAGTTTTGTTCTTATTCAAGGATTTGAAAATTCTTAAACTCATATTAGAGCATTGGTGTTTTGTTCTGAGCTTGTATTTAGGGATTCGTGTTTTGTTATAGGCTTGTATTTGAACTTCGTGTTTGTCTGAGCCAATATTAGAGACTTATGAAGTTCTAAACCTTTGTTCGAAGCTCATGTTCGACTATATACTAGTATTCCATTCTTGCATGTTTCGAACTTGTGTTGGAATCGACGTGTTTGATTCTATACTTGTATTATGAGATGGATTTTTGTTGGTATTAAGGATTTGAAAAGATTTAATTACATTTATGGACTGTCTGCTAGAAAGGGTCTTGAGAGATTTGTTTTGTTTTATTTGAAGTAGACCTGGTAATCTCTTTTGAGATCTTCTTCTTGTAACTTCTTGTTGGACTGATTGTGGTACTTCTATCTATTAGACTATACCACCTTCTTTGAACTTGACAAGGCGTGTGAATATGAAATGTATCATATTCTTCTCTTCCCGAGAAAACCCATGTCTGTTGAAGGCTTGACTATTATTTTAGAAGGATTAAAGGACTATAATTATATCTTGATATGGGTTTGGATGATTTTTAGTTCATTAGGAACAATCGTTAAAAGTTTAGAGGTTATGGAAATGTAGTATTTACTCTCCTTCTTGTTATAGATGTTGAAACAATTACTTTTCCTATCATAATCTCTTAACTGGAATTCGAGAGTCTTGTGGTGATTCTGTTTCAGTTGAGTTGGAAGTAAGATTGGAACATCTCTTGACTTAAACATCGTTGGGGTTTCTTACTCTCTTAAGACCTTCTTATTGGTTTCTTGGGTTTTATTTGAAAGTTGAATTTAAAACCTAGTATACTTGAATTTTGTATGAAAGGATATATTTTATCTCTGTTCAGATAGTTTTGTATTGTTGTTCTTATTTTGATCACGAACTACATACTTCTTTGTATTGAGTGTTGAATCCTTGTAATGGGATTTTAGTTCTTGAGTTCGTGATTACTTTTGAACTTGTACATCTTTTATTGTTTGAGGATTTCTACTCCTTGATGGATTCATTGAATGAATCTCCAAGTTTTATAGAGAAAGGAACATGTTCTCTTGGGGATAGTATATTGTTTAGGGACTTTCTTTGTGAATTTCATTCGAGATTTGAATTTAAATTGAACTTGGTGAATAGAAATAGGTAAACCAATTTGTTAGATTTGTAATGGAAAATTAGAAGTGTTCTTTCTTTAACTATACGTTTGGTTTTGTGTTCTCTTTTGGGAACTGAGTAAATAATTTCTAAGGTTGAAATAAATAAGGGAATTCATTTCATAATATAAATGAAATGAATTTGGGATTGGACCTTTTCCAATGGATGTCCCTTCTTACTATTGTTTTGGTAAGTTCATTTGATTGAACTTTTCTATTTTCAATCTTCTTCGAGATGGAAAATTTACTATGGAACATTTGGTTTCAAATCTTTGAATTATATTATCTAACATATGAGAGTTATTTTTACTTACAGAGGGGATTTTTTGACTCTACCCTACTTAGATTGATTTGGGATTCATGTTAGATGCTTTCCTTAATATTGAATCATTTTATCATTATCTTTTATCCGAGAAAGATTCATGTGTTCCCAAACCTGTATTTTTCTTTCAGATGATTAGTGTATGAGGAATAGTATGTATTGATTCTTCTTCTTTTGCTATATGGAAAGATGAAGCATTCTAATATGAGTTATGTTGTAATTAAATTATTTTGCTTCTTAGTAAATCTAAATGTGTATTTCTATTCTTATAGGACTATGAAACAATGGGATGAAAAGACTTGTTGATTGTTTTAAAGTAAATGATAAGATCAATTAAACCTTGTGATATAATTATGATGTTGGGTTATATTATGTTCTTTTCTTAAAAGTGAATTCAAACTCTTTAATGTACTTCTTTTCTAGATGTTATTACTTATGATTATTTGTATGATATATTAATTGTTTCATTAAAGCAGAGTTGTTTTAATGGAACAATTAGTGGAATGCACTTTACTTTAATGCTTAGTGCTTATCATGCTCAGTTCATGAACTCGACCTATGCTAGTAATTTTTGAGATGGACATTCAGTAAGAGATAAAAGAAGAAAAAAGTTTTATGATGCATTGGATTATTTAATTTTAGATCTTATGTAAAGAGTTTTGAATCATTCTTGAGTTGTAATGAAAAAGAAAAGTGATGTTCTTTTAAGATCTTTATTCTGATTGACATGCAGAATGTCTGAAATGCATAGTCTTGTAAATGTATATTTATCATCATGAATTGAAAGGTTTTGTGTTGGACTCCAATTTGTGATGTTAATAATTTTGTACTTAAATGATGGAAATAATAGTGATATCTTTTCGGTATTCCTAATATTTGTTGTATACTATTGTGGTTATAAGATATTAAGATGGATTAAGGAGATAGTATAATCTCCCTTATATTAATGAACTTGTTAAATTACAAGGATGTCATTCTCTAACTACACAACTATAGTTTAATCATGAAATATGCTTGGTCATACAATTAAACTATATAAGTAACGAATGATAAAAAGGTTATGTTAAACCTAACATCTAACCATGAAGAGGAAGACTCTTCCTCTCTCATGGAATGAAAGGTAAAAGGAATAGTGGTATGATCTTTAATCGTTATACTTCATTTATAAAGTAAACACTAGTTGAATCTAGGTGGATGACACACTTGATTTGGACAGCTAGGTTACATTAAGAATTAAACATTTGATGTTTGTTGTCCTATTTTTTTTGGGATAACTACTTGTTATGCCACGTTAACGAATAACAATGAAAAACATGAATTAATGAAGTTCTCCATATCTAATCAAGCTAGTGTTGGATAAAGAACTTAAGGAATGTTGGAATTAGGGTTAGGCATGGTTTTTGTAATATGAATTTCTAATCAAATTTAATGATGATTAATGACCACTAAGGGGGTATGTACATCTTGATGAATTAGTTCTAACAGATGTTGGCACACACCAACTACAGGACTGTACCCTTGAGAAGTCTCTGGACTTCTCAATGATAAGGTCTGATGTTGCGGTTGACATGTGCAACACCCTTCCATATTTGTTCATCTAGATCTACACACATCCGGAATTGAACGTAGTTTCTCTCTAGGTCAAGTTAGTAGCATATTCGGGATAGGTAGTTTTCTTCTATGAGTCAGGGTACCTTGGCACATTTGAATGAATTAGGTTAGTAGAGTATGCCCATATACCCTAATTCATCGTGAGCATCTACCTATAACAAACTATGATGTTAACCAAGGCTAGGGTCGACCTGGGCAAGTGGACTAACAGGTAGTCACTAAAGACCATTCTAGATAACATAGGAGTGAGGTGAATGACGTATTCTAGAATGATGAGTATGTCATCTAGGAATAGTAACATGAATAGTATGTTGAAAATATTTTCCAAAGTATTGCAAGTTGTTTGTTGCGTTGTCCTATGTCACCTAGTTTAAAGCAACGTGATGTCAGATGAATATTGGTAACAAATATTTAGATAGGTTCTTTAAACAGATCACTCAGTACTCAGAATAGGGTAGGAGAACCAAGTATATGTAGTATACATAAATTATTCTATACTTTAAGTAAACATGAGAGATTGGTTGGTAACCGAGTCATGGAATGAGAGATCGGTAGTATACTAAGTCATTACAACTGCATATGGTTATCTTTTATGAGATTGATTGGCATGGAATATGTGTTCTAAATGATGTTTTATTTAGAACAAAGAACATTATGTTTTTAAAAAAATTCCTTATTTCTAAAGTCATAAAATAGGAATGTTACATCTTGGTATCAGAGCTTAAGGTTGCAGCTCTTGGACCTATTGTGTCTATAATCTGATGAAACTTAAATTTTCTTGTTAACAGAAAATGGTTAAAACAAGAGGAAATGTTGTAAATAATTCTCCACCTGATGGAGTAACAACTGCCCAAAAATGCGATGAGATCCTTTCTACCCTATTGGACAAAAGAGATCGTTTGGATGTACTTGAACAACAAGTAATGGGAAATGAGGAGGAAGAAGATGATGGTAATAATAATCATCCACCTCCGAGGACAACACCAATTTAGGTGTTGATAATAATAATGTGAACATACCTGATCAGCTTGAGAACAAAAAGGCTACTCGGGCAATTTGAACTCACTAATGACATAAAAAGGATAAGTCCACCCAAGTTTCATGGCACCACATTAGGAGATGGAGATGATAATTGGCTCAACGAAATGGAGAAATACTTTGCAATAAGGAATTTCTTAGAAGAAACAAAGGCTATATGGGGAGCATATCATCTTTCTCATGAGGCATCTTCATGGTGGGATAGCCGTAAGGTTGAGTTAAACATTGATGAAACTAATATCACCTGAGATAAATTTAAAGGTTACTTTAGGAAACGTTGGCTGCCGTAACTTTACTATGATCAAAAGATGACTGAATTCCAGAACTTAGCTCAAGGAACGCTAACTTTAACTGAGTATTGGGATCAGTTTACTAAACTCCTTAAGTATGTACCTTAGTACCAAACTGAAGAGAAGTTTAGGATACGAAACTTCATCATGGGATTGAATCCCATCATAGGAGGAGAGGTGGATGTTCACAACCCAATCACGATGGAAGGGGTTGTTGAAAAGTCCATAAGGAAAAAAAAATTAAAGGTAATTTCTGCTCATAAGGAGGAAGTAAGGAAGAAAATTCCCAACTCATCTTCATCATCTCTTGCACCTAAGAAAGGACCATGGAAGAAATTCAGAATGAAAAGTAAGTTTTCATCTGATACTAATAAGAAAGCAGCAACAAACAAGTTTGTTGGTAATGCATGGAACAACTTTGTCAAGAACAATAATAATAGACAGAAGTCCTATGGAGGTCAAAATGATAACTCAAAGGCTGGAAATAAATCGAGCCAAGAAAGAGACCTGTAGGAGGCTGTTATAACTATGGCAAAGATCATTACGTAAATTAATGCCCTTTGAAAAAGGACGATCATAATCAGCAGCACAAGATACACACTATAGTAGCTAATAAGCAGGTTGAGAAATAGGCCACACCCATAGAGGTTCCGAGTAAGTTATTTGGTTTACCTATAACTATTCTTTTTTATCAGAGCTACTGAATGTTTTATTTCTAGTAAATTAACATCAAAACTAAAAAGAAAAACTAGAAACATGGATAAAACATGGATTGTACATTATGGAAACAATGTTGTTCATACAGTTAGTATGTGTCTTTTTGGAGCATTCCTTGACCTACCTAATTTTTCCACTAAATTTGATCTTTATGTTGCACCTTTGGGGTCTTATGATGTAATCATAGGTGTTAATTGGTTAGCAGAACATAAGGCTAAAGTGGACTATTTTGAAAAACACATTAGTTATTTAGATGACCTACAAAAAATAGCAGAGATTTTGTTAGAGTAGGTATTTACCCTAGCTCATGTTCATCTAGGTACTTTATTTACCTTTATTGTATTTATCCTCACCCACTTATGTGTGTATATATTTCTTTTATCTTATTTATATATTAGGAGATATTATCTAGTTGTTAGGTATAGTTCTTTCCTTGATCTATGGTATTGACTAGTTCTTTCCTTGATTTATGGTATTGACTAGATCCTTGATGTCTAGTTCTCTCCTAAATCTATGGTCTTGACTAGTTCTTTGATGACTAGTTATTTCCTTGATTTATGGCTTGATCTACGACCTTGACTGGTTCTTAGATTGTTATTCCTTGCCTATTTAAGCAAGGCCCATTCTCAATGTATTGCATTGAGTTCCATAATAATATATGATATTGTTGCTCATTTGTTTGCAAAGGTTTATGTAAAGTTATTCTGGTGAATTACTTTCATCTTATTGATCATGATGTTTGATTAGCATCTGCTTTTCTTGGCTTGGTATGATCGGTTATCGTTCCTTTTGGTATCGAGCTAGAGATTGTTGTTGACATCCATCGTAAGTTTTATTTTGCAAATAAAGTCATGGGTATTCAAATTTAGAATTTGGTCATATTTTGTTGCCATGCATTTTTATGGAAAGAGAGGTCATTGGATCCGGAAGGCATGAAAACCATAAGAGTATTGTAAACTGAGTTTTCCTACAAATGGCTTAGGTTAAAATCCTTAGCCCTTGTCATATATGGTCATATGAGGGCTTAAAGCTTGTGATTCCTACCAGCAGTGCTTAAATTGAGCCCCCTTTAATTTTATTTGTGTGGTGAAGGCAACAATAATTTATTTTATTTTAGTGGCAACTAAAATAAATAACTGAGAAAAATATTAAAAAGCTTGTATCTTTTGATCGGTAACTCGGTTTTGAGTGCCTTTTTTGAAAAAGTGCTTGTTTTTGTTTTCTTTCCATTGGAGTTGTTTATTTTGAGACTAGCACTATAATTATAAAGTGTCAAATATGGAGGAGTGTTGTAATCAATTCTAGATGCAATTTGGTGAGCCTAACATCCTAGATTTTGGGAGTTACAGTTTGTACCTATCATGGATCTTTGAGAATGATATGCTTTTCTCTTAAGTATGTGGACTTCAAGAGAGAATATTGTAAAATTTTGGAAGAAAATAGATTTCTTAAGAAGTGAAATTATCTTCTACAATCACTCATTCACGATAAGGATACAATAATACTGAGTACCACATGTTGTGTATCCTATACTTTCACCATTGCATGGTATTTTTAAGAAGCATACCACTGCATTCAGTTCTTGTATGCTCCGTTCTATGGGTCTCACTAGAGGAGTCATTGGCAGACATTCACAGGGTATTGTTTCCTCTATTCCACATGTTAAGTGGAATTCTCGTCATGACATTGGTTTTCGAGTAGATACTTCATTGGGATCACACATTGACAGAGCTCCTTTTTTTGTTAGCTCCACTCTTTCTGAGGATCATGAGCAACACATGAGTTCTGAACCTTCACTTAGGCTTGAGAAACCTGAGATTTCAGCTATTAGACATGATCAACCTGACATACATTCTGATATTATTTTACATGCACCCATTGTGCATTTTGCATCGAGTTATATGTAGGCATATTCTTCATCCATCTGTGTTGATTTGGGGTGGATATTTGATCACTCGTGGCGGCAACATAGGCATTCATTGAGAGGACTCTATAGGCATGGCTCCTCCACCATTCGGCCTCTTGCTCCACTTTCTATACCTTATGCATTGTGATGCTTCTTGTTTTGAGCATTTTTCTTTAATAGGTGTAGTGTATCTCTCTTGTTTGTTGAGAGATTTTGTATCTGTATTTTCAACACTTTTGGCATGTTGATAGTATCTCTTGTGGGGATCTATTCTAGTGCATTCCAGTGTTATTTTTTTAGTGTTTGAGTAGTTGTTTTGACAACTCATACAGATTTGTAGTGCCACTCCACCCATTTAGTAGTATGGGAGGGTGTGGTGCTGATCCTACTTCTTCGGGTTTTGTGTCCTTGCCTTATTACCTTGGATTTTCTTGGATCGTGACACTCTGGATTTTGTGTATTTACCTTGTTACTTTGGTTTTTTTCTTAGATCGTGACACACCTATTTGCAACACTTGATCAAATTATGTTTGGTTTTTTTTTGCACTTTTGACATCACTCCGTTGTGATCTCTTTGTATGGAGTTATTGTTTTGAAATCACCACATATTAGCTCAAACAAAAAAGCTTGGTGTCAAGCAACAAGATTAAATCATTTTTTTCTAGTCGACGATTCATGCGATCACATGAATGCACAAATTCGGTGGAGCCAGTGTCGCTTGTTTTTGAGTTTTGTGATCGAGTAGTGGATTCAGACCATAGTGCACACCAAACTTCTTTAGCATTGTATGATTTTTTGAGCCGAGATTCTTGGGATGCCTTGGAGCAGGTCTTTACTCTCTTTACTTTGTTGTTACTAGTTTTGGGTACCTTGCGGTGTCCCTTTTTCCCAATTATTATACATGAGTACCTCATCAGGCCTAGTTGTTGGGACTCATACTATGGACATGTCACTTCTATTTTGGCCCCTAGCTTCACTTGAGGGGGGGTGTTAGAGTAGGTATTTACCTTAGCTCATGTTCACCTAGGTACTTTATTTACCTTTATTGTATTTATCCTCACCCACTTATGTGTGTGGATATTTCTTTTATCTTATTTAGATATTAGGAGATATTATCTAGTTGTTAGGTATAGTTCTTTCCTTGATCTATGGTATTGATTAGATATTTCCTTGATCTATGGTATTGACTAGATACTTGATTTCTAGTTCTCTCCTAAATCTATGGTCTTGACTAGTTCTTTGATGACTAGTTATTTCCTTGATTTATGGCTTTATCTATGACCTTGATTAGTTCTTAAATTTTTATTCCTTGCCTATTTAAGCAAGGCTCATTCTCAATGTATTTCATTGAGTTCCATAATAATATATGATATTGTTTCTCATTTGTTTGCAAAGGTTTATGTAAAGTTATTCTGGTGAATTACTTTCATCTTATTGATCGTGATGTTTGATTAGCATCTATGTTCTTGGCTTGAAAAAAGTACGATCTGGTTATAGTTGATTTTAGATTGTGGGTGTAAAACGTGAGATTTCTATTAAAAAATTGTCTCTATGCAACTTAAAATGGCCAAAAATAAATGTTGTACCTTATATCTAATAAAGATTGCAGTCAAAGTTAATATTGAAGAGAGTAGCGATGTCATGGGACGATATCCATTGTTACAAAACTTCAATGACATGTTTTCAGAAGAATTACTAGGTCTTCCACCCAAAAGGGAGTTTGACTTCACAATAGATATCAATCCTAGAACCGAGCATTTTTCTAAGGCGCCATACCAAATGACTACTATAGAATTAGTAGAGCTTAAGGCTCAGTTGTAAGAAATTTTTTCTAAAGGTTTGATTAGACTAAGTGTTTCACCTTGGGGAGCACTAGTAATTTTTGTGAAAAAGAAAGATGGAACACTTAGATTGTGCATTGATTACAGAATGTTAAACAAAGAAAAAATCAATAATAGATACCTGCTCCCTAGAATAGATGATCTATTTGATTAGATGTGTGGATCATCGGTATATTCTAAGATAGATCTATGCTCTGGATATCATCAGTTGCAGATTAAGGATGAGGACATTTATAAAACAACTTTTCAGAACAAGGTATGGACATTATGAGTTCATGGTTTTACCTTTTGGATTAACAAATGCACCTGCAACATTTATGAATTTAATGAATAATATATTTCAAGAATACTTGGACAAACTTGTGCTCGTATTCTTGGACAAAATTCTCATATATTCTAAAAGTATTGAGGAACACCATGAACATTTGGAGATAGTTTTAGAAATTTTAAGAAAGAGACGGTTATATGGTAAGTTATCTAAATGTTTTTTCTATGACACAAAAGTGCACTATTTGGGACATGTAATCAGTAAGAATGGAATTGTTTTAGATCCTTCTAAAATTGTAGCTATAATCGAGTGGCATGCACCAAATAATGTACATGAAGTTAGAAGTTTCATGGGGCTTCTTTGGTTATTATAGAAGATTTGTTAAAGATTTTTTTAAGGTGGTTGCACCAATAACTTCTTTATAGAAGAAGGATAAGAAGTTTGTTTGGAGTGAGAAATGTGAAACTAGATTCAGAACTTTGAAATAACAGTTAACTTCAGATCTATTCTAAAGAAGACTAGATCCTAATGGAGACTTTATGGTAGTAATGGCGAGTGCATCGGTGAAGGACTAGGAGGTATTTTGTTACAAAAAATAATCATGTCATAGCTTACGAAAGTAGAAAACTAAAGTTACATGAGTTGAATTATGCTCCACATGATTTAGAGCTTGTTGTCATTGTTCATGCACTATAAGTTTGGAGGCATTACCGCTTGGTAAACCTTTGAATTGAAAACTGATCATCTTGGGTGAAGTATATTTTCACTTAGCCAAATCTAAATGCAAGACAACGAAGATGGTTAGATTTTTTTATCTCAATATCATTTTGACATCAATTATATCAAGCATAAGGAAAATAGAGTGGTTGATGCTCTAAGTCGTAGGAAGCACATTTCTACTTTTATAACACTGAGAACTCAGTTTAAGGATGAAGTAAAAAGTGTTATGGAATCTGATTCTTACTTTCTAGCAAGTAAAGTCAGCACTTGCTGCAAATCCAAATGATTTGAGGTATAAAGGTTTTCACTTTGATAACGAAGGAATCTTAAGATTTGAAAACAGAGTATACATACCTTCACTAAATGATTTAAGAAAGAAATTGTTAGCAGAATTTCACAATTCACCTTTTTCTAGACACCCTGGTATTACAAAGATGCTTGCTGATATAAAACAACAATATTTATGGAAAGGAATGAAAAAGGATGTTATTGATTTTGTGACACATTGCCTTGAATGTCAACATGTTAAAGCGAAACATATGCACCCATCCGGTTTATTATATCCTCATAGCATACCGCAATACAAATGGCAAGTAATAAGCATGGATTTTGTGCAAGGGTTACCTATGTCAAGAAATAAACATGATGTTATTTTAGTAGTTGTTGATAAACTAATGAAGGTAGCACATTTTATTGCTAGTAATCTGAAGGATGATTCTCTTGTATTGGCTAAAAGATTTGTACATGAAATTTTCAGATTACATGGAGTACCTAAATTAATCATATCTGATAGAGATCCTAGAATGACGTCAAGGTTTTGGAAAACACTTAATGTAACTCTAGGAACTAAGCTGAATTTCAGTTCTGCGTATCATCCTAGAAACGGATGGACAGACTGAAAGAGTTAATCAAGTTTTAGAATATATGTTACAAATTTATTGTATGGATCAGCAGTATAAGGGGGAAGAATACCTTCCACTAGTTGAGTTTGATTATAATAACACATATTATGCCACTCTTAAAATGGAACCTTTTGAAGCATTATACAGAAGAAAAAGTAGAACCCCTATTAGTTGGGACAACATTGAGGATAGAGAGGTAATTGGACCCAAAATTCTTACTAAAATAGAACAACAAGTTAAAATGATTCATGAGCGCTTGAAATAAGCAACAGATAGGAAAAAGAGTTATGCTAATTTAAAGCGGGTTGACAGGAAATTTGAACTTGGTGAGAAAGTATTTCTTCAGGTTAAACCGAAAAAGAGATCAATAAATTTTGGCAAGGCTGCCAATTTATCACCTCATTATGTGGGACCCTTTGAAATAGTTGAAGTAATCAACCATGTAGCTTACCATTTAGCATTACCTCCTGCTTTGTCATGAATGCATGATGTTTTCCATATTTATTTGCTAAATAAATATGTTTCAGATTTATCACATGTGTTAAATTGGAATTCCTTGTCAGGCCTAAGACCTAGGAATAATCGTGGTTAAACCCATACGAGTGCTGGAAACTTTTCAGTTGCATTTAAGAAATCATGAAATAAGTCAATGTAAGGTCCAGTGGGACCAGTTTAATGAAGAAAGTGTAACTTGGGAAAACCTAGAAGATATGAAAACTGATTTTCCATATTTATTTGATCAGAATTGACTATGATGACTGATAAAAATTTGTGATTTTATCTTTATTTGTCAATAATTCTACCAGTTTTGGGCAGATGGCTATTTATTTTTGAATAAACAGCTATGTGAATGCTGATTTCTAGAACTTTAAATCTTGTTAATGTTGCAAACCTATGTTAAGAAAGTGAATAAATTGATTATCCTTAATGCAATGTTCAAATGAGATAATCATCGAGACGATGATTCTTTTTAGGAGGGAATTATGTAACACCTTGGACAAACTGTTATAATTCTCTTTTGCATTACAAGCATTGGCATGTGATTTTCTTGAATGAGGTGTGTTCCCTTGATTGTTGAAAATCATGCTTGTTATGGATAAATTATTTCTTCTCTGGATTCTTTAGAATAGAATGATATGGCTTGCAAGAATCCATTTTCACTTCTTATTGATAAGTTGCAATCTGATTTTTAGAGTTAGCAAACTTATCTCTTTTACTAACTCATCCTTGGATCAATTTCAGTGATCCAAGGAATGTTTTAAATCTTCTTAACATACTTGAATGGTAAATTGACATTCATTGGTTGAGAGACATAGTGGACTGAACTTTGTATGTTACAAATTCTTTGGACTTGAGTGAACATGTCTTCATT
Source organism: Taxus wallichiana var. yunnanensis (assembly GCA_018340775.1). NCBI lineage: Eukaryota > Viridiplantae > Streptophyta > Pinopsida > Cupressales > Taxaceae > Taxus > Taxus wallichiana. The sequence continues at coordinate 950,741,038 of CM031234.1, forward strand.
CAGTTGTATGTTTGTGCTTTGGTCTTTGAGATTGATCTCTGCAGGACATTATGGGCATAAACAAAAATAGTCTACTTCAAGACTATGAAGGGGATCAAAATCCTAAAACTAAAGGACTATCCTAACGGTATCCTAAACTAGGTAAGAGTGCCTACTTCCTAGCTACGTCTACTTAATTGGGTTGTAATCTAACCTAAGCTTCTTATTCTATTTTCATTTGGAATGGTGTCCTAACCTAAGCTTTAGTGCTAAATGAATAAGGGAGAAAGTTTGCTAAGGTGATACTAGACTATTTTAACCTAATGTCTAATACTATAAGGAAGTGAATTTAATCTAACCTAAAGTGGGTACTACCTATGGCAATGTTTTAAGACCTAAGGAAATTATTGTTAGACTAACCTAAGTTTTGGGGACATCTATCCTAAACTATTTAAAAGGAACCTAAGGGTCGCATGGCACTAAGGTGATGGTTCCAATGGCTTTTATTTTATTTGATTGGGTTTAATGCAAGAGGTACTACCAGTTTGGCAAAGGCCAGTTAACTTTGGTGGAGGGAGAGGCTTCGCTAAATTTGGAATTGCATGTTAACTTGGAAATGGCATTCGCCAATTTTGAGAGGTGGTGGCAAGGAGAGATAAGCAGGAGATTTGGGATTAATGGAATTTATGGATCTCATTTTTTGTGTGTAAACCATCTTAGAAACATGGGAGGTGAGTTTGTGAGAGGTTGTTTGGTTTTGCATGCCTCACGAATTTTTCTCTGCATGGAGCTATCTAGTTCTTTGAACCAACAGTTTGACTTCTTCTTCTTCTTGGCTATTTTTGGTTTCTCTGGTCTATTTTCGATCAAGGGAATGTATAAGAGGCATTGGAAGAAAATTTGTTTGGTTGTTGATCTATTGTGGAGAAGAAAAAGAGTTGGAAGCTCGGCTGGAAGTCTCCTTCGAATTTGCAGAAGCACTATCAGGCATGATAGGCCCTACCCATTAAGATTTATTGCTTTCTTCTAAGTGATTCATTAGAACAACTCTGCTCTCATGAGATAAATATTTGCATGATTTGTCTAGTTATTTTCTTGCATGTTTTTTTAATCTATGTGGTTTTTGGAATGCAAATCCATTGCTGGAAATGATAGTTTTTGGGAAAATTTCTTTGTGTTAGTGTAATGGTGGCATGCATGTGAAACCTATATGGGAAGCTCTGTATTTCATTCTGAAACTTGTATGCAAGACTGGTGTTGTTTTGAACTGGCATTAGTTTCTTTGTGTGGTTCGAACCTTTATGGGAGTCTTATGTTTCATTTAGAACTATTATTTGGAGCTTGTGTTTCAATTCGAACTAGTATGGGAGCTTCGTGATTCGTTATGTGCTCTTATTTGAACTTTGTTTTATTTCAGAGCCATTATTAGAGCTTTGTGTAGTTTAGAAATTTTTTGAAGCTCTGTGAGTGATGTTGTACTCATGTTTAGTACTTGCGTGGTTCGAACTTGTAGTCGAATCAATGAGTTTTGTTCTATACATATACTCTGAGATGGAAGTTTTATTCTTATTCAAGGATTTGAAAATGCTTGAACTCGTATTAGAGCATTGGTGTTTTTTCTGAGCTTATATTTAGGGCTTCATGTTTCATTATAGGCTCGTATTTGAACTTCGTGTTTGTCTGAGCTAGTATTAGAGACTTATGAAGTTTTGAACCTTTGTTCAAAGCTCGTGTTCAACACTGTACTAGTATTCCATTCTTGCGTGTTTTGAACCTATGTTGGAATCACGTGTTTAATTCTATACTTGTATTCTGAGCTGGAGTTTTGTTGGTATTAAGGATTTGAAAAGATTTAATCTCATTTATGGACTGTCTGCTTGAAAGGGTCTTGAGAGATTTTTTTGTTTTGTTTGAAGTAGACCTAGTAATCTCTTTTGAGATCTTCTTCTTGTAACTTCTTGTTGGATTGATTGTGGTACTTCTGTCTTTTAGACTATACCACCTTCTTTGAACTTGACAGGCATGTGAATACGAAGTGTATCCTATTCTTCTCTTCCCTGAGTGAACCTGTGTCCTATTGAAGGCTTGACTATTATTTTAGAAGGATTAAAGGACTGGAATTATATCTTGATATGGGTTTGGATGATTTTTAGTTCGTTAGGAATAGTCGTTAAAATTTTAGAGGTTATGGAAATGTAGTATTTACTCTCCTTATTGTTATAGATGTTGAAACAATTACTTTTCCTATCATAATCTCTTAACTGGAATTGAGAGTCTTATGGTGATTCTATTTTCAGTCGAGTTAGAAGTAAGATTGGAACATCTCTTGACTTAAACGTCATTGGGGTTTACTTACTCTCTTCAAACCTTCTTATTGGTTTCTTGGGTTTTATTTGAAAGTTGAATTTAAAACCTAGTATACTGAATTTTGTATGAAAGGATATATTTTATCTCTATTCAGATAGTTTTGTATTATTGTTCTTATTTTGATCACGAACTACGTACTTCTTTGTATTGAGCTATTGAAGCCTTGTAATGGGATTTCAGTTCTTGAGTTTGTGATTACTTCTGAACTTGTACATTTTTTACTGTTTGAGGATTTCTACTCCTTGATGGATTCATTGAACGAATCTCCAAGTTTTATAGAGAAAGGAACATGTTCTCTTGGGGACAAGTATATTGTTTAGGGACTATACTGTGAATTTCATTCTGAGATTTGAATTGAACTTGAACTTGGTGAATGGAAATAGGTAAACTAGTTTGTTAGATTTGTAATGGAAAATTAGAAGTGTTCTTTCTTTAACTGTACGTTCGGTTTTGTGTTCTCTTTTGGGAACTGGGTAAAGAATTTCTAAGTTTGAAATAGATAAGGGAATTCATTTCATAGTATAAATGAAATGAATTTGGGATTGGACCTTTTCCAATGGATGTCCCTTCTTACTATTGTTTTGGTAAGTTCATTTGATTGAACTTTTCTATTTTCGATCTTCTTCTGAGATGGAAAATTTATTGTGGAATGTTTGGTTTCAGATCTTTGAATTATATTCTCTAACATATGGGAGTTAGTTTTGACTTGGGGGAACTGTTTTGACTCTCTACCCTACTTGGATTGATTTGGGATTCATGTTAGATGCTTTCCCTTAATGTTGAATCCTTTTATCGTTATCTTTGATCTGAGGTAGATTCGTGTGTTCTAAACCTGTATTTGTCTTTTAGATGATTAGTGTATGAGGAATAGTATGTATTGATTCTTCTTCTTTTGCTATATGGAAAGATGAAGCATTCTAATATGAGCTATGTTGTAATTAACTTCTTTTGCTGCTTAGTAAAGATAAATGTGTATTTCTATTCTTATAGGACTATGAAACAATGGGATGACAAGACCTGTTGATTGTTTTAAAGTAAATGATAGGATCAATTAAACCTTGTGATATAATTCTGATGTTGCGGATTATATTATGTTCTTTTCTTAAAAGTAAATTCAGACTCTTTAATGTACTTCTTTTCTAGATGTTATTACTTATGATTATTTGTATGATATATTAATTGTTTCATTAAACTAGAGTTGTTTTAATGGAATGCACTTTACTTTAATGCTTAGTGCTTATCATGCTCAATTCATTGAATCGACTGCTTATAACGATTTTACTAGATGGACATCGTAAGTGATAAAAGAAGACAAAAATTTATGATGCATTGGCTTATTTAATTTTGGATCTTATGTAAAGAGTTTCAAATCATTCTTGAGTTGTAATGAAAAATAAAAGTGATGTTCTTATAAGATCTTTATTTAGATTGGCATGCGGAATGCAAATGCATAGTCTTGAAAAGGTATATTTATCATCGTGAATTGAAAGGTTTTGTGTTGGACTTCAATTTGTGATGTGAATACTTTTATACTTGTATGATGGAAATAATAGTGATATCTTTGTGGTATTCCTAGTATCTATTGTATACTATTGTAGTTATAATATATTAAGATGGATTAAGGAGATAGTATAATCTCCCTTATATTAATGAACTTGTTAAATTGTAAGGATGTCATTCTCTAACTACACAACTATAGTTTAATCATGAAATATGCTTGGTCATACAATTAAACTATATAAGTAACGAACGATAAAAAGGTTATGTTAAACCTAACATCTAACCATGAAGAAGAAGACTCTTCCTCTCTCATGGAATGAAAGGTAAAAGGAATAGTGGTATGATCTTTAATCATTATACTTCATTTATAAAGTAAACACTAGCTGAATCTAGGTGGATGACACACTTGATTTGGACAACTAGGTTGCATTAAGAATTAAACATTTGATGTTTGTTGTCCTATTTTTTTGGGATAACTGCTTGTTATGCCATGTTAACGAATAACAATGCAAACATGAATTAATGAAGTTCTCCATATCTAATCAAGCTAGTGTTGGATAAAGAACTTAAGGAATGTTGGAATTAGGGTTAGGCATGGTTTTTGTAATATGAATTTCTAATCCAATTTAATTATGATTAATGACCACTAAGGGGGTATGTACATCTTGATGAATTAGTTCTAATGAGATGTTGGCACACGCCAATTGTAGGACTGTACCTCAAGAAGTCTCTAGACTTCTCAAGGATACAATGTTGTAGTTGACATGTGGCAACACCCTTCTGTATTTGTTCATCTAGATCTACACACATCTGGACTTGAACTTAGTTTCTCTCTAGGTCAAGTTAGTAGCATGTTTGGGATAGGTAGTTGTCTTCTATGACTCAGGGTACCTTGGCACATTCGAATGACTTAGGTCAGCCGAGTATGCCCATATACCCTAAGTCATCGTGAGCATCTTCCTATAACAAACTATGATGCTAACCGGGGCTAGGGTCAAACCTTGGGCAAGTGGACTGATGGTAGTCAGTAAAGACCATTCTAGATAACAAAGGAGTGAGGTGAAGGATGTATTCCGGAATGACGAGTATGTCATCTAGGAATAGTAACATGAACAGTATGTTGAAAATATTTGGCCAAAGTATCGCAAAAGTTGTTGGTTGCGTTGTCCTATGTCACCTAGTTTAAAGAAACGTGATGTCAAATGAATATTGGTAACAAATATTCAGATAGGTTCTTTAAATAGATAACTCAGTACCCAGAATAGGGTAGGAGACCCAAGTATACGTAGTATACATAAAGTATTCTATACTTTAAGTAAACATGAGAGATCGGTTGGTAACCGAGTCATGGAATGAGATATCGGTAGTATACCGAGTCATTATAACTACATATGGTTATTTGTTATGAGATTAATTGGCATGGAATGTGTGTTCTAAATGATTTTTTATTTAGAACAAAGAACATTATATTTCAAAAAAAAATTCCTTGTTTCTAAAGTCATTAAATGGGAATGTTACAAAATGTTAAAAGTACAAGTGGTAGTTGAAGTAGCATTTAATGCTTAAAAATGGGAAAAACTATAAATAGAGGTTCGTTCATTTCATTATTCACTTTGTGTATAAGGAAAAAGAAGTGATTTTGCATCTTTGCAAACTAGGGCTTCAGAACCGATCCGTGTGAAGAAAAATTTGAATATTTTAAGCTTGACTAACTAGTTTGGATTTGCAAACCAGAAAGAAGGGATTTTACGGGTGTAAGAGAATTTGTGAGAAGGCACTGTCATGTGAAGTAACTTTCCCAGTTAGGGTTTGAAGAACTAGGGCACGGGTTTAAGGGGTTTTCTTCACAAGTTCAAGATCTAAGGTTGGAGGGAGTGGAAGAACAAAGTAACAAGAAGTGATTGAAGTGATAAGAGAACCTAGACAATGGCACCCAAGAAACCAGTTAGCACACCTAAGAAGGGCAAGGGCAAGGGAAAGAAACAAGAAAGTATCACGCATATAAATGAAGAGTGGTATGTAGAAATGCGATGGAGTGCCGGGGAAGGATGGAGTCCCATTTAAGAAATTTAGTTGGATTATAGTCATCGCTTGAGCATAATTGATAAGGAAATGGTGCTGAAGTTACTGTGACCAAAAAATAAAAGGAAACCAAAGGGTTTTCCTATCTATGATGATGATGTAAAAGTCAATTTGGAGAAGTCGGGTTATTACAACTCTTTGAGTTTCCCTACTTCAGGAAGCCTAATTGCCTATACCAATGGTTTATGTCACGCGTGCACGAGGACTACTTTCACTTCACAGGGCGCAAGATGTGCATTACCCCTCAGCTTATTTCACATTTCATAGGCCTCATCTATGAAAGAGATAGTTTGGAGGATGACCTAAGCGACAAGGAGGCAATTAAGGAGATCACACGCTATGCGTAAAAAGGGATTGAGGTACTTTGATATCACGGACATCAAGGACCTAGTGATGAATATGGCCGTACACCTTGTGACAAAGATAAATGGCTAGGAGAGATGGACCTAGGTTAACAAGGCATGGTTACATGTTTGCATGAAAATTTCAGAGGGCGCCATCTACAACTTATCTGCATTCATCGCAAATGATATTATCAGCATCCCAAAGGAAGGTGATAAAATCCTTTTTGGTAATGTCCTACTAACCATTGTATTTTCATAGATTGGAGTGTCGGATGCATCAGAAAAATTCATGTGGAATTACCCTACTGAAGACCCTTCACCCGTGAAGAGATTTAAAAAGTACACCTATGACAGTATGATGGCCATGCATAAGGCACGCTTGGAGAAATGGTATGTGTGCTTGAGGAACGTATTTGGGGAAGAATGGAGGATCCCTGAACAACTTCCAATGACCACAAAGGGAGAGGCCGAGTTTGTTGTGTACTAACATTTCTACCTTGGTAGATTTAAACTAACATATGAGACATAGAGCCCATGGTGCAAGCTCCCTTTTTCCTTCACATCTCAACACTTCCAAGAGGGAGTGAACATGTTCAAATAATCCAAGAAGTTGAAGTTAGAACTTGGTAATCTAGACCGGGACCACAGGGAAATGCACAAAGGGTTGGTCTACCCCAACAAGCACACATACGTGGAGAGGTACATGTTGCATGAGGTCCAAATGGTGAGACCCATGACTTTTCCCATTGCAGGAGGATCTACGGTACAAGTATACCTCCGCATAAGACCCAACTATGAGAATGGTGCGCGTATCTAGAGAATGAGATGTCCATACCTAAGGACCTAACTAGTAGGAAAATACCCATGCCCAAATGGGAGGAAAAAGAACCAAAGAAGAAAGTACCAAGTGTAGTGGATACACAGGTAATAGGTTCCCCTGCAACAAGTGCCATAACCAAAGCATGTATCTATGCAAGAAGAAGTCCATAATCATAGAGAAGACCTTAGAGCCAAAGAAGCCATTAGACAAGGATTCATCAGAGTAGAAGAGACAGAGTCACCCACACTAGAATCCCGATTAGGAAGAAGTAGAGAATAGAAGAGGAGACCGCCTTAAAAGAAAATGAGAGTTTTGAGAGGTACATAGGTGAAAATTATGATGACGATGAGGAATATGATGGTGAAGAAGATGATCCTAGAAGAGATCAAGAGCCAATTGTCTTCAACTTGCATGATTCGGAAGAAGAAGGAAGAGAAGAAGAACATGAGTTACTTTTCATGCGGTGTAAGGGCAGATCGGGGGAAGGAACCCGGGACATAGGAAGAAGTGAGGAGGTTGGTGCTCAAAATCGAAGACTCCAAGCCTTACCTAAGAACATATAGCCAAGGTGGCAGAAGGTGAAGCAATGCAGATCATTGAGACCTTAGTGGAAGAGGGGTTGGAACACAGTGTTGAGCTGGTGTTGAATGAGGATAAAGAAGAGAGCACAGAAAATGACCACAAAAGCATTGGAGACCCCACTTTAACTATAGTTATTCCTAAGTGCATGTGCACGGGAGGAAGGCACACAGAGTAAGAGAGGCCGGGGATGGGTTATATTGATGACCCCAACAAAGTATTGCACACACGGTTCCAAATCATAATTCTAGTAGAGGAGCTCGTGGTGATGTCATCTTTTGATAAAGAGGTTGTTTACTCGAGGACAAGGAAGATGCTCTCATGGGCATTTGAGTCCCATCTTGATGATCCAGAATTCAAAGTAAGCCATGGGGTAATAATAACATTTCCAAAATCAAAAGGAGACAACCCATTGGTGAATGCTTAGTAGCTCTCAGATGAACAACTGTGTAACATGCTCAACAAGGTCTCCGTTAAGGTCGAAGCTAGACTCTTTAGGTGGAATGATAAAATAAAAGATATGGAGGATGAACTGAAGAAGAAAGAGGAAGATCTAGCTATGCAAGTAAAGGAGCTAAGTCAAGAAAATCTGATCAGCACCCAGTGACAGTGAGAGTTAAGGGACGAGAAGGCTAGAGTTCACAAAGTTTACAAAAAGGTGAAGTTCATTACAGATGTCATAGTGTTGAAGCATCCGGACCTAACACCTTCTGAAGTATGCATCTACCCTGGAATGCCTGGAGGACTTAACCAGAACCCTCACCATGGAGAGGTAGCCGCTAGCTTTGGAGTCTGCAAAAGAAGTGGCCACACGCTTAGAGAAGGAGGATAAGTTGAAATTCATGCCACTCATAGTAGAATACAACAAGGTCCTTGTTGATGTAAAGATTGCCTCCGGAATATTGAGGCTGCGCATGACGACAATTGTGTAGAAAGAGACAAAGTGGTGAGCATGTTGGTCGTCGATGATGAAGCGAGAACTTACGAGTTCTAGGAAAATAACAAGGGGAACATATTAGAGTGGGGAAAGATCCTAGTCGAGGTCAAATAGAAATTTGATGCCATTGAAACCTTAAGGGTTCAATCAAAACCGGTTGAAGGAACTATACCCATAGATTACACGATGGATGGATGTGTTGGAGGATATAGGTAAGTAGTTAGAAAATATTTTGACACCATGAGTGCACAAGGGGATGGGATAGGTTTTGATTAGGTGAGCACCTTAGTGGGTTATCTTTGCTAGATAAAGCATAGAATGAAGTCGATACCTAGAACAAGTTGGAGCCCGACTTGAAAAAGATGTTCCTAGCTTATTGTAATAATGGCATCACTATCCCACTCTTTCTTCTTTCCCAAATTCTTCATCCCCTTATTCTTTTTCCAAGGCGTAAGTCTACTATGATTCCTTATCCATTTAAGAAGTGTTCCCGCAGATGGAGAACAGGTGTAGTGTGGGGTAATGTTGGGCCCCTAAAATATTGGCTAAGTGTAAAAAGGCATGTAGGCGCGCAAGGCCTAGTTGAAGAAAGGTGCGCAAGGAGAAGGTGCGCAAGGAAGGGTTTAAGGAAACCCGTGGTGTGTGCGTGAACAAAGCCAAGGTTTTAGGACTTAGCCATATTGGGCATTTTGGGAAAGATATGAGAAAAGCGTGACCCAAATGCACATGTGAAGTGGATAAGGTGCCAACCTAGGGACATGTTGGCCCAGGAAGAAATATGCCTTGCGCTAGAAGCTTCTAGAAGGACATCATGGCACGAGTGGTGAGCTTAGGCTCGGAGGAGCATGCGCTCTCGGAGGACCACATTCGAAACTTGGTGATAGATCCGAGGCTGAGAAGAATGATTTGGCAGTTCAAAAAGGTTATATATACAAGTGCCTGCAAAATTAAAAAACACAGAGATATATATATATATATATATATATATATATAGATAGATAGATAGATAGATAGATGGGAGCTCTGCGAGAAATACTACAAGGACTCTGTTAGCTTGGGAAAATAAGGGTGGGAAAGGATGTATCAATGGTTTGGGAGTTATAAATTTTCTTTTGAGGGCCTAGTTGTATGAATCCGGTTATAATGCATGACTATGGTTTTCCTTTCTATGACATTCGTAATAGGCCTAATGAATATAATGAGGTTACCAGTTTATATGAATATGAGCATTAATGGTTCTCATGCATACATCTTTCTTCATAGTTCTTTTTCATTTATGTTTATGAATTAAGTATGAATGCTTGTATGAATTCCTTTTCGTTTTTATGTAAGTTCTATAATTTGTTAAGAACTTTATGTCTAGAATGAATGCAAGGATCTAGAAGCCGTTCTGAGCTCTATGGTGCTTGTATGTCTTATTTCCTTTCAAATCTCTTAAACTTGGATCATAGATGATGTTTCCCACTAAACTCACATAAAAGAGAGACTCGGTGCCCACGCATGCCTCGAGTGAGTGCCCAGCGCCCGCTAGGTGATAGGTCGGCATGTATGGGATTTCTTTCCTTTGTGATGGGGGTAAAAATGACTACAATATTATTATACGCTATCATATCTAAAATATTATCCATGCTTACACTAAATTCCTACTTTCCCCAATTTTTCACTTAGATTCAAAGTGTGTTGAAGTCACCCATTATTAATCATTTGAATTGACTACACTTTTTTCTGAAATTAGTAAGATCGGACAGATCCTTTTTCTCTCAACTAGATTATTTGGATGTTGGAAAATATCCATGAATCCTTGTTGTCCTTTACTGAAGTGAAAATGATGGCTAAATGATTAGTAGAATTGGCAATGACTGATACTTTCACCCATTTGTTGTCCCAAAAATTATATATATCGAAGCATTATCGAATCACTACAAATAATATCAACATTTTTCCATAAGTAATTATTAATCTTACAGAGATATACCTTTCATCTTACTCACAGATATACCTTTCATCTTAGTCTCTTGAATTGCCAAAATTTGAGGCTTGTTACTAACTCTAAGATATTTTAATATTATTTTTGTTGTTGTTCAGGCCTCTAATGTTCCATGATATGATCTTCATTTGAAGGATTTGGATAAGGAATTTCTAGGGCCCTTGGTATGTAGTGTTAGTTAGATGCCATCTGCAATTTCTTTTTTAGTGGTTTTCCTTCTACGGTCCCCCAATGTTTACCTTCCTAACTTCTTATTTCCATCCACATCTCTTATGCCTCTAGATCAAGTAGGGGATCTAGAGCATGATGCCTTAGGATATCCCCCTCATTTACCTTTCCCATTACTTTGTGGGGTGAAAAATGTAGTAGTATCTGCATCCTCATGAGGTGGTATAGGTTCCAATTTACTTTGGCATCCAATTCCATCCTGTCATGTGTTTCCTCCATCTCCCATTCTTCCTGTAAGTTGTTCTTTATGTATTCCAACATGCTTGCAATATTATTATCTATGGAGAGTGAATCATATTTCATAACTTCAATGTTGTTAGTATCTTCCATCCGATTTTCACCCTTATTTAACTGTTCATGAGCAATTGTAGAATCCTGATGTTCTTTGTTACTTTCACTTTCTTGATCTTCGAGCAGAGGTATCGATGTCTCTAGCTTAGATGATTATTTAATTGGTTCCTCCATTAATCCAACATTTTCCTTGTATTATTCCATAGAGGAAATATATGACATTTGATATTTAGCTATTTCAGATGTCATAATTGAATTTTTCGCTAGAGGGTGAATGTCTAGTTTAGGAGATATAGAACTTGTATCCTTCCCTTCTTTAGTGGGTGTTTTTGGCTACCAAATCAGTTTTTTCCTTACATATAGGATTATATTCTCTCTATGAGTCATAGGTTTGCTAGATTTTATAATACTCAACTTGATGCCTTTGTTTATTTCCATCAAACAATTTTTATGACCAAATTTGAAGAATTTCTTACATCTCATCATGAAATCTTCATATTCCATAGTTTGTATCCAAAATACATGAAGATATTGTAAGATAATAATAGCAGGAAGCTTTTGATCCTCTTTTATGTTGATACAAATTTGGTGGCATTATCAAAACCAATGAGTGTTCCCAAAGACCTAGCTATCCCGGACAATATGGATTCATCCCATAATTACTGAGGGAGTGTAGGCATGCAAACCCAAATTGGTAAGTTAGTCATGGTTTCTTTATCAAGATTGAATCCGGTGCCCATTTTTTCAAATATAGACCCGTGTTCCCTAGGAACCATGGACCCCCAGTAGGGCCCTTGTCTACTCTTCTTGTAAAGAAAATTTTACCAAAAATCCCTTTAGACATGATAGAGAAATTCAAATTTCCTTTTAGGAATCATTTCCTATGAGCCCAACGTCTTATGGTGTCAATATTAGGCCTAGAACCTAGAAAATTACCAATCAAAGTGCATGAGTGTTATTTTTGACGGTATCTTTGCAAATATCGTTTGGTATTAAAAAGTGTAGCTCTCCATTCGTGTCCACCTAGAAAGGGATGTCAAATTTTGGATTGTCGATTGTATTTTTGTTACTAGACCCCCAAATGTGAGATATTTCACTTTAGCACCTCATCCCACATGAATCCCTTGTTGTTCTCATCCATTTGGAGAGGACCTTCCAGGTGGAATCGAGACAGTATTTTCCCTCCCAAGTGCGAGTTTGAATTTTAAATTTAAGGTGTCACATCCTTCAGACCACTATCCATTCTGTAGAGCATGTGGTGAACTAGTGGGTAACTTATCCTATAGAGCCAACAACCTAGGTTCAAACACATCCCCAGATTCCACATCCTAAAATTAACAAAATATCAAAGTATGTATAAACTTTCACATATTTACGAAATACAAAATCAAGGCTTCTAAGATTTTCTTGGGTTGTTATCACTTTACATTATAAATGTTGTTTTTCAATTTGGTTTGATAGATAGTATACTTCTTTACCCTTTATACACATGTGTTCACATGTTATTTTGAGCATGATCTAGGACATACATAGAGCATTACATAATGATAGGTGCTATTTGACCCCTTTACCTAGAATTCCTATTCATTTGGGAGCATTTATTTTTAGTATATCCAGTTGTTATGGTTCTATTATAGTTCCTTTCTACTTCCTCATTATGCTTGATTACATTTATTGTGTATATGTTATCTTTTGAGCTAACAAGACTAAAACATGTGTCTTGTGTAACGTTAAAATCTCTTGTATCACATGTTTTCATCTATATTGGTTACTCTATCATGATGTCATTATTTAACACTATTGTTTCATGCATACTTATTTGTGTGTGTATTACTTCTTTCGTATTTTCATTTCATGTGACCTATGTAACTTCATTATCATATGGCATCATGAGTGTCCCATGTTTGTGGCATCATGAATATCTTTTTTTCTATTTCTTGGTTTTGTTTGTAGGCCTACGTACCTTGATTGGTTTGTGACACTGTGGGCATTCAATATTTGTAGGATTTACTTCTTATGAGTGACATTGTTTACATACTTCTTGTATTTGATTACAGTATTGTTATATTTCATGAATTTAGACTACTTTTGTTATCAGCTATGTGGTTTTTTATCTATTGCTAGCATTTTATTTCTTGTATGCTATGTTTTCACCATGCACAAAAGCCTTCCTTCTTAAAGGTACAAGATATTCATAGTGGCCACCTTTCCAACATTCTATAGACCTTTATATATTATCATATATCTTGTGCATGGGCACACATATTTCTCTTGAGACAAGTTCTCAACACAATTTTTACACATGACTTAAAGGGGCATTCATTTGGGTATATTATACACTTACAAAAAAACACATAAAAAATATTGGATATGATACATGTAAAAACAATGTATAGATACCTAGAAATCTAGAAAAGCACATAAATTCATAAAACTTACACATGTTTATAACCATATAGATTGGTCAAGACCACATTATACGGTATTGACCCTATCACTGCTTTTTCTCGGGGAAGAAACATCAAATTTATCATTATTATAAAGTTATTAACAATGTTATCTGATTTTTAACACAATTTCAATCTCAATCCACTCAATTCAAACTAGTACATGGGGAAAAAATTAATTCACTTATTTTTTTCCATGTTTTTACTATAGTTTCATAGATCTTGGGGGAACTAGTATCTTTTATTCATCATAATTTCATCACATTTTTTTTTCTATTCAGTTGTGAAACACATGGGAATGTCATGGGGAATCCATATTTTTTTCTACTATGTGTGTCATAATTTACAAAATTAGGCTTAGATCCATCCACAATGGTGTGTTCTGTGTTGTTATGGAATGTATCAAAGTGGCTAGTTATTCTTAGGTAGAATTTCCTTTCCTCTTTCACTCAAGGGTGTTTTGTTTTTGAATAACTTTGATACTTAGTCTTATTCCTTATAAGGGTGTTTCAACACTTCATTCTTCATCTTATCTCTTTGGAATTATGTGTTGGGTTAGATGCACCTAATACTTTGGTTCCTCCTTAGAAAATTGTTGACTGATCACCCCTAATCCTTCAAACAAATTTATTAAAATCAACAATGCAACATCTTCAAGCACAAACAAAGCATGAGAGTTTATCCCTCCATAAATAAACACGGGGTTTTCTTGGTTTTTTATATCTCTATCATTTCATTATTATGTAAATGAAAATCTTTCATGCTGAAATTTACATTTGAGTTAAATTTTGGTTCTTTATATTATACATTGAATATACTTTGTGTTGCGAGGTTTCATGTGAAACATGCCAACACCAAGCAATACATGATTCTACAAAATAAACAATCGGGTGAAGAAAAAGTATATCTACTCCAGTCATAAAATAACACACTTTTACTTACATCGACACCTCTAAGTATGTCATTATATACATGATTCCTAAATAATAAGACTAGACATTAACAACAGTTTTTTTACTCTTTCATTACTTTTGTCTTTCCCACACTCTTATTATTTTATTTTCTAGAATGATCACTTTACTTTTGGACACTAGAAAACATGTGAATGATCACTTTATTTTCTAGAATGATCTCTATATTGACTGTTATAACTCCCGAGAATCCCAAAACTACTATTCATTAAGCTTAAGAGCACCCCGGATGTTACTATCCCCTTTGGGTGCTTCGTCCCTTACCATCCTTTTTATGATTTTAAATTACCGCATCATTTAGTATCTTTTCTAAAGTCTCTTTCATCACTTTGGGTTGTATTTTTATTTGTTAATGACAACATTTAAACAAGGGAATTATATATACATGACTTACTACTATTAGGGGTTGGGTCGATTGGAGCTAAATCTTACTATTTGTTACTTGGGAAAAGAGAAACATTCAAGGACTATATTGATCACTTCATAAGAGGGGATATTTTTAAACTTTATTTCACACATTCATCTTGAGGGAAAAGTAGTTATAACCTTCTATATTAGTGTGACTAGAACAAGGGAAACATAGATTCAAGGGAATCAAACACAATCACACACACACACACACACACACACACACACTACATAGATTATAAAATGTAGTGTAATACTCATGTGAAAATCACATTTGGGTGACTGCTAATGTTAGTCTAACTCAAACATATGCATTATTTATTCCATCTAATGTTTTCTTAATATTTATGCATGTAGCTAAGGTTTTTGTGTAGGTGTAAGTATTACATATGAACCCTATAACAGATTTGATGTGATAAACTGTGAAAGGAAGAAACCAATTCTAAAACCTAAAAACTAGAAGCAGAGCATTTTCCAGACACTCATACCTGGATTTGACACTAGCACTTGGGGCGGTCATGTCCGATGTTTTTCTAGATCCCAATTTCTCGAGACAGATCCTACACGGTTAAGATTCATTCTTCTCACCTTATTTTACAGCCCAAAATCACTCCATATCCCTTAATACAAGCTAATTCATTTTTATCTCCTATCTTGTACAATTCCTTATTATTTTCATGTTAGATATTTCTTGTTAATATTATATTTGTTTGATCTAAGTCCTTTGATTAAGATTTATTATTTCATTAAATCATCTACTCACTATGGTATATTTTCCTTTAAACATGTTATTTCATTTCATAATTAAAGGGGGCAAACGTAGATACTCAAATATGGTAATTCACTCTTTGGCATTGCTAGTTTTGGCAATGCACTCTTGCTAAGAGAAATATACCTTTCCCATTCTTGTATAGTACATTATGAGGCATCATGTTTATCTTTTTCTCCTTGCATACTAAAATTTTGTCAAATTTTGATAGCACAATGTATAAAACTATATAAAAACATCACAAAAATTTCCAAACCTCGATGGATTGTTTTCCTTCCCGGGTATGACCATATAGATAGGTCAAGCTAGTACATTTGGTCCTAACTAAATTATATGGTCTTGAAACAAAATATCCTCCAACTTTAATTTCAAATTCATATATTTCGTTGGGTATTTTGATATCTTTTGGTTTTACTTTCATTGATAAATCGTCTATAGAACCCTACATAAGTAAGTAAACACTACCCCATTTGCTAACCTAAAAATCCTATGGAACTACATTAATACACTCAATTCCTACACTTGTAGAAGGAACCCAAGGCTCCTTAAATCTCACAATATCACATCTACAATCATTAGGTAAAAATATATACATGTTTGAAGCTCCTTACTATGTCAAGGCAAAAATCTCTGTCAAGGCGATAAATATCCTTCCCTCACTTTTGTGGGAATATGGTTGGAAAGAAATAATATAATTCTCAAGGATAAACATAAGCCATCAACAAGTATAGTAAGTTTAGTGATATGGGATATTGGAAACAATCTTTCGATTGTGAAATTTAAAGAAAAAATTGTTATAACCCCTCATAAGAATACCTTAATTTAGTCTCTGGTCCGCTCAATAATCTGATTTATCAACATAACTTAAATAATGCTTTGAGATATTCCATCAAATGGGTTAAACCTAATATGATTTGGGATAAAATAAAATTTGATGGAGATTCTAAAGGGAATCTTGGGTTAGCCAAAGAGGAATGCATTATTAGAAATATCTTAGGTATTTTAATAGTAGCTTATGCAGGTCCTTTGGGTTCTATATCTAGTAACTATGTTAAAGCATATGCAGATTTGTGGTGTTTATCTATGACTACTTCTCTCAATATTAATAAAATTCAAATTTAAGGTGACTCCCTTTACATTGTTTAAGAAATGAGGAAGGAAATTAGAGTTAACTAAAATATTACTAACATTATGAAAGATATTTATAGATTGTTACTTAGGTTTGAGGACTTAAGTATCAATCATACTCTTTTAGAAAGAAACCAATGTGTTGATTGGTTAACCAATTATGGGGTTAAATTCCAATCCAAGTCCTCATGGAAAAATGAGCACACTCTTGAGCACGTATCTTAAGGATTATTAATGATGAGATAAAGTTGTGATATATCAAGTGCGAAGGATATTTGGAAACTTATCTTCATAATTTCCTTCCCTTTTCAGCATGTGAATTTATTAGGTTTATGGGTTGAGAAAGACTACTCTATTTCCATTTTATTGTTTACTCTTCTTCATTTTTTACAAGTTCTGGTTATCGATTTCATCATGGGAAGAGAGCATGTTCATGTGGAGCCATCCTCTTATATAGCACCACAAGGAGATTTTAGTATTTGGTAAATCCTTAAGAAAGGTGGACTCACTAATTATTTATTCAAGCTAAAGGTCATGACTTGGCTCTGTCTTCTAATTTTGTAATGGCATGGGATAATGGAATGGTGTTTTTCATGTGTCTTAGATTGCATGTCACATAACATTTAATCTCAAAGGTGTCGGTCATGGAGACATATGGTATTAATATTTTCAAACACAAGTCAATAAGGATAGAGAAATTGGAAACATTATTTTGTGTGGAGGAAATAATTTTTTTCATGGAGGATGATATTGCAAGGGTTGCTTTACCTTATCATATCATGAAATATATTACCCTTGATGGTAAGTTTTAGAAATTACAAACTCGCCACTTTTCTCTGTTGAACCATTTTCGTCATAATAGAAGGATGAGTATCCCTTTCTACTTGTTTTTCTCCTTGAAGGCATACATTCTATATTTCTATAATGAGAAATCGGTCTCCTGCTCCACCAATGGCTTATTATTTTGTTAGTAAAAGTTGGATATCCTGTATTAGGACCTAGGGTTTTTGAAATTACGGGGAGTTCTAGTGGTGATTTGGAAGGATTTTTTTCATTGTCGGGAAATATTGAATTTGTTAAAAAAGAAGAACAAGAGGAAAATGGATTTTAAAATGGATTCATCTCTTAAAAGTTTATCAGAAGGTTCTGGTATGAATGTCAACATGGAGCACATGACATGAAGAAAATCCTCTATAATTTTGTCTCTCAAAGGTTGGACATGTTGGAAATAGAAAGGCATCTCTAAAGGCGGACAATAAAAACCTTGTAAAAATGGTTAAGATGTTGAAAGAAGAGATGAATGCACATGGACATGAGAGAGGCTGGATGTTCTTCATGATCAAAGTGCTTGGTGATATTTACAAAGCGAAAAATATGAGGCTTATGCTTAGTAGCTCGGATGATGAGGAGACTCTCCTTTAGAATCAAACAATGAAGGGAGGAACAAGCTCAAGAACTAGGATAAAGACCCTTCCCGAATATCCTATGCCAACTTTCTACTTTTTGTTTCCGTTTTGTCTTGGATTTATTTCTCTATTTTTCCTCGTATTTATTTCTTGAAGTTTTTTCTCTGTTGTATGGTGTTGTGAGTCAAATCCTTTTGAATCTTTTTGGTTGGTGTTTTTTCTTTTGTAATTTTCAATGGAAATATTTTGTAATGCCCTTGGAGCCTATTAAACTATTATCGATAAAAAACAATCTCTATCATCCATAAGCACCCAAAGATCCTTTCCCATTTATCTTCACAAGATAAAAACTCAATTAAATCATGGTAAAAACATTTATCAAATCTAATTTCGTTCATTCAGATATCACATGCTAGGTAGAGAATGACATGTGGTTTGAGGCCTCTTTGGATTAGTTCTAACACCGGTGGTGTATAGGGCTTCCCATTGTGAGGAGTATCATGTTACAAATAAAGTAAGTTGATTAATTTATCAAAAATGACAACATACACTAAATAATTAAAATAGATATTTGACACACTTATTTAATGTGGGAAAAAACTATGAGGTAAAAACCCACAAATATATTTCCATTAATGAGGAATTACCACAAATTTGCAATTCAAGAACTCCACTTTTTCACCTCGCTTCTCCATTCTTACAAACTTGTGTTTTACGGGACTTGAGTTCCCTATTTAATTTAGTTTCTTAGGTTTGATCCTTGAAACATCTTTTCATTCATCGGTTGAAAACTAATTAATATAAACCTTAGTTTATATTTAATAAATAAAAATATATTCATATTTTTATTTATTAATTATAATCTATAGTTTATAGTTATATTTAATATCAAAATTAAATTTTATCTTTAGGAACTCATGAGGGGTTAATAACCCACTTAAGATTATGTTCCAACACTCTCCCTTAATGTTAAGTGGGGTTATATTCCAATGTTTCATATTTACGCAACAAGATTTACAATCCTTAAACCATGATGAGGGTTTTAGGATAACATGTCACTTTTGAAGGATTTATAGACTTTCATCATGTTAAACTTACCTTTTTGTATAAAAGGATTTAGAATCCATAAATCAAGAGTGAATAATTTAGGTGAACATGATTTGTAAGACTACATCTCCGGGTTTTTTATGGATAATCTATAAGAATCTTAGGATCCCTTTATAAATTAAGGACCTCCTTTACAAAATGGTTCTTTGTTCATGGACTAAATAATAAACTTAGATAGAGAATTTTGCTTAGATCATAAATATCTTTACAATTCTTTTATGGAAAGGAAGTATAGAGGTGAAAAGGAAAACATATAGTAGACCATTAGGAGGTATCATTTTCATGGAAAATCGACCTCAATGGAAACTCGAAATGACAAGAATTGCTTGAAACTTGTAAAATTTCATAACAAATAATGTATTTGTGAATATATCTACAAATTTATTTTCAAAGCACGATAAAAATGGATATCTATATCATCACAAAATAACCTTCTCTCATATGAAATGTATATGAATCTCTATATGTTTTGTTCACTAATGTTAAATTGGATTGTTTGCGAGAGAAATTCAACTTTGGCTATCACACAAGAGAGTACTTCCTTTAAATTCCATGTGAATTTCTTCCAACGGTTGTTTTTGCGACATGGATTAATTTCATTGCTTCCATTCTAATTCTATATTCTACCTCAAGTAGAAGATGTGGAGACAATTGGTTTCTTCTTGCTACTTCAAGTGATATCATATATACCAAAATTTGAAAAACAAATCTAGGCATAGATTTTCTATCTATGTATCAAAACATGGTTGGGATCAAAATAACCATATAATATAACATCATTTAGAACAAGCAATTTGAGATTGAGAAATAACTCTAGAGTTATTATCTTGGGATATAGTAGGAAAGATTCCTAATAAGGGCATCCCCAACTTTCATTTGATGTGCATATAATATTGTTCTTAGTAATCACACTCTATTTTATTCTAATAGAACATCTTAATACAAAAATGATTTTTATGAAGATTGACTTCTTTGAAAGGATAATTTAATCTCATAATAAATGTATGTACTATTATAACATCATCCATTAATATTTCACACTCAAATAAAAAGGTGTGGTTTCATATCCATTTTGATATCTTAAATTATATTTTATACTTCTTAAAGTAATCTTTATAAGTTCTTTGATGGTGCATTGGGTTTCATGTTAGAGTTATGTATCTTCAACATAAGTGTTGTATGAGTATTTATTCTAATGAATTTCTCATGTATATGATAGTTCCCATAAGATATCTAAAAATACTTTCTATAATCAACATTATCAATAGGGTCAACATCACAAAAATACTACATATTTTAACATTATTATCTCAAAAATATGATAATTAATTAAACCACACATTTGGAAATTTAAATATGTCCAAAGAGAATAATATAATTATGTGTACCATTCTAATTATTCTTCATGTGTTTGGCCTCTAAAAAATAAGATAAAAGGTTATACTTATGTTTAACCAATGAAATCAAAGGTTACTCCTTTTTTACCATTTTGAGGAAACTAACTTAAAACCAAACTCTAAACAATTTCCACATAATATCAATTTTAGAATTTGTGTAATTTGGTTATAGAAACAATTTATAATTTTATATAATACCTTTACTTAGTCTTATATCACAAGATAAGAGACCCTAAATGAGCACTATAAGTATTTATTATGAAGAGCACCAATATTACTCGATTACGTGCAAAAATGTTCTCCATTTCCTCAATGAGCGATGAAGTTTGCTATATTATTATCCTTTTTTTGAAGTGAGTTATAAAACTTTACCCCACCATAACATGTCTTAATTACATAATATAGTCTTATATATTTAAAAATGATTATAAAAACCATACTATTTATATCATACATGTTACATTTGGTTACCACTCCACCAACTACTAAGAATTAGTTTAGATGTATTTTAGTTATGTAGTATTCTTCTAAAATCATAGTTTACACATTCTAAATCAAGAATTGTATGTTTAGGTTTAAACTAGTCAAAATAATAATATTTTGCAAAAAAAAACAATGCAAACACCACATAATTATATGGAAAGTTGTGGCTACAATAATGTGGAAGACATGAATAAAATATAATATTAAACACCTAAGCAAAGGAGACATGAATGAAAATATGGATACCTCAATCCACAACCCCAAAATGTTTTAAGGGAACCAAAGATAACAACACTCCAAAATTACCAAGAACACAAAGCTCACAAACACACTTCTAGTATTTTGATGAGGATCTCGCAATTGTGGAGGTGGAAAAGGTACATATAAATTTTCAAGATGAAATGTATTTCCAAGTAGGAGGATAAATAAAATTTTCCGTGTAGAACTTGGACAAGGAAACCCATAACTGGAAAGGACCTCAAAACCTAAAGGCAACTTCCCGAGTTTGCAAAGTGTATTAACCCGGAGAGAAAATAAAAAAGTATGACAAGCCATACAAGTTTTAGTTGAAGGGAACAAATAATGGGAGCATCATAGATATTCCACATTGTCAAGAGAGAGAAACATGAATTTCCTCACGTAACTCATCCCAAAAGACCAATGTGGTTGTTGGAATGTTTTAGTAGAAGGGCTTGAATATGATATTCCACATTGCTTGAACTTGAACTACTGAAACTGTGGTTTTAGTAGAAGCACGTTTTTTAATAAATGCGGGTCTTTATTTTTCAGGAGAATTAAATTGGAGAGTCGATAAAAAAAATATGACATCATCAGAGAAGTAGACATTTTAGCTCCTTTGTATCTACTGAAGAGCTCATGGAGATTACCAGATTACTACTGCAGTGAGTAGGAACATGCGAGAACTTCTGAAGTTGATACTGATTTCCAATATCATTAGGTAGGAACGTGCTGGGGAAGAAATATTTCTGGGAGGTGGTTTGTCATGAAGAAAATTTATCTGTTTTCTAGAAAACATCTAGATAAGCTTGAAATACTGCTACTATGTACACTCTTCTAGTCCATAAGTATAAAGTCACATTTTTACCGAGTTCAAAAGAAAATTTTCAATTAAAAAATGCTCTATAATTTTAATCTGATTCTGATAAATTATCTTCGAATCAAATGTAGGACATAAAAATCTGCCGGGCCATCGTAAGGGACTTGGATTGCCATGATAATGAGCCAAGTTCAAGCCCTTCTTCCTATGCACATGTACTTAAGCTACCATATGAACATGAGCATGTTTGGGCCAAGAAAATTGACTTCTTAGCCTACATGGCTCCAAGTTTGATGGTTCATTCCCATGTGACCGAGTTCTAATACGAGAAATCAAGTATAGAGAATTGGTTAAACATGAATGAAATTGGTCGATACGAGCCTTGGAGAGCTTCCCAGAAAAACTACATATGTTATTATCATAAGGAACAGCTTAACTGTTTCTAGGTAGCTGAACAATCTGCCATAAAAATTGGGCACAATAGGGACATCATCTTTTCTTCCTTCAGTAGTTTTATTCTACACCACTACCACTCGACCCTACAACTCATTAATTGCATGATCTCTCAAATACATCGTGATCTAAGAAACAAAACATATTTTGAATCTAATCTTCAAAAATCTAAAAAAATAGAAGAGCACATTGCTTTGTTGTTGGATTTGTAGACGATGTATCATCATAAAAACTGATCACGCCCTTTCCATTTGCCGTATCCCTACCAGTGCTCCTGCCTGATTTCTTAGAATGAAGGTTATTTTGAATTTAATTATGTCGCACACACAGCTCAAGCCTTTGGACCTGCAGATCCACTTTTGACAAATTGAGAATTCTTTATGATCAAGGTGATCAATCATTAGTTCATTCATTCACATTCCTCTGCCAATTTTTCCTGGGTATGATTTATTTTGGATAGAAACCAATTTTTTTTTTTTTGTTGTTCGCTGCTAATTTGAAGTGTAAAGATTGTTGTGAGCACACCAAACCAAATAGAATATTCTCTTTTTGAATTATGACCCAATACACTCTGTGGGTAATAATGTTGAAAAAGAGGATTTGTTCTTTAATGATCCTACTTTTATTTTTCACTTCATATGCACAACAACCGAGTGGAAACGACACTAGTTTTTCCTTCTCATACTTTACCCATAAAAACAACCACCATTTGATATATATGGGAAATTTTGTGATGTATGTGGGAAATTAGAAGAATCCTTAGTTGTGACTTGAAAATCTATGCTTATATATTTTATAGATAATTAATACTTGTTATGTAGGGTTACAATTCCTTAATCTCTTAGATCTATTTTTACGTAATTGCTATTGCATTTTTCTTATTGAATGAAAAATTAACTCGACCAATGGCCACAATGCTAAAATTATAGCTTAGTATTTTTGTTTAATTATTGCTTTAATTTACTTTAAATGTTCAAGTTCATCATACGAGATTCAAGAGATTTGATCGAAGTCCAAAATTGTAATAACAAAGTGATTAAAATATTTTGAAATTCAAGAACTTGGCTCCAGTTTGAAATACCTACTGTAAAGATAACTCCAAACAAAAACTTGACAAAGGAAAGTATTAAATTATTATAGATAATTTACTTACCATAACTCTACAACCACTAGTGGGCCACTTGAAAGGAACTAAAACATTTTAATATCTCCTCCTCGAGTGTGAGAGAGATGTGCAAAACAATGATAGAGAGTTGTGCGGAAAAAAATGAGGGGCCCCATTTTTATAAACCGAGTAGGTTTTAATTACCCACCAACCTTATAATGGTTTTAAAATTTTCTAAATTAATTATTTAACTAAATTAATTTATCTTTAATAAATTTAATTTTATTGTACTATTTTTATTTACTAATGCTTAGTTGGGTGTGTTAGCACTTCATCTAGACAAAGGTCCAAACGCTCACGTGAAGCGTGTGAAACCACCAAGTCCCTCTTTAATTACGTATCAAGATGTTTGTGTCATGCATTTAATCATTCATATGAAAAGATAACATTACACAAAGAATAACTTGAGTAATAACATGTATAATATAAATTAAACAATCATCCATAAGTATAATCAACCAATCAATAGAGTTTGTATTAAGCTATCCATCACATGACCATTCCATTACATTTACTTTCAACTAATTAAATCCATGAACGCATCACTTAGTGTTAGACACACACATACTCTTACATTATAGTTGCATACATTCACACAAGACACCCTACAAATAAATGTGACACTTATTTATATACATTGGGACTTTCCTTCACCGCTTACACGATTTAATTCTAACAATAAAAGTCCAAAATATAGTTCACATGCCTTTTTAACTCCTTTAACTCTAGATTAAGCTATAAATAGCCCGACCTCATCCATTATTTGATCTTATAATTATATGTCTTCTTCGCATGCACTTTAATTGTGGTCGGCGCCTAATCTATTTATGGATGTGCCTTGCATGCTACACCAAATATGCTTTTCCTATTTTTATCCTTTACCGAGAAATCAGCTAAGTCATGAACCTGTGTGCATGCGCGAACCCTTCCGCACTGATCTTATTTTCCCTCGCGCACATACCTTTCACACACCGACTCGTATATGTTCGTCATTTATGCTTGTGCTTCCGTTCCTCTTGACCTTAACTATTTTATCAGGTCTATACGTGCCCTCCTAAATGCGGTCTTCAAATTCCACGTATGGCTAGTACTTAGCCATTTCTCTTCTCAACATTACCCCACACTAGGAGTATTTTCCGTCCTTGGCAATAACATGAACCAAAGTATATATCCTCTAAAGAATAAGCTGAAAGAATGAGACAATCCTTGAAGAATAAAGAATATAGGGGCAATTACCCCACTAAATCAAAGAATGAAGAATTTTATCCTCCATCTGCACATCCAAAATTATACCTTAGAAGATGAAAGGATTTCCTTAAACTCTCTTCTTATTATATTTTCCAATAGTTTTCACCCTCAAGCTCTCTAAAGCATCCTTATCTGGCACCGTCTCTATGATATCTCGGTATCTTCTCCAAGATTATCTTGTCAATCTTCTCCTTAAGCTCATTAATTAATACATCCAAGTCTCCTACAAGGCCTTCCAAACTATCTAACCCTGCACACCACCAAAGTTTGGATATCCTTTAGCCTTTCATCTATAGCGATGCACTTGGATTTTATCAACCCTCTCTTCTTTGCGACCTCCTACATCACCTTCTTATGCTTGGTCTTATTGGTGTTCACTTGTGGCTTGTATTTTATTTAACTCCACCTCTTCATCTGCAGTGCCCATGTTTTGTATCGGAGAGAAATATTGGCGAGTTCTCAAAACTTTCTCTACCATTTGCGCGGCCTCCTTCACCTCCGCGACCAATGCCTCATATTATTCAGTTTTTCTGTTGACCTTTTCTTTTATCGACTTGTCCATTTCTTCAGCTGACGTCCCCGACCCACTTTTCACCTTCGACTAGCAACATCCAAACCATTTTTTTAAATAATCCCTTTTTGTTGCATAAACTGGTTTATCTTGTTTGACCAAGTCTGGGGCACGTGTGCATAGTATTATTCACTATGTCTCGTTGCTTTATCGTATGCACCAGTTGTTCTATTCTTTTCACAATTCAACTCCTCTACAAGTTGTTGGTTTCTCAACCCATTGTGATGTATATCCTGTTGCATCCTCCTTACCACAGCCCCTTTATCAATATTTCTTCTCTCAATTCAACGACCATCTTGTTTAGCACATTGGTAGCTTGTTCACATGTCAGCTTAGTAGAATCGACCATGGGGAACACCTTTCTTGGTTCATTATTCAGATTCATCTCTGAGTAAGATTCATTGCTTAATTCAAATTTGGGCTCCTCCATGTGGATTTGCATATTCCATGAG
The DNA here is from genome assembly GCA_018340775.1 of Taxus wallichiana var. yunnanensis. Lineage (NCBI taxonomy): Eukaryota > Viridiplantae > Streptophyta > Pinopsida > Cupressales > Taxaceae > Taxus > Taxus wallichiana. Next base: position 950,767,214 of record CM031234.1, read on the forward strand.
AGAATATTCCTTGTGTTCAAGATGGCCTCAACCTTATTATAAAAATTTTCCAATAGAATAGGTCCTCTATTAGTACTAAAATATGAAATTTGGCCCTTAATAACTTTTTCTTGTTATCAAGGTATGACATCCGGGGTACTTATGGGATTTTGCATTGTTTCCTTCCTCCTACGCATGTCTTCTTCAAGGTTTGTTGCACAATATTAATTTATTCATGGCTCGCCTCCCCTTTAGCCCCTTGGCCTTCCCAATGACCTATCCTTCATCACTCTCTTCTTCCTCCTCTTTTCCCTTATGCTTCTCTTTTCATGCACTGTGTGTATCCTTGTCTTGTTCTAGGCATTCACCTTCTTCCCGCACATGATATTTCTCATGCTCTTCCACTTTGATGCATGGTTCCTCCTATATCATCTATTCTTCCTCATCCAAATTGTGAATGATGTGGGGATTTTCCTCCTATGTTGGCATCATCCCACACCCTTCTTGAATTGGAGGTGCGCACGATGTGCTTTCTTCTGGTGCTCTCTTTGCATCATATTTCTTTTACCATGGTCCAGCTGACCCTTGGTTACATATTCTTCTTCTTCATCTCTTGGATGAGTTATCTCACGCCTCCACTTCGAGGATCTTCATAGTATGCTTTCTTGGTTGATGTGGCATGTCAACATCCTCCGCATCGACCTCTTTTATATCCTTTATCTTTGGTCGTAGGTAGACATAAAATCCACATGCCTCTTTTCTAACTACCAAGGTCAAAATTGGACTAAGGTCCATACTATTAGTCTCCATGGTATCTAAGTACGATGTATTTGACACATATCCATACATCTTTCACAACGTATAATATTATGTATCAATCTTGTCTCGCATTAAATTTTTAGTGTTGCACGTCCTTTATTCTATTCACTACACATTTGAAATTTTTGGCTATGAATGCAAACACTGTTTGCACCATGGCCCCATTTCTTTATTTTTCATTATAAATCTACCAAGGAAAAGTGTTTCATTATTGTAGTCTCTTCCTATTTATCCAACAATGATGGAAGCTCTCTTCACATGTGTCTTTCATTCTCGAACACCTTGTGCACTCTTCTATACCACTTCTTGAGGTGCACCTTGTGGGGGTTATTGATTCCGTCATCACAAGTAAAATTGGTAAACCGTTTTACTAGGTACTTCTCCTCAATGGGGTGAACCACATATTGTCTTCTCGGGCCATCCGGTACCCCTATCTCCCAAAATACTATTAGTAAGAGAATCAAATCCCAAGTAGTCTTGTATCCTTTCTCTTTTCGTGTCTTAGCCTCCTTGATGATCCCCTCAACTATCTACAAGGTGATATACTCTTTCTTGTGTTCCATCTTATGTGTAATATGGAGGAATTTCTTGTTTATTTTCCTCCATCTTTCGAAGCTCCCATATTACAATTGACCAAGTGCGTGGAAACTCTTGTGCCGAGGTAGGAAATTTTATCAATGCTTTGAATGCACAATTTCCCCTATGATAATACAACTTAGTGGTTGTCTTCTCTATCTTTGTTTCATCACACAGTCAAGGTCTATCTCCTCACCAATGTCACACAATCCTATCACCCCGCTTATCAACCTAACAATCAGTCATATCCTTCTTACTATGAATTAGAAATAGTCTTCATGCATTCACAATGTCAAGCATTGAAGAGACACACACGATCCCCAAAATAAGGTATTTCATACAATTGAAGGACCCTTAATTATTCCAATTTCTCGCACATCGAATCATCCAAAGACAATATGTCCTTCCATAGTCCTTATACTCAATTCTCATAAGACATTGTTATTGATGTATGTCTCATGCCCTTGCATGCGGTGGTTGTTTTTGTAGATATTTCACCTTCGCGGTTGTGATTCCCAAGGTTTCTCTACCATTACCTCCAGTAGATATTGCATCTCATAAAACCAATCTTTGACGACTCATCAACATTCTTCTTGTTCTTCGGTGCTCTTCTTGGTGCCATTGTATCTTTTTCATTGGTTTAAGTTCTTCAACTTGCAAACTCATGTTCTTGAGGTTCCAAAACTTCCACACCTAATTTCTCTAATTATTTTCTTCCTTTATTGATGCACTTCCACACTTCTTACTCAACCCTTACACTTTCTTACTTCAAATTCATGCCCTAATTCAGCCTAAAAAAATATGTTCCCTAGATCTATGTCTTCACATGTGAACCCTAGATTTGTGTCTTTCCTTCAAACCTTCACCTAGCTTCAAATTATCATAAGGATCTCTCTACCATCAAGGTTTTGTGCTTGCTCTTTAATCACTCTAGTTCACACATTGTTCAAAATTTTTATAGTTCATTCTTCATACTTCACACTTTTTCTCAACTAAGCTCTTCTATCACACAAGTTCTCAAATAGAAAGGTAGGAATGAATTTTTTATCATCCCTTTTATAGATTTTCCAATTTCCATTTGTATTAAGTGCACTCAACTACCACTATTTCCCATATTCAAAACAAATTTTCTACTTTCCCCACATTTTACTAGCTCAAGTGACATCTTCGTGCATGAGAATCCATAATCTTCTCGGAGTGCTACTACTTTCCACATTACAAAACCTCTTACGCGCACCTTCCCGCATCACACACATTCTTCCTCTCGTGCCACTTTTCAAGTAGTCTACCTTGTTTTTTCCTCCCTCACATTAAAATGCACGGTTCTCTATTCATAATGAGAAATTTCACTTCTTCAAGAACCAACACATTTTCACCTTACTATCCAATCACAAGAATACTAGCTTCATATGCCATAAATTTTCTCACACATACTTGTTTATGCTTATAACGAGCACCTTAACCTTCTTTCGTGCACCTTTATCTCATCATGTTGTGCACATTTATCAATTTTTTATTAGTTACCATCCTCCCATTTTTCCTATCGCGAAATGTTACCTTCTCACCCCACACTAAAAGCACATGCGGTCCTTTATGCATTAGTCAAAAATAGAGTAATCAACTCTTGCACGTGAATGCATTTATTACAAAAAAATAAAGCTAAAAAAACATAAAGGTAAATATAACCTAAGTGGAAATACTTCCTTATTACAAACACAAAAGAATCTTATTTATAATAGGGCTTGATCCTACCCCATTGAAGTAATCCGAAACATGGTGCCATCCAATGCTTGTAATGGACATGCGCCTGATTCCAATATCTTGGTTACTAAAAATTGTCCAACCAATATACTCGAGGTTCTCAAAATGGCGTGCAAAATTTTATTCATATAAGAGCACCATCTTTATGACCTTGAAAAATGCATTTTTAATGTGCCTATCATGTCAGGCCTTTTGTCTAGATTTTTCTCGTATTTAAATCCATATTACAATCACGCACCACTCATCCAACTGTATTATCTTATCCATGTGCTCATCCACTTCTTTATCATCATCAATTCCTCCTACATGCATAATACGCATGAAGGGTAGCATTAATTCTATAGGAAAAAATCCTCCACATGAAACACCAATTAAAAATGTGTGGCCTTATTTAACCTCTTGTACGTAATTCTATATGCCAATAACACAATTGTTACCTTATCATACCAATATTTCTTTCCTACATCATAGATCATTGTCAATGTTTGTACAAAAATATTATTGAAATAATTTGTAGTTCCATTGGCTTGTGGGTAATAGGGGTAGTATTTTGATGAGCTAACATGGACTCTACTAATAATATTCAAATTGTTTCATTCAAGAATTGAGTTCCCCTGTCACTAGTAAGGCTCAATGGACAACCAGTAACTACTAATGATATTTTCCCATAAAAATATCATTGTTATAGTTGCAATGCAATCCTTTGTGAGAATTGCTTCTACCCACCTTGTCAAGTAATATATGCATGTAATGATATAACACATGCATGTCCTCATGTAACTAGTGCAATTGAACCAAAAAATTAAATTTCCCACTTCTCCAATTGTTATGCACTTGTTATAGGTCATATCATTATCTCATATTGGTGTCTTGGTTTACCTATCCTCCAAAATGGTCACAATCCTTGAAAAATCATCTCCCACCATAAGCTCGCTAATAAATAATATCATGTACACCGTATATTTTCCCGCATAGTGTCCTCTCACAATCACACCATGTGCCTCTTCCATTATAGCTTCGCATTCATGTTCCAACACACATCGGCATAAGAATTTGTCTCTAATCATCTTGTAGAGGTCCCCTCTAATCAAATGGTAAGGTGCCATGTGAATGGAAAGCTACTTCTTTTCTAGTGTGTTCATTCCTTTAGGAGCAATTCTAGTGCGCAATAATACCGCAATATCCTCCAAGTCTATTGGCATATGGTGTAATCTAAATAACCAAACATCCAAAATGGTATCTTCTATGCTTGGCATGTCCTCTCCAAATTTAATCCTTGATAAATGATCTAGTCCCAAATCACTTTTACCAAGATTTACTATTATTGAAAAATCTAGACTCTTAGAATAGGAGGATCCAACAATAGATGTGCCTTTGCAAAACTAACATATTCACCAAGTATTTAAATGTCATGTGATTGGTATAGAATATAAATGGTGTGGCCAATAAGTACAACATAAACTTGTGAAGAGTGTATACCATTGAAAATTCTTCATGCTCTGTAGTTGTATAATTATGCTCGATCGGTGTTAGATTCATGCTTGTAAAATAGATGGGGTGATCAATATTACATTTTCTTGGCTATGCTAAAACCACACCAATGGATATTCTGAGGCATATACATGGACACGAAATGGTTTCTTACAACAAGGGAAGCGTAAGATAGGTGCGATGGTTAACTTCTTATTTAAAGTCTCAAACACAAGTTGTTACTCATCTCCTCAATAGAATTCTCCCTTGTCCTTTAGCAATTCCTCAAGTGGTGCTGAAAGATTTTCATACCCCTTAATTAAATTTCAGTAATAACTGTCTATCCAAGGAATCCACGCACTTCACTCTGATTAGTTGGCTCCTCTAACCCCAAAATAACTGCAATCTTGGGTGGATCTACCAAAAATCCTTCCTTACGATAATGTGTGAGAGTAAAGTACCAAATGGTGTTACAAAGATACACTTCTTAATGTTCACAAAGATGCTAAGTTGCCTTCATATTTTTAACATTAACCCTAACTAGTCACAATGGTCTTTAACCAACCAATAAATAGTCCAATCATCCAGATATACCTCAAGAAACTTGTGAATGAAGTCTTGAAATGATTGAACAATAATACGTGATAACATCACTCGACACATTATTTAGGCCAAAGGGCATAACTATGTAAGCAAAACATCCCCATTTAGTTGTAAAGGTTGGCTTCTCCTATTATTCATGTGTTATCCTCACTGATGATATCCACGAGAATCCATCGTGAATGAATAGATCTCACACCTTACAACACCTTCTAGGATTTCCTCGAGTGAACAACATGGGAAAAGGATCAATGACACATGCGAATTAGTACTCTATAGTCAACAAAAATTCTTATCCTTCCATCCTTATTAATGTTGATAACCATAAAGCTTATCCATTATGAATCTTCAATGGGCTCAATAATGTCCACCTTTAGCATCTTGTCAATTACATCCTTTACCTTGATGCACATATTAGGATTCATCCGGTAGGTCCTCTTATGGACCAGTCATGTGCCATATCTAAGATTTATTTTCATTTCACCTAGTGATGGATGCACACCCTTTAAATCATGGTATCCTTTGGGAAATAGATCCTGAAATTCATATGGTAGCTCAATTATTTTTGCTACCTCTGGTTCAGACCAATAATCACCAATAATCATCTCCTTTGAGTGCATCCTCGGTTCCAAGAATTTCTTGGTCTTCAATGCCACATGGTAGGAACATGCTTGCACTCATTAGCAAAGTCTAATACCTCACATTATCCCTTTGTGTGCTTAGTATCTAGGTCCTTGAATTCTTCATCATCTATGAGGTAGACAAACTTTCCTTTTTCCTCACCATGTCTTCACGTGCCTCAATATCAACCTCACCAAATAAATGAGTCATAAGTTCCTCAACCTTTGTGTTATCCCCTAATGTAATGTGCTATATAATTTTTAGATCTTTATGAACTAGTGGCTTAGTAGAAAAGTAATCAAAAGTATGGGTGATACCTAAAGTTAGCTCGTACCAATTATTCGTTTCCTACTTCATCTTAGATGTACATACCAGGAACACGTGCATAAACACAATGTAGGATAAAAATTATGCACCCACAGGATGGTGACATGATGTCTTGACCCTTTTTCTAATTCCTTTCACAATTGTGAACATGTACCATTAGAGAATTCTTCCCATCATAATCGTGTATCTAGTGAAGGGAGATTATTTTTGAGTTTTTTTTTTTCAAGAAGCTCACTCTAATCTTGTGTACAACCAAGTTATCCCTATGAGTATACCAATAACATGATGTTGTACCTCTCAATGTGTACACCAACATAAAATATTTCAGGCTTCTCTTCTCCAATATACATCAATGAGCTCTTTCCTAACCACTTGATTGGTTGTGGTGTAATTACCCTTGTTTCTCTTTCCCAAAATTTGTGACAAACCATATCATATGTACCATGATCCTAATTATCACAAGCCACGCTAGTATTTTCACTTATGGAATGTGTTCCTTCCCATTGAAGAACACACTCTTTTGATAGCTCCATATTCTCTAGGTTGTGCACCATATGCACATAAAACCTATTAAGATATTCCTCACTTATGGGATATGTGTAAGTCATAGTATTCATATCATCCATTGGTATCACAACGTACTCCTCCTTAATCTCAAATATCACCTAGTACTTGTTAAAACATAAGTCTGCGTTGTTGGCATAATACAAAGGATAACCTAGTAATGTAGGGATGCTATCTCTGCTTCACTAGGTCTAAGACCTCAAAGTCACCTAGTGGTGCAAATTAACTTGCAGCATCAATTAATATGATGTTCATTAATCTTCTTTCATTTAATAATCAGACCTAGGGACACAAACTATCAATATTTCTAGTGTTGTATGCACAATTATAGATGTTTGGGAGGTAAAAAGGTAAATTGTTATCACTACAATTAGGAAATAACAATGTTGGAAATGAAATAGATTATGACTGAAAGTAAATATTATGGCTAATAAATAATCATGTAAAATGGAGCATAGATAAAGAAATGGACTGTTGCTAATCTAATCATGCGAGGAATTAAAACAACAAACAAAAGGAGAGGGTTAGAAAACTGCAAGTGGGCTCTACCTTGGGTGATAGTCCCTCCTAAGGCATGTGTCCACTACAAATTAATAGAACTCGGACTCTTATTTCATCGAATGAGGATTATAAGTGGAAAATACAACCAATTCTCTACTTAAGGATCGATCTATCTATGTATCTCTCTCCATATCCATACAACATTAATCTTCCCTTTTTATATATTTCATTATAGCAGAGGTGTAAAGAGATAGAGTCCTAATAGGAGTTCCAGTTGGATTAAGTGGAAGATATTAACCAAAAAATCCAAAACATTACATGCATGCAACAAAAATATTTAGTATATGTTCTCATACAATCACGCAACTTAACTAATCGATCAGTCGATTAACCCATTATTAAGTTATGAGTTAAATCAAATAGTTCTTTCTTTGAGTTACTGACACATAATCGAGGTGATGGCATTGAGTCTTAATATTTTTCTCATAACCATTTATTCCATTGACATGTGCAAGCTTAGGTGTAGTGTCCACGTTGTGTAAGATCCCTAGAATCATGGTTTTATGTATGTGTGTGACCTCCTTTGGCTACGAGACACTTTGATCCGGATGAGTCCCTTTGGCTGCATGTCGCATTACTACGGATGACCTCTTCAATGTGAATGAATTCCATTATATGCATGTCGATTCTTTGCATATGGATCCTTTGTTGTGAATGAGTTATTTTGGTTGCATGTTAGTTGTTACGTATGGATCCTTTGTTGCATGTTAGTTGTTGCATATAAAAATTATTTGCAAACAAGGCTGATATTTATATAAAGTACCATTTAACATCATATTGCAACCCAAATAATAAATGCATACTCATAATCCAAAAATAAGGTAAGCTTTAGTAATAATTATATTAACTAATATTCATGCCATGAGTTCAAGCTATAGTGAAAATGTTCTAGTAGTATCACCAAGAAATACAATTTTAGGGTTACAATTGGCTAAAAAGTATACAATAGATGAGGTGTTTAAAAGGGAATTAAAACAACTCATCACCCCTGATGTAACATCTTGAATTTCCTCATTCACTTTTATTCATCTCATCCTCATGTTTCTTTATCTCCATTTGTATGATGTTGCATAAACGTCTAAATCTACTGGGGTAGATGTTCCTTCATGTGCGGTGAAGAAGTATCATTCATCCCTTTTGTATATTTTCATGAATCTATCCTATATTTCATCATCTAGTTCCTTGTTACTAGACCAGTGTGGTATAGGATAGTGGAATATTGGTGCATAATAACTAATGGGAAACCAAAATTTTCCACATACTTTAGAAACTTCAATGTATTATAGTCATTTATTTACCCTTAATACTTCCTTCTAACCCCAAGTCCATTGACCTATCACCCAGCGGGTGCTAGGCACTCACCGAGGCACGTGTAGGCTCTGAACCCCTCCTTTATGTGATATTTGTGAGAAGGTTCCGCCATCAATGGAGGATGACTTTCAGAAGTAGAAGTAATTCATTTAATTAAAAGGTAGAAGACGCAACTAACAGATCTACACATTAATGCATCATAGAAGCTAAATAACATTGTAAGAAGTCTAATAAACTAGATATGGGCCATGATAAGTCATATAACATGAGGGTTTACACCCATAAATAAGTTATTCGAAATAACCCACATATATATTGATTTAAAGGAGTTATGGTAGCCACATTATAGTCAAAAGGGTCATCTCAAACCATATACAATAAATGACAGAGACTTAACTCCTATAAGATTCTTTGATATGAGATCCTAACTATACTTTTCCCATTTTAACCCTTGTTATAGATCCCAGTACCATACATAGTCTTATGGAATCCCTTACAACCTCTAGCACTAAGTGCTCTAAACCCTAGCATTACTGCAACACTTCGTTACTCTCCTTCTCTTTCTCTACATTCTCTATGCATTCTCTCTGTATGTATGTCTCTATCTCTCTCGTGTCTATCTCTCGACCCAAGCATATCTTTATATAAGATCATCGACCACCACCATGCCTTTTCTCTCTAAGAGTAGATCACATGCCAAGTGTTTATGTGGTCCTCCATTAGTTATTTTTTATCTCTTTGCAAACCCTTCAATCTCTATAATGATGTTTTCTGGGAATATTCCCTACGTGGAATATCCTTTTCTTGACCTCCAAGGTTCCAAGATGGCACCTTATCCACTCATCATGCCTAGTCGGGTCCTCACTTTTCCTCAAGTGCCTTTAGAATTCTAAATATGGTTAAGTCCTTTAAACCCATGTTTTGCCTCCCACACATGCCCTAACTTCTCCTAAACCCTTCTTAAACCCCTTTTTTCTACGCACTTTCCCTTGAGAACCCTTCTTCTCACTGGTCTTCTGCATGCAGTGTGCCTCTTAGTAATTATCCAACATTTAGATCCCAACATCACCCCACACTATATGTGTTCTCCATCCTAGAAACATCCTACTTCTTCAAAGAATAAAGAATAGTGGAACTAGGACAATTTGAATAAAGAATGAAAGAATAGAAGAATCTACTACTACTATAGGAGGAGTGGGAATTCCTTCTTCACTGTTGCCTCAATCTTTTCCTAGGCATCTACCTCCCCTATTCCCTAGCTGAAGTAGGTCACCTACTAGAGCGCTCACTTCATCAAAACTTAATTCATTTCTCTTAGCATTTAGTGTATCTACAATGCCTTCTAGTTGCTTGTCTAAGATCATCCAACGTGTCCATTCTACAAGTGACCTGGGGATATAGCTCCTTAAGCTGATTCTTAATAGAACCTCACAAGGTTTTGATTTCTTCCAACTTTTTCTCAACCTTGGCTAGGATCTTATCGCACTCCACCCTGTTGCCTTTGTTATTTTCTTGAAATTCCTTCAGATCCACCTCATGTGTAGCAACCAATATTCTTGTTACCCTATCTCTCATCAAGACAATGGTCATAAATATCCTCAACAATTTATGTGGTAGTCTTTATAGGAGAAAAGAGATCAAAATACCAAGTAAATGTCTCCCCAATATTCCATTTTTCCGACTCCAATGCAAGTGGCCACCTTTCACCGGTGAGGAGTGGCCACCTCTCCATGGTGAGGATGTGGGTCAAGTCTTCCAAGAATTGCATGGTTGAATCGTATTTTTTTCAAGCGGGGCCAGGTTTGGGTGCTTTAAGATTATGGAGTCTAAAATAATCTCTATTTTCTTATGGATATCACACACCTTTACCTTTTCCTCCCTTAACTCACACCTTAATTGTGCATTGATCAGCTCCTCCTGCTTTAACTCCCTATCTTTTCAATGATCTCTTCATTTTTCTTCTCAAGATCTTCCTCCAAGACCCTTATTCTATCATTTCTCCAAAGAGCCTCACCAACACTCTACTAATACTTCGTTGAGTGCATTACAAAATTTCTCAATAGACATTTTTGGGAATTCACCAGAGGGTTTACTCCCTTGGTATATGGTATCTTCATCAATGCCTCATGGTTGACCTCAAATTGGGCTCATCAACATGGGACTCAAAATCCCAAGACAACATCTTCCTCATGTGTGGGTATGCACCCTCTTCATCAAAATAAGACCATGTAAGGAGTTGGTTTGAAGGCATGGTACTTTGGAAACATGGATACAATACCTTATTTGGATCATTTATGTAAGTCATTTCTTGGTCCTGCACGACTACTACGCCCTTTCCACCCATGCGTGCTAACTTTGGGAAGCTTAGTGTTAAGTTGGGGTCTCGCCCATGCTTCCATATTACTTTCCCACACTTTCACTTTCCTCCATCTCCTTTAGTACTTCTTCAAATGTTTCACTCCACCTATTGATCCACCAAGTCTTTTATAATTCCTGTTACCTCCTTCTTCGCAACATCCTCTATCCACTCCTTAGTCAAGCTTAGAGTCTTTTGATCATTCATGTTTACTTCTTCACTTCCCCCTTGTCATGAGCGCCTCCTTTGTCCTCATCTCATCTTCTCTTCATTCCCTCTTCCTTTGACTCATGTAGCATCATACAGGAGGATGGTTCTGAGCCTCACCATGCTCTTCATCATCCTCATCACCCTTTTTGGCCTCCATGCTCTTTATTTCTTCTAAGTCTACCTTTTTGTTACTCTTTGCTTCTTCCTAACTAGTGATTCCAATATAGGAGACTCTTATTTTTATTCTTCCCTAGGTGACTCCTTTCTTTCTGGTGATTCTTATTTCACATGGGACTTCTCTTGCTCTGGTGCCTCTTCCTCAGGTGTCTTCTCTTTCTATTCTACAAGTGACTTATTCCTTCATGCATAGGTGCTTGGTTTTATACCCCACTCCTACGTGCCTACAAACTGCATTATATGTGTACTTGGTGCTTTTTTCTCAGGGGCCTCTCTCTCTCCCTTTTCCTTGGCATGGCCTTCTTCCTTATGGTGGGGTCTTCTGTGATAGAGATATAATTTTCAATGTAAGAGCCTTTCTCATACTTAGGCCTTATACCAGGTATACCCTTGTTATGGTCCTCCCAGCAACAGGAAATTTCACTGAGCTTCAACATATGTACATCATGGGAGACATACTTCTCCACATAGGCACACTTCTTTGGATATATCAATGTTTTGTGCATCTCACATGGTAATCTTGGTCTATCGTGATGAGGTCAAACCTTAGCTTCTTTTCCTCTTTGAATCGATTGACCCCATCCTAGAAGTATTGTGTTGTGAAGGAGAACGAAAATTTGCACCAAGGACCCTTGGCACCATTTTCTAGAGTAAACATGAAAATACAAAATTTTGGTATATGGTGAATTCATCCTCACCTTACATTAAAATAGGTAATTTCTTGGGTATTCTCCATTTAGCGCCGAATGTGTCATGCATCCACTTATACCATTTTTCTAGGTGCGCCTTGTGGGCAGCCATCATGGTGTCACAAGTGTATTTCTCAAATATTTTTGAGGGGAAGGGTTCTCATCTAGGTACTCCCAAACAAATTTATCTAGCCCATCAAGCACTCCAATCTTCAAAAAATAAAATGGTAAGGAGGACATTACCAAACATGATATTTTCTCCATCACGCGTGGCGTTGATGATTTCTTCTGCTATGAAATCCGAGAGGTTATAGATGGTCCCTCTCGAGATCTTATGGAAAATGTTCAACCAAGCCTTGTTGATATGTGTCCATCTCTCCTACCCATTTATCTTTGTGACCAAACATGCGGTCATCCTCATTATAGGGTCATAAATCACAAAAATGTCAACTTATAGTGAACCCTTCTTGTAGTCATAAGCTTCAATAGTCTTCTTGATGGCCTCCTTATCATCCAAGTCATCATTGAATGATTCTCCTTCACAGATAAGACCGGTAAACTTAGAAATTAGTTGGGGAGTTATTTCATCCTTCATCCTATGAAGTAGAAATGGTCTTCATGTACATGCGACATTAACCACTAGTACATTCACTCAGGTTTTCCAAAATAGGGAAACTCATAGAGTTACAATAACCCAACCTTCTCCATTTTCACCTTTACCTCATCATCATAGATAGGCATTCCATCTGGTGTCCTCTTTATGTCTGTAGGGTGAACCTAGTTCTAATGCCATCTCATTCTCTGTGGTCTATTCGATGGTGCTCATTTCTAACATGAGACACCCATTCTTTTCCAAGTAATACGTCATCTGGATATTGCATCTCCACGTACCATTCTTCATTAAAACTAGTGGAAACAACTTGTTTCCCTTGCCCTTTCCCTTCTTTGGTGAAACATTTGCTACTTTCCTTGGTGCCATTTCTCCGTCAGTCACTAAAATTTCTTCCTTTCTCCTGATCCTGGCTCTTCTCAACTCTGTGGCTCCACTCCTTTGTGAAAATCCCTTCAATCATGTGCCCTAGTTGTGGAACCCTAACCTGGAAAACCCTTTTTCCACAAGACAACATAATCACTCGTGAGATTCTTCCACACAACCTTCTCCGCTCACACCCATGTATTCTTTTTCCACTCTGGTTCATTGATCAAACTAGCTATGCATGAAAATCTTCACAACCCTTTTTCACACAATTTTGATTCCCTTTAAGAGCTCTTGATAACAAATGCAAGGTAAAAAATAATGCACCCCGACCTTCTACTTATAGCTTTTAATTTTCACCACAATAAATGTCATGCCACCTACCAATGTACTCTTGCAATAAAGGAAGATTTTTCCTACTACCAACCTTCAACACTTTAACCCCACACCCAATCCTACGTGAAAACTTCTATAACCTTCTAGTGCGCAAAACCCTTACTAACCAAATATCCTTACACACACACTTTCAGTGCCGAAGGAACTTTTTCTATCCTTATCTTGATTTTTGACATCACCTACCTCATTTTGTTCTTGTGCTTCTCACCCTTATACGTGGTTTTTGTAAATCCTTTCTGACACCAAATTCCTCATGTTCACCTTTTCTATGCGCACTCTTCCAAACTATGTGCTTTTGATCCTTCAACCCGGGACATCGAAACACAACTTCCAATACTATCTTCTAGTGCTTGTCGCATCACTTCACCCCACACAAAAATAAGATGTGTGGTCCTTGTGCATAATTTTTTTTTGAAAATAGTATGGCTACTAGCAGCACAACAATGTGCAGAAAGGGAACAAAACAATGAGAAATGGAAACACAAAGAAAGGAAATGCATTAAGGGAAATCTTAGGCTAATTGGAAATACTGCCTTATTTAAAAACACAAGGAAGACTTATTTATAGTAGGGCTTCAACCTACTCCCATTGAAATGGCCTAGTAACCATGTTCCATCTAGCACTTGTAACTGGAAAGTGCTTGAATCAAGTATATAGGATATAATGTATGGGCCCATCCAATGGACTTTGAATTTTGTAGTATGGTGCAGAAACTTGGAATCATACAATAAAACCATCTACCCAACCTCAAGTTTTTATTCTTGATGTGTCTATCATGCCATGCCTTCTTCCTGGATTTTTCGACTCTGAGCAATAGCCCACCTCTCATCTAACTGCATTAACTTATCAATCCTCTCCTCAAGTGATTATTCATCATCTAATCATCATGCACGTGTTACATGCAATGATGGTAACATGAATTCAATAGGTAACACTACTTTTGCGCTAAACATCAATTAAAAAGGTGTGGCCTTGTTCAATCTTTTATAAGTAGTTTGGTAAGACCATAACACAACATAAAATTTATCATCCCAATCCTTTCTTCCCACATCAAATATCTTGGTTAACGTGTGATTTAAAAAATTTTTAAACACCTCGTAAGTCCCATCAGCTTGTGGGTGATAGGGGGTAGTCTTGTGGTGGGCTACCATGAATTTTTCTAATAAGATTTTGTCTCATTCAAGAAATGATACCCCTATCACTTGTTAAACTCAACGGGCATCCATACCTGCTGATTATGTTTTACCACAAGAACCTGGCTGTTATTGACATTGTACAATCCCCTTGTAGGTGCCTCTTCTGCCCACCTTGTAAGATAATATATGCATGTAATGATATAGCGTGAACCTATCCTTCACGTGACTAGTGAAATTGGTCCTACAAAATCAATCTCCCACTTCTCAAATGGTTCTGCGCTAGTTATCGGTCTCAAGGGAATCTCATATCTTCTTCCTGGTTTTCCAAGGTGCTGAAATGGTCATAAGCCCATGCAAAACTCAATACAATCCTAGTAGATGATTTTCCCACCAAATCTCTAATAGAATAATCTTGTGCATGGTTGCATTCCCGCATAGTGTCCTCTTGTAATTCCACCATATTCTTCCTCCATGATTGCAACATGCTCATGTTCTAACACACACCAACACAAAACCTCATCATGGCCTAACTTGTATAAGTGTCCATAATTAACATGTAGGGTGTGACGTGTATGGATAATTTCTTCCTTTCCAAATTCTTCATTCCCTCTCAGTGCCACACCTATTTTGAGAAACACAACAATATCTTCCAATTAGAGGGCACACATCACAATCTAAATAGTTTCACATCTAAAATTATATCCTCAATGCTCTACACATCCTCCCTTGAGTCAATCCTCGATAAATGGTCAGGTCCCAAATTACTCTTACCCGGTTTCACAATAACTATAAACTCAAATTCTTGAAACAACAGGACCCACCGACATATGCGTGCCCTTGTAAAATGGGCTTGTTTACTAAGTACTTCAATGCCATGTGGTCCATGTAGAATATAAAGGGTGTTTCCAATAGATACTTCCTAAATTTTTGTAGCGCGTAGATCATTGACAATGCTTCACGCTCAGTAGTAGTATAGTTTTTTTCTATTGGGGTTAGATTTCTACTAGAAAAACACAAGGGGTGGTCAACAATTCCCTCTCTAGGTTGTGCTAATATTTCCCCAATCGCAACTCCCCGAAGCATCAACATGTACATGGAATGGCTTATCCCAAGAAGGAAAGCGTAATATGGGCACAATGATAAGCTTATTCTTCAATGTATCAAATGCCATCTATTGTGCCTCTCCCCAATGAAATGCACTTTTTTTGTTTCAGCAACTCTTCAATGGAGCGATGATCTTGGCATACCCCTTAATAAATTTTGGTAGTACCTCGTATGCCCTAAGGAAATGCATGCATGCAATCTATCTTGGGTAGGTTCCCCCAATCCAAAATAATGGAAACTTTGGCAGGATCTACCAGCAAGTCCTTCCTTACATATGATATGCCCTAAAAGGGTTCCGAATGGAGTAGTGAAAACACATTTCTTAATGTTGAGGGATATCCTCAATTTCGATATATTTCAAACATCAGCCTCAGATTGTCACAATGATCCCTCACTAATCCATATACCATCCAATCATCAAGGTAGACTTGAAGAAACTTATGGATGAAGTCTTGAAATGCCTGCACCACAATGTGTGAAAACACAACAAGTGTGTTCTTTAGTCCAAAAGGCATGACTATGTAGGAAAATATTCCCATTTAATGGCAAAAGTTTTCTTTTCTTGGTCCTCCTTTGCAATTCTAACTTGATGATATCCTAAGAATCCATCTGTGAAAGAATAGATCTCATGCCCGACTACTCCTTCCAAGATCTCCTCAGTGAAGGGGGTTGGAAAAGGGTCAATAACACATACCACATTCAAATCCCTATAATCAACACAAATCCTTATCCTCCCATCCTTCTTAATGTTGATGACCATTGGACTTATCCATTTTGATTCCTCAATGACCTCAATGATGCCTGATGCGATCATCTTGTCAATCTCCTCCTTGACTTTGACGTGAAGATTTAGATTCATTTGATAAGGTCTCTTCCGAATTGGGCACACCTTCCTTTAACTTGATTTTCATTTCTCCCAAAAGAGTGGTGAAATCCTTTAAGCTTGTGGTACCCATGTGGAAACATATCCTGGAAATTTCATACAACATATCAATGATCTTCAAAACCTCATTTTCTATCCAGTAATCTCCAATAGTGGCCTCTTTAGGTTCTTCTAACGAACCAATGTTAACGTTCTTGGTTTTCAGGGGTTCATGGTAGGTGTGTGCTTGCTCATTAGCACTATCCATAACTTCACACATACCTACAATATGGTTAACATCTAAATTTTCCACTTCTTCACCATTGATCACATAGACCAATTTTCCTTTCTCTTTTCCATGCATGTGCGCTCAAGTTGTATCTCCTCTGATTATTCCTCATCAAAGTGCGCTTCTAAGCTAGGTTCACCTAATAATTCTAGTATTCTATCCTCTACCATGGCACTATCTCCCATAGTTAGGTGCTTAACAACCTGTAATGCCTCATCCACCGATGGCTTAGTACTTGATATTCAAAATCTTGAAGGAGGTCAACCATCAACTCCTTCTAGTTTCCTATCTGACGTCGCATCTGTGAGTGAATGTACCATATGCACACACAACCTTGTAAGGTGGAGTATAACTTATGCACCCATAAAGAAGGTGGTAAATATTTCTTACCTTCCATCTAGGACTTCTCACATGCTTGGATGTGAAACAAGGTAGGTTCCTTCCCATGATAATATTGTATGATAGTAGGTGCATTGCATTCCGAAAAACCTAATAGAGAACGTGATTCTCACTTCACGCCACTCTAGAAGGTTATCACGATGGGTCACCCACCAACATGTTGTGGTCCCGAGAAATTTATAGCTAAACATCCTTCTCCTTTTGATCTCACATCTCCACTAGGTCTCCATTTATCATAGGAAAACATCAAGGTTGGCTCCTCCAAAATAATTTTGAAACTTCTTTCCTCATAGGTGCTTGATTGAGCGTGCCCTTACTACTCTCATCATAGAGCTTCATAACTTCCTTCCAAATAAATCATATGTCCCATGTGCCTAATTTTCACATGCCACACTAGTTGTATCACTTATAGATTAAGTGTCTTCCCACTAAATAATGCCCTCTTTTATGGTTGCACAACTTCAAGGTCCCAGATAGTGCACATGTAAATTTATGTCTAGGTATTCTTCTCCTAAAGGCTCAATATAGGGTGCTAACTTCCCATCTATCAAAGGAATGATAACACGTTCCTCTTTTTTCTCAAAATTATATACCCCTTATTGAAACGTAAGTTAGCATTGTTCTTATAGCACGGGGTGCCCAAGTAACACTGGAAAGTTGTCTGCCTTAGCAAGTGCTAAGACTTCAAAGTCTCCAATGAATTTCACCCCTTGGATAGTGATAGAAGCATCCTTTAAAACACCAATGGGCATTTCCTTTGTCTTATTGGCCATATATAACACATTTGAAGATGGTTGTAATGGGGCCTTCCCATTTGATTCTAGGCATCCAAGGTGAGAACATTGACTTCTACACCCATGTCAATCAAAATATTGCTTAGGATCCATCCATCAACAACTACATTCAAGGTAATATCCTTATCATAGTCGAGGCTATGGGGAGGAAGGTTAGCATGCAAAACCTTCCTCTTGCCTCTTGCTCTTCTCCAATTCTTGGTAGCTTATCCCTTAACCATCTTCTAATAAAGGAATGATATTCTCTTGGCACAACATCTTACATACCTCTCTAACATCATCTATATCTGACTAAGGGACCTCAATGCTTTTTGTTTTCCCCAACTTCCTGGATTACTCCTTTAGACATTAAATTTCCCCTTAAAGACTCTTGATTATGTCCATGGTCTCTTGATAGACTTACTTTTGATGGGTAGGGTCAGATACTTCCCATACACCACCTCTTCTCTTTTAATCAATGGTCTCTACTTTGGTATCTCCCTGGCATGCATAGCCTTTTCTCGCATTGTCACTAGTATAAGTTCTAATTCTGATTCACACGCCACCCTTAGCATCCACTCGAGTCTACTTTCTTCGCTTACCATAATGATGCCCTTGTCTTTTCGTTGTTGTTGGCTCATGTATTTAAATAGCTCTGTGAAATCCTTATACTTGTGCTTCTTTCCACACCAAGAGCACTATAGTAAGTCAAGACATTCATGCTTATAGTGCTCTGTAGACCCACAATTGTAACAAGTTCCACGAGGGAATTCACCTCTCCCACCTCTCGCGATTACCACAACCTCTAAATACTCCGTGAAATTCTCTTCCTTGAGTTCCTCCATCCGCGCGTCCTTCATAGTGATGACCATAATCCTTGGAATGATTTGAAATGTTGGTCTAGCATACACCAATATCAATGGAATCATGTCTCTAGTCAATCAATCTACAATCCTTGGTGTCATGAGTAGTAGAGGTGTAAATATTACAATAATAATACATGTTCCTACGGATCACACGTGGCAATAGTGGACATCTACTTGCATCATGATATATGTGACAAATCTCAAATTCTACCACCATGGCACATACTAATATCCAAGGGCAACTGTCATTTGTATGCCCCTCTACCTCCTAATCCATGCACCATAGGCCACTACGAGTCTCATGGGCCAAGTTCACAAGTAAATTCTCCAGTTGTTTTTCCATTGCAACAATCTTAGCTTTAAGAAAAGGACTAACACTTGTATCCACGATTCCTATAGCCTCAGTGTGCAAGGAAGCCTCTAAGGCCTTGAGTGGGTTTGTGAAAGTATTATGCCAAAGTTCTCTCTTGAAAGGTGTTATTAATCCTCCAACAAACCATTGAGCATGATGAGAAGGATGAATATCATAAGATAGTTCTGATAATATAGTCTTAAAATGTGTGTCATACTCCCATACACTCTTTGCCATACCTTGTCAAATATCCTTTAGCACTCTAATGCTCTTCTGCTCAAACTCTAGAATATGGAATTTAGCTAAAAAGGCATCACGCAATGTCGTATAATCTCTACTATTGTCTAGTGGGGTAATACTTCCGGCACCAACTATGCGCACACACCCTTACAACGTTGTTGTAAATTGAATTACCTTCCATTACGGGGTAGTAATCCCATTCACACATCATAGAAGCTCACATTTGTGTACATGCTCCACAACATCCTCAACACCTTTGTAATCTGGTAGATGTAAAGACATTTAAAAAAATACTTGTTGAGGTGGTTGAGGCCCTTGTCTACCTGATCCAGAACCTAGATTCCCTTTGATGTTTCCTCTACCACTAGATCCACTAGATTCACCAAAGACATGTCCCTCCGACCCACTAGACCCCTCTAGATCTACCAAGTCCACTAGGTCTACTAGTTCCTATTCCACTTGACCCACTAGATCCACCTCCCGTAGCTAGTAAGGGTCTTGAAGTGGTCACACCTTGTGTCCCCACTGTCATGTTGAACTATGCACCAACAATATGTGATATTACACCGCTACGGATGTGTGTCTTGTGCCACTTTCGGACATCGTACCCAAGTTTTGTGTACCCGTACTTTACCCAAATGTCACTCCAGACAATATACCTCCAAACATAGGAAATGATTATGCAGCCATAGATGTGCCAAATGAAAAGTTATACCTCTTAGGTGTTGATCAGTTACTTCCACCAATACCAACTAGGTTAGTAATACTTATCTCTAGATTTTGGAAGTAAAGTGTCAAGGCTTGGTCACTGGGTGGATTCAGATGCACACCGATGGCTCTCTTTTCTCCAAGTGATGAGATATCATGAGAAGCTGAAGCGATCTATCTCTTGCACGCTTTCCAAGATGCGGTAACATAGGCTTCTCAGGCTCCACATTCTCCACATGAACCTACATTCCTTCCTACAACATCTGCCTCCATAAATCCATCACTCTTACAACTTCACATTTTCTATCTAACTCCCTTTCATGAGATTCATTATAATTGAGTCATCTCTCTTCCCTCTCCTTTTCAGCCGCCAAGGTCCACTGCCATTTCTCCTCCACTATATCTTCCTTGCCCAATGCTCGGAAGAAGATTAGTTGGCCATAGTAAATACTTCCAAACTCAACGTAATGATCGGGATTTTTATAGATAAAGGGATAGAATGCAAGAACCATCCTCTTAGCTCCCTTAACAACTCAAACTCAGAAATATCTGGACAAGAATGTGTAGAAACCACATACTCCAAGGTGTAACTCATCAACACTCTACTCCACTAATGATCAAAAACACGTGTCCAAGTCAAATTAGCATCATACAACCTCTAATACTCATCTTGGATCCATATGGGTCTATAGTACCAAATTGATCTAGATGCATACACTGAGAGCCATTCATAAAAATCCACTAGAAAACAACAAAAGAAGGTCTCATATAATTCATGATACAACTATTCTTCTACCCATTTTTGTGCATCAAAATCAGGTCAGGTCCAATACTAAATATCTCGAGAAAATCATCATCCATGATTTTTAAGCCATGCTTCAACATTATCCAAGGTCAAGCACTCTATCATCATGCACCATTCTCACAATAGCTTTGAAAAGAGGTCCCAGTAATGGAACCAAGATGTAATCATTTATTTACCCTAAATACTTCCTTCTAACCCCAAGCATGCCACCTATCACCTGCAGCACTTTGGGCACTCACCCAAGGCACACACGGGCCCCAAGCCCCTCCTTTATGTAATATTTGTTAGAAGGTTTCGCCATTAATGGTGGATGATTTACATAATCAAAAGTACATTCATTTATTTAAAAGGTAGAAGATGTAACTAAAAGATCTACACATTAATGCATCAGAAGATAAATAACATCGTAAGGAGTATAATAAACTAGATCTGAGCCATGATAAGTCATATAACATGAGGGTTTACACCCATAAACAAGTTATATAGAACGAACCCACATATATATTGATTTAAAGGAGTTCTAGTAGCCACATTACAGTCAAAAGGGTCATCTCAAACCATATACAATAAATGACAGAGACTTAACTCATGTAAGCTTCTCTGATATGAGATCCTAACTATACTTTTCCCATTTTAACCCTTGTTATAGATCCTAGTACCATACATATGCTTATGGCATCCCTTACAACCCTCTAGCACTAAGTTCTCTAAACCCTAACATTACTGTAGCACTTCGTTACTCTCCTTCTCTTTCTCTACATTCTCTATGCATTCTCTCTATGTCTAATCCTGACCCAAACATCTCTTTATATAAGATCATTGACCACCGCCATGCCTTTTCTTCTGAGCATATTGTGTGCCAAGTGTTGATGTGGTCCTCCATTGGTGAATGCTTATCCCTTTGCAAACCCTCCACTCTCTATAATGATGTCTTCTAGGAATATTCCCGTGTGGAATATCCTTTTCTTGACCTCCAAGGTTCCAGGCTAGCACCTTATCCACTCATAAAATGTAGTCAGGTCCTCATGCTTTTCCTCGAGTGCCTCTTAGAATGTCAAATATGGCTAAGTACTTTAAACCTGTGTTCTGCCTCCTGTGCATGCCTTGACTTCTCCTAAACCCTTCTTAAACCCTTTGTCCTGTGAACTTTCCCTAAGTTCCCTTCTTCTCACCGGGTCCCGCACACATGCGCCTCTTAGTACTTAGCCAACATTTCATGGCCCAACATGTATGCATTTACCATCCTTAAGGTTAGAATAATATTTGGATAAGAGTGAATTTATTTTCTTTGCATTTCATGGGACATCTCTTGCCAACGTGTTCTACGGGCATGTAATTTTCTCGACATTGTATTTGATGTGGTCCCTAGCTTCTTCATGAGATTCTTGTCTCATCTAGAGAACTTGATGTTTAATGTACCTATGTTATATGTATTTACCACATTTTTAGTAATTGCCTTTGTATTGGGAGCTTCACCTCTGATCATTAATGGTTGCACTTTTGACAAGTGAATATATTCCTCCATCTACTTTTCTCTGTATAATTCATTTTTAAAATAAGAACAAAGTGCCCTAATTAGAACATCTCTAATATAAATTATTGGGATGCAATCCCTATCATACTCAAGGCATAATTGTACATATATAATTCACCTAATAACAACCTGAATTTAATTAGGTATTTTTAGATATATTCTAAAGAAAGGTCTAGCTCCACTAATATCAAATGGAATATCTGAGTTGATACAAGTGAGATTTAACTACAACATTTTTTCTTTCAATAAAATGGCATAAATGTTAGAAGGTGGCCTACATTTAACTATCTCATTGGTCACCTAAATTATATCTTCTTACTTCTTCTCGAGCCTTGCAAAATTGTTATCCTTAGCCTTAAACTACTTATCCTTTTCTTCAAGGTAATGCTAATGTTGGAAGATTAATTCTTCCTTATCCCTTTCCCATTTTCCCTGTAGCCTATTAACATAGTTTTCAAATTGCTACACCCAATAATCTAACAAGGTTGTCTGAGTGGCCATGTTTCTATAAGCTGGTTTTGGAGGTTCTTTGAAAACTTCTCTAATGATAACTGTGGTTGTAGGCTATCTTGTGGAAATAATGGGGAAACATGCTCTAATATGGTATCAACTGTCTCCTCAATAACAAAGTGGGAAAATTCCCCTATACCTTCACAATATACTCAGGTGGTTATTCTATTTCAATATTGTGAACAATATTGTCAATAATTTCTTCAAGAACATGGAGCATATCATCCCTAATTTTCATCTCATCAGTCTGTGTCTCAAGCACTATGTGGTCATGGAATTCCTCTATCTTATCTTCATCATTGGTGGATTTATAAGTTTTCAATTTCCTAGGAAAATCCTTCTCCTTCATGCTTCTCATGGGTTTCCCAGCATGAAATTCCTCTGCATGTTGTTCAATCAGGGATTTCCTGAACAATTTTATCACCACTTTCTCCTCCTTTCTTCTCTTCCATACCCTCCACGGGATCCTAAATTTCAACATCAACACCTTGCTGATCTATTTCCATGGATGTGGCCTCAATATTATCTTCTTCCACTTCTTTATCACTATCAAGTGCTATGGTTTCAGTATTTGTGGCTTTTTATGTTTGTAGCTTTTTAGTTCTTAGGTGATGAGAATGCCTAGGTGGTGCATGAGTGGATTTGGAAGATGAAGGAGTAGATTTAGAAGATTTAGGAGTAGACTTGGTAGATTTAGGAGTAGGCCTAGAAAATTTTATCTTACTCCTTGAGGTGGATGATTCAGGGGTTGAAAATACAAGTAGGGTTTCAACAATTAGAATCCTCTCAAGGGATACAAGAATAGGGTTATCTTCAATAGGTTGTGTATTTTCAAAAACAAGGGTTTTGGTGGCCTGAGAAGTGGAAGTTGTAGGTCAGGTTGAGAAGTGGAAGATGTGGGTTCAACTATATGGGTTGAAGAACTACCAGTACTTATTCTTCTCTTCTTTATTTTCCCTAATAACTCATTAATATTCTTGACCCTTGAAAAATCTCCCCAATTCAATTCAGGATGTTCTCTTTCTAGTGTATGTCTTATAATCAAAGTTATAAGACAATGGTGAGAAAAATATGACCTCCATCTCTGTGACTCCCTACTCATCCTTTTCAAGCTTTCATTTAAGAAATTGGGAACATTAACATGTCTACCATTTTTTAAATGATTAAGTAACTTAAAATGGACAATATTCAATCTGGAGTATCTACCCTCATAGGTAAATTATTTGATAATGTAATTGGAAACATCAACCCAAAATGGTTTTAGAGAAGTGTGAAATGTACCTTGTCTATCTGTCATGAAGTTATCAAATGCATCGCCAAATTGTCGTTGATCTACATCCGGGGTTTCCTTCTTAGGGAAAATATCTCCTGCTACAGGAAGCCCCATTACCGCAGCAAAAATATTTCCATCTACTTTCACTTCTAAAATTTAACAGTAGCCTCTCCATCCTTGAACGTAGAGAATTCCTTTTCCATAGGTTTTTAAAACACTATACCTTATTTATATATCCCATCCATTCACTATCTTGAAAATATTGCAATATTTTGTGCAGTTGCGAGTTTTGAATGGTCTATAGGATCATGTAAAATTAGATCCCCTCCTATGTTGAATTTCACAAATTCCTTTAGCTTTCGATATGAAAAATATTACGGTTTACGGTAATGATGCAAGAAGTTGAGTAGGGAAAGTTTTTAGTACTTTTGTTTCTAAATTTTGTGACCAAATCACATGCAAAGTGTAAAAAGGAATGCATTAATTTGATTTGAGGGCTACAAACGTGTGAGGTGAGGTTGTGTGACAAAGTGGGGTGACATGGAGAGATAACTCATGGGTGAAAGACATCGGCATATAACAACTTAATTAAAGATATTCATGACACATCATAAACATTAATTAAACATAACCATTCTATTGATATTTTATTAAAGGGAAATGAGTGCATTTATCTTGAGAAATGTGCTAGATAATGATGAAATTCGTATTATTGTAATTTATTTCTTTTTGTTGTAGGTAGAATTATCATGATTTTGCATGTTGAGGTGTCATGATGATGTAATTTTTTTAGTTTTGTAATCATATGCAACATCATGTTGAAGCCTACTTAATGAAATCAATTAATTCCTTGAGAGGGAAGACTAAATTTATATGGTGTCACCATCTTCATCACTATTCATGTGTGCAAAGTTGGTTCCTTATTTTCTTCATACAATCATAAGTTCTCGCAACAAAAAAATAAATAACTTTGTTACATGATGCTACAAGTGGACATTTAGTCTTTGCACCATCTCCTTCTATTAGAGACCATGCACTTCTTAAAACAAATACACCAAATCCTATAAAACAAAAATTCTATGAAAACAAAACATGTTAGTTGAGTGTTTTTATCAACATGAGGTTTGATCACATTACTTTTATTCAACCTTGGAGTATTCAGTAAGCTGAATATACCAAGGCCATTGAACATCTCATTCTTTAGCAACTTTAGAAAATGAACCCACAGGTTCAACTTCTGACCTTAACTTGATGTTCTCATCTTCATCCTGATTTGACCTCCTCTAAACTATTACATGAAAGAATTCCTATAAGTTGGATTTTTGTACAACTTTAACCTATGACCATTCACTAGTAGTTTGAATCTCAAGAGATTTATGGTGGTGAGTTTAACAGATCCATCGGGAAATATTTTATCTATCTCATATGGACCTAGCCACCTTTTCCTAAGTTTTCTCATGTGGTCTTTATACTTGGAGTCAAATAAGAGATCCCAATCACCTTCTTCGAATTTTCTTTTTTAATGAACTTTTCATGACATTTGATCCTTTGCTTCTATACCACCTATGTATTATGTACAACTTGTCTCCTCATTTCATCCAACTCATTAAGCTAGAGAATCCTCTGCCTCTAAGCTTCAAAAAATCTATGCCTAGTTCAAGTGTAATCCTTAGTGTCTTATGCTTAAATTCAATAGGAAGAACAACAGTCTTACCATACAAATCTCGAATGGTGTGAATCATGTTGTTATCTTTCAAGTTGTGTTGAATTCCCAAACTACCTTTGGAAGTCTATCTTCCCAATCTCTCCTGTGGAGTGCAATAGTTTTTGTCAAGATGGCTTCTATTTCCTTATTTGTTACCTCAACTTGACAATTAGATTAGGGGTGATAAGGTGTAGAATTCCTATGTCTGATTTCATATTCCTTAGCTAGATTAGAAATAACTTCAGTAGTAGATTGTGTGCCTTGATCTGTAATAATTTCTCTTGGTACTCCATACTTTGTGTAAATGTGATCATATAAGAATTTAGAAAATTTATCACTCTTCTGATTTGGAAATGCTTTCACTTCTGTCTATTTAGTGAGGTAATATGTGCACACAAAAATGTACTCTTTCTACTCAGATTTAGGATCTATTGGACCGATTAAGTCCAAACCCCATTTATCAAATGGTTGCAATATTAACTCAGGATGCAATGGCATCTCATATGAATTAGTAGGCTTACCCATTCTTTGGCATCTATCACACCTTCTTGTATATAATGTTGCATCCTTATGTAGTGTGGTCCAAGAATACCTTGTAGTCAACACTTTTTGTGCTATTATTTTTGTAAAAAGTGTCCTCCATATGGTTCACTATGGAAGGATTTGAGGGCATCATATATTTCCTCATCATCTATGTATATTCTCATAACATTATTGTTCCCCATGTGAAATAAAAAAATAGCTATCCAAGAAAAATTCACAATTTTCTCAACAATGTATTTCTTTTTTCAGAATATAAATAGTGTGGAGGTGTTTTACCTAAGACCAAATAATTGGCTATATCAGCATACTAGGGTGTTATACTAGAAATGGAAAACATGTGATCATCTAGGAAAGATTCATCCACTAATTTTTCTTCATTATTATTCTCCATTCTTGAAATAAAGTCAGCTATAACATTGTCCTTACCAAGCTTATCCATAATGATGACATCAAACTCTTGCAAGAGTAACAACCATATGATTCTTCTCGCTGCTTAAAACCTGGTTTGTTGATCAAGTATTTAATTCCAGCGTGTTCATTGAGAATAAATGTTGGGTATCCTATGATGCGGCCTAAAATCAGTTAATGACATACACAATGTTAAAAATCTTTCTTTGGATTGTATAATTAAGCTCAACATCTTTGTAGGTTCTTACCGAAAGAGTAGATTGTGAAGTTTATAATTCCATCCTTCTATCATAAAATAACTCAAATGGCATGATCTCGAGGAATCAGTATGAATGTGAAATGGAAAAATATAATCTAGTCCTCTTAACATAGGTGTAAAAGTCAACTTTTTTTTCAAAGTCTAGAATGCAATCTCAAATTTCTCAGTCCACTCAATGACAACATCATTTCCTAGAAGGAAAAATAATGGTGCTACAATCTTACTGAAATCATGTATAAATCTTATATAATACCCAACATGGCCTAAGAATATCCTCACATCTTTATGCTTCTTTGATGTTGGCAGATTTGTAATCACATATATTTTTGTTGGATTTACCTAAATTTTAGTACATGATAGATAATGCCCCAGCACTATTCCTTCAAAAATTATCATGTAGCATTTTTCATTTCTTAAGGAAAAGTTATGCTCCTTTCATATCTTAATAACTTTTTCTAGATTCTTCATTCCTTCATCAAAAGAACTGTCATGTATTATAAAATCATCCATATACACCTCCATGCAGTCATTGGTTAAATCTGAAAAGATGCTCAAAACTACCCTCTAGAATGTAGTAGGTGCATTGCAAAAACCAAAGGAAAGAACAAAGTATGCAAACGTTCCCCATGGGAACGTGAATATGGTCTTGTCTTGGTCCTCTGGTGCAATCTAAATTTGGTTATAGCAACTATAGCCATCAAGAAAAGAAAAATATTTCTTGACAACAAGAGTGGTAAGTACCTGATCAATGAAAGGAAGTAGAAAATGATATTTTTTTGTTGTTGCATTCAAATATCTATATTCCACCCAGATACTCCATTTACCATTATTATTAGGTACAATAACAAGGGGTGACACCTATTGACTGTCTTAAATTGGATATATGAATCTAGCATCTAATAAGTTTTAAAATTCTTCTTTCACTATATCCCTCACTATTGGGTTCATTCTTCTTTTTGTTATCTTATTATCTTGCAATTGTATTTGATGTATATCTTATGTGTACATAGTTTAGAGTGTATTCTATGCATGTATCTATAATCCCATGTAAATGTTGTCTTGTGTTTTCGCAGAAGAGTATTTAACAGCTTTCTCTTTCTTTGCATGCTCAACATTTTGTTCACATTAAGTGGCTTTCCTAGAGTAATTTCCACTTTCTTAGAGAGATCAGTCATGAATCATATACTGATAATTACATAATTCAGTATATAATCACATGGAAGAATTTGGTGAAGGATGAAATTATCACCTAGAATGTTCATAGTGCTCTTTTTTGGTAGATTTGATTCTCAAGATAGTTTATACACCGTAATTTTCTATCTACTTCTTCATTCCTCCCATAATTATTTTATAGGATGTTAGAAAGAACAACATCCTCTTCTTGTCCTTCAATTTTGCATGAATTCTCCAACATCATGAGTTGATAAACTAATATTTGGTATTCTTCTCGCTCTTCAATCTAGATGGTTTGGTCTTCTTCATTGAACAATTATGCGGGGTGTAAAGCATGAGATTTTTGGTACCACTTCCATTAGAGATAATCATATTATCAGATCTACATCCTATGAATGCATTAGTAGTTTCCAACCATATTCTTCCTAGGATGATAGGATAAACTCTCAAGCTTTCTTTTGGCTAAAGAAAAATAAAATCAGTAGGGTACTCCCAAGAGTCTACCACTACTACTACATCCTCTAAGAATCCTTCAGGATTAATTGTTGATTTTTCTACAAGCTACAATACTGTGGTTGTTTTTCTTAGTCCCTCTAACTTCAAATCATCCATAATTTATTTTTTCATTACATTTATTGCTTCCCCAAGTCAATCGAGTGTTCTTGATCATTATGCCATTGATTGTGACATTTACTAAAGGACTGCCTAGATCTATGTATTTGGGAAGAATTGAGTTCCCAAGCATAATATCAGCTAATTGTCCAATGACATGTACAGTAGTTAGATCTTTCCTCTTCCTTCCTGGTTTCTTTATGCATAGGTCTTTAACCAATTTATTGTAGATGGGCACATCCTTAATAGCTTAAATCAATGGAATTTTGATACAAATGTCATTCAGTTGGTTAACAAAATCAAAATAAGATTTAGATTTGAAGCCATTATTATTTTCTTGTAACCTTTTAGGAAATGGTGGCTAATTACCCTTTGTTTTACCCTTGTTAGAATTTTTTTAGGTTGTTGCGGATCACCATGCAACATATTATATCTTTGTTTTGGATCAAGTATGCAACAATTGCGGTTCTTCTGAAATTTCAGTAATGGTGGGTCCAATTGGTGGAGGAAGTGCTCTTCTTGAGAAAATATGGATATTATTGACATCAATAAAATAGGTAGGGTATTGAGGTAGTTTAATGGAGTAGGCTGGCTGAGAAGCTTTATTGTTAGGGTTAGGCATTGGATGAGCTAGTAGCTGGGAAAATTTTAGTTGAGATATTTCTTGGGGGGTTGGCATTAGAGCTCGTTGTTGTGGATAAAGAGGTTGTTGATAAGATTTTTGGTAATTAGGAAGTGGGTTATTCCATTACAACCCTTCTCTCTAAGGTTATTTCCATGATTAAGGATGTTGTTTCCATTTTTGTTGTGGTTGGCATTGGAATTGAGGTTACCACTATTGTTGATATTGGTTAGGATATGGGACCCAAACTTGAGGGTTAGCCCAAGGTGGGGGCTGCATATATGGATTATTAGACCAATTTTGAAATGAATGCATAGGGTCTTGTGTCATACCTCATTGCCTTGGTGGCCATGGTTTTCTTTGAGAAACGTAGAAAAATTTCCCATCCTCTATCTCTAACATATTGAAATTAGGTGAAGCCTCCCTTTCTTGAGCAATGTTGGCCAATTATTTACATCTACAGTCATATTTCTTCCTTCTACATGCATGGCAATACTCTATGAGTGCTACTTTTGCATCTTCCTTTTTCTTTTTGGTATGTAGAGCATCTAATTGATTAGCCATGTCATTGACAATATCATGCTTCATGTTTTTAAACATGTTGACAATATCTGACTTGGATATGTCCCCAATAATTTTGGTATCTCATCCACCTCTTGATATTACACTTCTTACCCTCTTCATAGTATATCTTGAGTACTTTTTTCAAGATTCATATATTTTTATAAAAGTAGCATTTGAAATGTCCCCTGCTCCTATCATATCTATAACATCCATGTCCTCCTCACTAATTCCCTTAAAAAAGAGTAATTTGAGAGATTCATGTGGTAGTCTGGTGTGCCTTGACTTCTAAATGTATAACATGAACCTTTCCAAATAGTCTTCCAATGGTTCATCCTCTTTTTGTGCCATTCTATAGATTTCATCACCTCCTCTACTATTTGGTTTGCAATAATCTTGGTACTTATCAAGGAATTTCTCCTTCATTTATACCCATGTGGTTACAAAATTTCTTCCCAATCCCATGAACCATATCAAGGTTGCATACTTGAGTGTAGCAGGAAATAGATTCAATTTATGTGCATCAGTAGTATAATCATAACTCCTACATATAACATCAAACTCAAAAAGAAATGTGTTTGGGTGTTTTGTCATTGATCCATGAAAATTGGGCAAGGATGAGGGAGAAATATTATTCATAGTAGTAGATGCATTATTGTCGAGTAATGGGGAACTCAAAATTGGTTGCCCCATTTTGAACATTCTGATCTATTTCTTTTTCCATCTATGAATGCTCGGGAGAAGCTTGGAATACTCACTTGGAGGATGATCTTCGAATAGTAAACCAAGGATGTCATCTTTAGAATCCTCAGAGGTATATAAAGAGATTCGTGCTAGTTTTGGATTAGGTAAACATCTACCATGGGCATCCCTTGGGTGGTACATACATCAGCTAACTCAACTCAATCAACAAAAAATTAGTTGGGGGCTGGTTTGGAGTTGGATTTCCTAAAACCTACTACTCTAAGAAATGAAACAACCTATCAAAAACCTTATAACTTAGCAGTATCCTCAGAAACGGTGCCAAAAATGGTGGTACAAATTAAATTACAACAATTAATTGTTATTAATTAATCTACATTCATTTAATTATCAAATCTAGGGACGTAAACTTTCAATATTGACAGTGTTGTATGCACAATTACATATGTTTGGGATGTATAAAGGTAAATTGTTATCACTAGAATTAGGAACTAACAATGTTGGAAATGAACTATATTATGAATGAAAGTAAATACTATGGCTAATAAAAAATCATGTATAGCATAGATAAAGAGATGGACTATTGTTAATCTAATTAGGTGAGGAATTAAAATAACAAACAAAAGGAGAGGGTTAACAAACCACAAATGGGCCTTTCCTTGGGTGATAATCCCTCCTAAGGCCTATGGATACAAAACATTAATAGAACTCAAAGTCTTATTTCATCACTATGAATATTATAAGTCGAAAATACAACCAATTATATACCTAAGGATCAATCTATCTATGTATCCTCTCCATATCTATACAACATTACTCTTCCCTTTTTATATCTTTCATTACAACAAATGTGTGAAGAGATAGAGCCCTACTAGGATTCCCGGTTAGATTAAGTAGAATATCTTAACCAAATAATCTAGAAACTTACATGCTTGCAACAAAACTATTAAGTATATAGTCTCATACAATCACATAACTTAACTAACTAATCAGTCAATTAACCAATTATTAAGTTATGATTTAAATAAATTAGTTAGTTGTTTGATTTGAAATGCATAATCAAGTGATGGAATTGAGTCTTATTATTTTTCTCATAACTACTTCTTCCATCCACACGTGTGAGCTTAGGTGTAGTGTCCACATTGTGTAAGATCTCTAAAATCACGAATTTATGTATGTGTGTGACCTCCTTTGGCTACAGACAAGTCCCTTTAGATGCATGTCGATTCTTGCTAACGATGTCCCTTCACTTTGTGAAAGAGTTCCTTTGGATGCATGTCGGTTATTGCATATGTATCCTTTTCTTCATGTTATTTGGTGTATATAACAACTTATTTGCAAACAAGGTTGGCATTTATACAAAGCACCAATTAACATCATATTGTAGCCAAAATAATAAATGCATACTCATAATCCACAAATAAGGTAAGCTTTAGTAATAATTATATTAACTAATATCCATTGCATAAGTTTAATCTATAGTGAAAATTTTTAGCAATATCACCAGAAATATAAATTTAGGGGTAGAATCTGGATAAACAAAATACAATAGATGATGTGTCTAAAAGGAAATAAAACAAATCATCATCACCCTTGAAATTGGCCCCTTGAATGGTAATAAAAACATCCTTCATAACCCCAATGGGCATAACCCTTATCTTGTTCACCATTTACAACACATTCGAGGATGGCTGAAATGGCAGCCTTCCCATTTGGTTCCAAGCATAAAGTGTGAGGACATTCACTTCTGCACCCATTTCAATGAGGATATTGCTTACCAATCATGCATTAATCACTACATGATTACCTCAATTTTCCAACGTTCGTATTGAATTGTTAGCAATCCCTATATTTTGGTCATTTAATTATATTTTTCATATTTTTAATTAGTATCTTAACCTATTTTCCTATAATATGTTTGTTCCCAAGTTGTTTCATATATATGATTGTACTAGGTCATGCACATCTAATTAATAACATATGTAGTCTTCCTATCATCTCACAACCACTTTGTTTGGGAGTAATTGAAATTGCACATTAGTTGAGCCTTTGTGATACCTCCTTGACACCAAATGTCAAAGACATCGAAGATCAACTCAAAGTCATATGGGAAGAAAAAGATGATGCATAATAGGCATGGATAAAATACTTTTAAGAGTTCAAGATTTACTTAGCCCATGCTCGGGCCACCTATCACGTGGAGTAGGATCTCTTTATCCCTCTAGATTTTTAATCATCATTTCATTTTCATTATATTTTTCTATCATTATCACTTTATTGTCGAATTGAGTTGACACCATTCAAAGAAATATCATTGGTTCTGGGATTGACATTTTGTTAGTAGCTCATCATATATTTATCTAATATCTATCTTTTATAGTTATCTACATGTGTGAAAGTTTCTCACCCATTTTGCATCTACACATTTTTACATTTCATTATCAATACACGTATCATTAAACCATGTTATCCTCAATTTTTTTGTGATTTGTTATATAATAAGTAAGCTAAAATCCACCATAAACATTCTTACATGTCCGGTGGGACCTTTAGTCCCTTTTTGATAAGATTTTATATCTTCTTGTTTTCTTTCTTGTCAAATTATCTAACTTTTCGGATTTGAATGCTTTGGTATTGCTTCGTAAAAATGTATAAAATAATAAAAATTAAAAAGGAATCACAAAC
Source organism: Taxus wallichiana var. yunnanensis (assembly GCA_018340775.1). Classification (NCBI taxonomy): domain Eukaryota; kingdom Viridiplantae; phylum Streptophyta; class Pinopsida; order Cupressales; family Taxaceae; genus Taxus; species Taxus wallichiana. Next base: position 950,800,728 of record CM031234.1, read on the forward strand.
ACAGGTACACTTATTTTATTTAATTTTCTTCCAAGATCACATTATTTTTGTGTTTTTTCTTCATTCAAATCAATATTTTATTTTTGGGTCTTAAAACTAACCTTCATTATTACTTTCTCTCACTAGTTTAATTAGGGGTTGAATGATTGCATGTCAAAAAATTCCACTCACACACAACCAAACCACATAAAAATTCAAACTTACATCTAAAAATCCCTTCTAGGTATACCTACTTAGATTTCATCACCAAGGGTGATGTTGACTCGATATTTTGGCTAAGTATAAATAATTGGTGGGCGGTATATCAGCTAAGAACCTACCACCCTTATATTTGTGGGAGTGTGAAGTGATGGAGCATTCCCAATATCATGCCATGTGCTAACACCAAAAATACTTGGGCCCCTCATACCTTAGTATATATTGAGGACTCTAGCCTTAACACACATAAAAACAACCTTAACAAGCCTCTTTCCTAGTCTCTTTTCATCCATATTTTCATTTCAAACTTTTCTAAGTTAATCAAGATAATCAAAAGAAATATTTCTTGTGATTGTGTGGTATTCACTTTGTTAACAATAATCTTTATTTTTCTTTATTTCTTGTTTAGTTAATTCATGGTTTTGACTAGGCAAAAATATCATCTTCAAAACATCCCAAACATGTTAGACCCACTTCAACAATCCCTAGAATCAACTCAAGAACCTCCACATTCTCCTAGCACTCAATTCAAAATATTATATGGTCTTTGTCTTGACCCTTTGTAGTTCTTCCATAGTGGTGACATAATATTCATAGAACTATTAGATGACAAGCCAATTACTCTTAGATCATACCTTGCAGAAAAAGGTATTCGTCTTCATTGTCCCTATCTAGAATATTGTACATCTTCCACTACCAATACTATTCTAGACTTTACAACCCTGAATATCAACCAATCATCAAGTAGATTTTTCCCTACCATACCTTTAGTGACTCGAAAACATCAATTTCTACCCCATCTGTCCTGTTGTTATCTTTGAACTCAATGTCATATCATCATAAAATACAACTACCTTGTATTCATCTTGATTAGTCCTCAAGGTGTTCAAAACCATGCCATTACTACACCACACTTAGTTATTAAAAAAACACCTATAGCATATGCATCCTCAGTTAATCCACAGGTTACCAAAAAATACGTTGTTACTTCAATCCCCACATTCATTCATATATATTCTACTCCTCTTCCTCCCCTAACAAGTTCTATTGATATACCCATTTCTACATGCCCCTTAGCCATCAAAAAATATTTCATATCAAAACAATCCACATCCATAGTTCAAAAATTTGTAATGTCTATCCCTATATCCTTACCACCCATCAAAATGAGTTTCATCACCAAGCTCATCCTCTTTCACAACCTATCTCCTTGACGGGTGTTCCATACTAGTGGTAGATTTTGGCTCATCGAATCCACCACACTTACAACCACTTGTTTAAACTTCTATTTCCCACCCATACCAATATATTCAATCCTCCTCGCATGACCATTAGTATCTCAATACACTTACATCCCAGGAAACATTCCCTCTCTCAAAATTCTTCATTATTGTATCACCAATATTAGCAATCAAACCCTATCACTTATAATCAAATCAAAACTTACTCTTCAAACTATCAACCATCTCATAATGATCCTATGCAAACACCATTAAGGATAATATCTAGTCTCAAAGCTAGCACTATAGGACCCAAAATAACCTTTCTTACGAACAAATCTATAACAACCTATCACTACATCTTTGGATTTCAATGCCTATCCTCCACACTTGGAAACTCTTAAAATTCATCAACTTCTCTATTAAATAGGACCCACATCAACATATTAGGGCCTTTCATGATGCATGTTATCTCATCGCTCATGACCAGGATCTCATGTTGAGGAAATAAATCTTGTCCTTGGCTGGACCCACCCTTGATAGGTACAACAATATCACACAATATTCCATTTATTAATTTGCACAACTAGCACAATTGTTCTTAGAAAAATATTCTATCAAAATCACCTCTAAAATATATATCACCGATATCTATGCCATCAAAAAAATTCAAGGATGATTCCATTTATGATTTCATCTCTAGATGTCAAGAAATTATTAATCAATTGTCCTTATCCCTTCTACAAATTAAGCTGATCGAGCCATTTACTCGATCCTACACGAAGCATTGATCATCGAATCTTAAAATTCAGTCCTTTCAAAAATTTCATGAGGCCTTTACCATGGCCAAAAGACTATAACTCTATTCCTTGAAGATGGTAAAGTTAAGCGTGATCCAATAAACCAAAACTTACATTCTACTTTAAAAATTATTCTAATAACGATAAATCTAAATGTTAAACAAACACGAGTTAATCTAAAAACTACATCCAAAATTTCTTGAGAATTCAAATGGTCCCAACCTTAATGTAAATACACACCCTTAGGGGATTCCTATAGGGCTATCTTTTAAAAAAATTAGCCAATTATATGATTATTCTCCCTTCCATATAAATTGTCGATGAATCTTCATCTAAGCCATCATGATATAAAGAAAATGATTATTGTAAATATCATCAAGTATGAGGATGTGAAATTGAAAGGTGTAACTCATTTATAAATGTTCTCAAGGCCTTATCGACCGGGTGAATTACAAATTGGTAACATTAATTCACCTTTAAATTAAAGTTTGGATGTGTTTAAACAACCCTTTCGATTCATAGCCCTCTAGTAGTCAACCTCACCCAACTTTGTAGGGTCTCATCCTATCATCAACATTGTCAATGAACTCACACATGCACCTATAGTACCAAGTTTTTCCACGGTTGAAATGCCAACCAAACAACATTAATTTTTTCATCTCCTCACTATCAATATTTTTTCTCTATTCACATCAAAACACCTAAAATATAATACGTCTAAACCCACACAAACTTCTCATATCATCCCTTCGGGATCTCAAGAAAAGAAACCTATCATTGAAATTTTAAATATCTTTTTCCAAGACCATGTCACTCAATCTTGAATAAAAAATACTAGTAATCCAATCCAAAAACCCACAAATCATTCACTTGAAAAGATATAAACCCTATCAAACATTCACCAAGAAATCATATTATTTCACCAGATTCTTAGCAAATTAATGAAGCAGATAAGGTTGGAAGGCTAGGGAGGAATACCTATTGTAATTTTGGTTGAAGGCTAAATGTGTGTGTAGATGACTTTTGGATCAGAATGGATGTGATAGCTCCCTTTTGGCTAGGAGGAACTACCTGTAGATATAAAACAATACTGAGAAATCTAGTTAAACAAAAAATGAGTGGGTACTTTAGCGAAGCTATATCCAGGAAGCATGATACTTCCTGAACATGGTGTCAATCCACTTCTATATAACAATATTAATGCTAGTTAAATCATACATGAAGTAAATATCCTATTGAAATTGAAACGATTTAGGTATCTCATACAAAACAATAAGAAAGGTCATGAAAAAGGTTGTTTAAGGTCAAAATGGGAGGGTTGATTGGGCTGGTGTTAAGTTGTAGGTCTAGTATAGGCTCTAGGTAAGGTCTGGTAAGAATTAGAAATGGTTCGGGCTATTAGGAAGTGGGTATTAGCTCATTGGTCTAAACTATTTTGAGACACGATAATTGGTGTTGGTTGACTAACCGATGTTGGTTAGGAAGAGTGACCGACGATGGTTGGCTAACCGACGTCGGTAGGGGAAATTAGTATAAAGTTCTAGAATTAGTTTTCCAAAATCCCTATGATTGTAAAGATGTTGGAAATGATAAGAGTGGGGTCGTAAAATAGTTACGAAGACTTGGACATGATTAGGAGAGGGTGAAAATGGGTGAAAATTCTAGGTATGATCAGGTGATGGGTTGATGGAAGGAAGGAAGTATATGGGTGTGGAGAGAAATAGACTATAGAGATGAATAAATAAATCCACATAAGAAAATTAGAGATTAAGTGTAGAGATGTTAAATACTTATTGGAAAGTATATTGGAGAATGTAGGTGATGAAGATGGTGATAGTAGAGATCCAGAGAGAAGAGTCATTGTATTTGTGTTGCATCAGTTCATACCTCTATGCCTATCTGTTGTGAATATATGATCATGAAGAGGATGATGAATGGTGATCGATGTTGGTAGTGATTCCGTGTGTCTTCTTTTTCCTTAGTGGTAAATAAATTTGAGTGCTCTAAGTCTTTGGAAGAATGAGATCCTAAATCAAATGACCGACTTGGGTCAAGGATTTGTGAAACATATTTAACCTAACTGATTTGGGGTTAGGATACGGTGTTGGTTGAGATATAAACAACATCGATCAAGGAAGGAATATCTAGGTTGGCCAAAAATAGCCAGATTGTTGCTATTTTTGGCATGATTTCCAACTTTTGCGAAGTCTTGAGTGATAGATCAGAAAAGATAAGTAGGATTCCTTTTAAGTTTGTTAATAGGAGTTAATTATAGGTTTAGACTAAGTCCTATTTAGTTAGGATATGTTTAGACTCATCTTAGCTCATTAATGAGGTTTGAGTAGGTCATTGAGTGAGGTGGCTAGGTGAGGTGGTTAAGTGAGGATATTAATTAATTTAATTAACATGTGCACTAGGGGATATAAATAGGTAGGATATGGTTAATTTAATTAACGGGGTTTAAGGGGGTATGACCTAATTTTGTTGTCTAGATTTTGGTCATTTTTGTTGTAGCGTAGCTTTTATTTGTAAGTGATGCTAAAAAATAGGAAATTGGTGTTCCAAGTTTTAATGGAGGTTAGGTTTCCCCAAGTAGGGATGAAGGTGATCCCCCTCAAACCACAAGCTGATGAGGTGTTAAATGGATTCGGTGAGTGGTTTTATATATGTGTAAGTGATGAAAGTGAAGGTAGGTGGGTTGTAGGTAGGGGGTATGGGAACTTTGGGTAATGGGTAATGGTTAAATTAGGTAATATGTAATAGAAATCAAATTCACACACATGTATAGACTACAACATGATACCAAGTAGACGATCTTGTAAAATATACATCGTCTAATATCGATAGGTTTATCAAATAAGGTTGAAGTGATTAGGTATCAAGGTACATTATATGGTCTAGAAATAGAACTTAGGTTAAGTGCGGTACCATTTAGGTATGATCTAGTACACTGAAGGTTTGGTTGGGATAAACAACATGACAATAGGAAAGGTAAGATCATTAGGCTAAACCACACGGGTAACACCATCATGCAAGGTATAACGAGTACACAAGTTCAAAGGCCACAAAAGGTAGTTACGATCAGGTATGTACATCATGGCATGGGTAAGGCCTAGGTATAGGTAAATAACATGTCCCTAAATGTAGATAAGGATATGTACATGTAAATTAGGCTTATGGGTAGGGTGTAATATGAGTTGGAAGGGTCAAAGATATTTGGTTAGTAATATTTTTAGGTCAAAATGGTCTGAATGTGGGTGAAATGGTAAGGCAGGTGACTAATCTTTGGTTAGGTAATAACTGAAATTGGTTAGATAGGGCATGACATGAATGATGACATCGGTCATGTTAATTTGGGTCTAAAATATAAAAATCCATGTTTTACGGATTCATTTCAACTTTTTCCATTCGTAGAAAATGAAAAAGGAGAAAGTGAGGCTTAATAAAACGATAATACAAGGCACTAAGATGAGTTTGCAAGCCACGTGTCGGGTGATTAGAATTGATCGGTGGGTCCCAGAGATTGATTCGAGCATTTCTATTGGTTTGGAGGTGAGTGTTAATTTGGTTATGGCACGAGGTGGGAGAGGGGTCGGGTGGTCCATGACACAAAGACCGAGAGGTCAACCTTATAGAAGAAGTCACATAGAGGTAAGGGGCATTCCCTAATTCATTAGTTGATTAAATTTTTGTTTAAAATGAAGAAAATGGGGGTGGGAGTTTTTATGTTGACATGTAGGTGAAAAATGGGTAAAATTGATATGGGAAAGGGGAAATGTAGGTTAAATAGGATGGTAGATGCATATAAGGTAAATTGGGGTGGATTGGGGTAGGTTTTAGGTAGGATTTGGGTTAATTTTAGGAAAAATGGTAGATGGGGGATGGGTTTTGGTTTTGGTTTTCGGTTTATATGATAGAGACTACCATCGATCAAGGGTTGGTTGATGTCGAGTTTTCCTTTACGGGCATCGATCAATGATTAAGTGACCGATCTGCGTTACCAACAATGACCAATGTCGATCAACTTTAGGAGCAAAGAGGTAAATGAATGGGATATGGTGGGAGGGAAAAATATGAAAGAAGATGTAAATGAATGTTTATGGAGGGTGAATAGGGTAATAGGTGATGTTGGTAATGTTGGGTGGGGAAGTAGGTGAACTAAATTAGGATAGGTAAGAATGGTAAGGGTTAATGGGTGTAAAATTTGGTTGGGAAAAGGGGTGGTCAGTAGGTTTGGTGTGTGGGTATGGTGTAATAGGTAATAAGTGTTTTGGAAATAGGTTAGGTTGGGTATGGGAAAGTATTGAAAATGTTGTGTTTAAACGATGCAGGCTAGGGACCAACTCCAAATGCAAGACAAAGTACCACCATTATTGGTACAAATGTGATCCATTGTGATCAAAGAGGTGTGGGAGCATATTCTTGAGTTTGGACTTGACTACTTTGGGGTGCGATGTTATAGGTTTATAGTTTGTGATCATAATATGATGGTTTCTCTCATCAACAGATGGGATTCAATGACCAATACCTTCCACCTTCCGATGGTGAGATGACCGTCACCTTAGAGGACATGTACCAGATCCGAGGCTTCCTATTGTAGGGGAGCCAGTTTATTCCATTTCATCAAAGGCATCAGTAAAGCCGATAGTGGCTGTATTTGGGGAGGTGATGGGTGAGTTGAGGTACCATAACACGAGCCTTAGTTATGGAGACATGTATGCAACCTTCCCTCAGGAGATGAGGTTGGTTGTGTTGATGATGGAGGCATTAGGTTACTTTATTTGGGCCTCGACATTCCTATTGCAGTGCTCTGTATATAGGGAGCTATGGGCCTATGGGAGATTGTGGAGGTTTAGGATGTGTTGCACATTTTTACTACATTGTTGGGCATACAATCACATTGTATGTTTGTGCCCAATGTGTATGCCATGTTAGGATTGGTTTGGGGGTGGCCGAATCTCGGTTGGTATAGACACTATGTACCTATTGGTGGTGGTCGGGACGAGGGTGGTGAGAACCACATATGATGTTATCTACTACTGATAGGTTCTTGCGAGGGATTTGTGGAGGTGACATTATATGGAGGTCATTTATTGGTTATCCCTCATAAAAGGCATGATGGAGGAGTTAGAGGAGCTTCATCTACTGAGGTGGATACTGAGGTCGGTGTGTCGACGAGCATGAGATGATACCGTAGATATGGTTAGACAACATTTTGGGATGCCACAATACTTGCCTCTACCTTTCCCACAGTACCAGAGAGATGACATGGAGAGACCCATGTCTCACACAAAACCAAGTGTGTCCAAAGGGCATGAGGAGAAAGAAGTGGATATGAGGATTGATGATGCTATAATCACTAATGGTTATAGGAAATGGTAAGCGAAGCTGCTACGGGTGACACCACCGAGACCAGGGAAGTTAAATATAGCTACCATTATAGTGTGAGAGGATACCCTACGGGGTCGGTGGCTTCCTTATAGACACAAATCATAGGTTTATAGGGGCATCTAATAGGGGCACATGCATGCAAGTGGCCACCATGTAGGTTCAGGTGACGGCCTTATAGGCCCAAGGTGGCACAAGTATAGGCACCCATGCACGGGGACGTGATGGTGATGTAGTATAGGTGGTCATATTACAAGCATATGTGACTATTTTATAGGGCTAATTGGCCTCTTCATAGTCACGAGTAATGGCCTTATAGGCCCGATTTGTATACACATGTACCTCCATAGGTCTAGTTTATGAAGGCCATTCTACTAAAGAGGAGGGGAGATTAGACCAATACCCATGGAGGGTAGAGAGATGTTGGTAGGGCATCGAGATAGGGAAGGAGGAGGAGACAGGGGTGACATGATAGGAGGATATCAGGTGGGGTGATGATTAGTCCCTTGGTATGATTATTATTTTTGATATTTTGATATATATACTAGCCGATGTACCGAAGATAGTGAGGTTGTATATGAGATTTTTGTGATATTTATTTTTATACCGGCCTGCATGCTAAAGATAATGAGGTTGTATTTGAGCAATTTGATATACTTGAATTTATTTGTATTTGTGTATATGCGTATTGATACACACACTTTTTCCATTTATATAGATGATGATATTTATTGCATGGATGATGTACTGTGTTTTAATTCCCATTGTTATTGTGTATTGATGGACTAGGTGAATTAGGTATGATTGATTCGATGTCATGTAGGCATGATGGAATTAATGTGAGTTAGGCATGGTGGAATCCGATGAGTTAGGCATGGTGGAGTCTAGGTGAGTTAGGCATCATGGATTCTAGGTCATTTGGGCATGGTTTGGTCATGTTGTGGGTTTTGATTTAATTTAAAAATGATTGGTACTATGGAAAATAAATGATGATGTATATGTATTTTTTGGTGTAAATTTCCAAATATTTGATGTCATAAAAATATGAAATGATTGATTGGATGCTTGAATGATGTGATAAAATGGTAGGTATGTATGTTTGTTGAGTGTTTAATTTCCCAATTTTGTGTAAAATGGAAGATTAAGGTAACATGTGAATAAGAAAAAGGGGAAATGGGTTAGGGTAAAGAGTGGCCAAGCTAACCTTCAAGGGCCCCATGCCCTCAGAGTGTTGCCTACATAGCTTTGAAAAAATGGGTCTCAGGCCTATGTAGTTCTCCCATAAGGTAGGGAAGAATATGATGAGGTAGAGGGATGGTTTAGTAGGTTTTAGGCATGATTGCATCTAGGTCAGTTAGGTATGGTTGAGTTTAGGTCAGTTAGGCATGGTTGAGTTTAGGTTAGTTAGGCATGGTGATGGTGGTGAAGGAGGAATTATTAAAATGTAGGCGTCGATGATCTATTCTTGTATAGGAGAATCAAAAAGTAATGATTAGAAGGTGAAGGGTAAGAGGTGACCAAAAAAGACGCCTAATTGGAAAGAACAATAACTAGTCTACTATACCAAAGATGGGCTTATAAATGCAAGACCCTAAAGGCGTTGCCTAATTGACTACTTGAAGGATGAAGAAATACACATGATCAAGAAATGTTACATTATTGGCATGTCCCTTGAGCGGGAAAAAAATTAGGGTGAAAAAGGAAATGAGGTAAAAGGAAGTTGGTTTTAGCGTAACCTAGTGTGAGACAACATTCCTATTTGGCAAGAGACCCAAGATCAAAATAGGCAATTCCATGACAAAAAATTTAAACTTTTTATTTTTACTTTTTTTCTTATTTTTGTTTGTATAGATTGATCGATGTGGGAAGTCTATGTGGGATGAGTAGATTTTCTCCTTGAGGTATTTGTGAAGCTGATCGATGTGGGAAGCTTTTGAATATTTGATTTTATTGTTTGCAAGAATAGTCTTCTTATTATGATAGACTATGTACAATATGGCTAGCTTGGTATAGATGTCCTTCGAGGGAGAAGTCTATTTATAGAAATGAGATAAAAAAAAGTAGATGTCCTTTTTGAGGGAGTCATATTTTTTCTAGAAGTTTGACTCAAGGAGATGAATCCCATTTTACTTTTTTTTTCTTTTGGACTTTTAAGTCATGGACAAGACTATAAAGACTGATAGGCTCTTGTGTTAAGAAAAAACCATAGCATACAAAGATTAACTATGAAAGAGAGGGTTTAAGTGATGAATGACCATGGGATTATATCTTTAAAAAGACAAAAATCATCCATGAGAATCATGCCATGAGTAGAGCCTGGGTACTCACAATGAAGATAAGGCTTAAAAGGTGATGGGTAATCACATGATTCTTGTTTAGTCATTGATCCTTAAAATAGGTAAGTGAAAGGTGAATAGTGCTCAAAGGAAAAGTGTTTAATTGAAAGAAGGTGATATAGGACTTGATTCAACAATAGAATGGTTGAAGATGAAAAGAATTGAGTGGTTCAGGTTTGGTTTTACCATTGAGTGAAGACAAATGATAAAAACTTGATCCATAGGTATGAGTAACAATATAAGGTCCAAGCCAATTAGGAGCAAATTTTCCCGTTTACTTTTATCCTCTTTTGTTACATGTTTATTTTCCTTTAGGATGAGGTCACCAACTTAGAAGGTTCATTCGTGGAAACATTTATCGTAGGCACGTTTGATAAATTTTTGGTAGATTTGGAGATGGTCGAGAGCATTGAGATAATGCTCATCTAATAACTCAAGTTGTGTCAAATGGTCCTAGTGAAAGTCATCATTATTGAGCGTCTCTTTGAGTGAGATAAAAAGAGATGGACTATGGACTTCAAGAGGTAGGAAAACCTCTATATCGTAGACCACAGAGAAAGGTGTGGCAGTAGTTGAAGTATGAATACTAGTGCAATAAGCCCATAAGGCAAAAGGAATGTGTGTATGCCAATCCTTTCCAGTATTGTCAACAACTTTCATAAGAATTTTGTTTAAGGTTTTGTTGGTTGATTTTACTTGGCCATTTGTTTGAGGGTAGTAAGGTGAAGAAAAACTAAGTTGAATGCCAAAGGCATCACAAAGTTTCCATAGGTTTTTTTTTTTAATTGTTTTCCATTATTAGTGATGAGACGATGAGGAACACCAAAGTGAAAAATGATGTGATGGTTGATGAATTCACATATTTTCTCATATTTTTTAGAAATAAGAGGTATGGATTCTACCCATTTAGTGTAGTATTCAGTAGTAGTAATAATCCATTGATGACATTGGGAAGAATGAGGATTGATTTTTCTAACAAGATAAAAACCCCATTGAGACAAAGGCCAAAGGTCACGTGCAACCTATAAGGAGTGACTAGGGGTGTGATGAAAATCAACATGTTGTTGGTACTTCACACAATGTTTTACATAATCACAACAATCATGGTTTAATGTAGGCCAATAATAGCCTAGATGGAGAATGCATTTAGTGACAAATAAACCACTTAAGTGAACTCCACAAATTCCGTCGTGAACTTCCTTGATGGTGTAGTGAATTTACAAACTTGTTAGGCATCATAAGAGGATACCATCAAAGCCATGTTTATAAAGAAGACCAACCATCATGACATAGTGAGAGAAACATTTGAGAAAGGTGCATTGTCCATGTGATTAAGGTCTAGAGGTAGAATTGAAAGGGAAAGGTAGTTTGTAAATTATTTATACCAAAGGTCATGTGGGTCGAGTTCAATGGATCGATGAGGTTGACGTCTTGAAATAAATAAGAAGGTGATTGTAATCTTTGTACTGTGACAAATATTTTTGAGTTGGAGGGAAAAGTGGGTATTTGAGAATCAAGGAAGGCCATGGTATCCACAAGTTTATTAGTAGAACATGGGGTGGTTTGAATTTCATAATGGTCAAAGGTAGTCAAAATTATATCTACATGATGTTTATAATTTTGAAGTATTTCATTACAAAACTGGTATATACCATTAACTTGATTTACAACTAGTTAAGAGTCACCAAAGATATTAATCGATTTAACGTCTAATGTGATGACATATTGAAGACCTAATACAAATGCTTCATATTTAGTGATATTTTAAGTACATTAAAAATATAGTTTGAAAGATAATGGCATAGGTTCACCATCAAGAGGAATGAGGATAACTCGGCACCACCCCCACATTGACATTTGGAACCGTCAAAGAATAAGGTCATTTGGTAAATGGTATCATCTAAAGAGAGGGTAGTGATGGATTTGTCTAGGAAATAAAAGTTAGAGGATTGATTTCTGAGAGAGGGGTGCATTGCAATTTATTCAGCGATGGTTTGTCCTTTGACATATTTTTGATGGATGAATTCAAGGTCTAGGTTTGTAAGAAGCATGAGCCAACATGCAACATGTTGATGTTGGTAGGGTTTGGTGTACATGTAATGTAAGGGGTTAGTATTGGTGATGAAAAATGTTTTATGGTTGAGTAGGTAATGTTGAATCTTAGTGGCAACAAAAACTAAGACTAAGGAGATTTTTTCAGCATGGGTGTATCTAGTTTCATATTCCAAAAGCATACGGCTTATATAATAAATTGCTTACTACCGTGTTGCTTGTCGATTGAGTGAGCATGGCACCCAAGGAATGACCAATAGCAGAAATGTAAAGGTAAAATGGTTTGTCGTCCTTAAGGGGAATGAACACAGGTGGTTGAAGGAGGTATTTTTTTAAGGCATCAAAGGTTTTGTGGCATTCATCATCCCATTTTAAGGAGACATGGTTTTGAGGATATGATGAAATGGATGGAAGTGGTCGGAAATTTGAGAAATAAAGCGATTGAATATATTGCAACTTGCCTTGAAAACTACAAAGTTGACAAAGTTTATTAGGTGGAGGAATTTCAATAATGCTTGGGTCATGAGTGTTAATATTCATTTCGATGGTTGATTCATTTAACATGGTTTGTGTCTCATAAGGCAACAACCATTGAATATAGGAATCTTTTGCACCAAGGTTGGTGAGAATAAAATCATCATCCCGACATTGAACGACATTAATAGAAGGTGTATCGTCATCGATCATGTCAAGATACAGGAAGGGAAGAGAAGAGGGAGCCTCACCATATTGTTGATAAGTTAGAGGTCCCAAGGAAATAGTGTTCACGAGAAAAAAAAATATAGGAGGAATGGATTCTGGATCCATAGATTTCGTAGGTGAAGGATGGTCATCATCTTCAATGAGTTTTACATGGGATTTCTTGGTAGATGGTTTGAAAAAGCCAATACCATTGTGGTCTTTGTGTTTATAAGTGGTACACAGGGATAAAAATATGACAACCCTGTTTATAGAAACCAAATCCAAAGCCGTTCTATGAAAAATGATGGAGGAAGGTGTGGGAAAAGAAACGATTGGTGAGATATTGGAGGTCAGATGAAAATGGTCATGTTTGGGAAGGTGGCTCAGGTGAGTAGGTGGAAGTATCAAGTCCCCCATATGTTAAGTTGGTGCAAAGGTGGGGAGGACCATAAGGGAAAACCTTGCATATGTGGTGGTCATAGCGAGGATGTTAACAAAGGTTAGTGTACTATTGAGGAGTAAGGAATGTTTTGATGTTGTACAGGTGATACTCCCCCAGAGTGAGGCGTTGAAAAATACCCTCTAAGGAATCGGCAGTGGATATGTGGGTAGCAAGAATAGATGAATTATTGGATGGTGGGGGAGAAGAAGCACTTTGGTTGGTTGAGAAGTTGATGAGTTGGTGGTTGGGTCAGCTACAGAGGCTTCAAAAGAAATGGGAATAGAGGAGTTAGGTGTAGGAGAGGTGGCCGAAGCATTGGTGGATAGGGTTGTGGGTGAAGGAGAATTATCAGCATTGGTAGATGCCTTAACCGGTATAAGGACATCATTAGGCTGATACAACATGTGTCAGGTTTTGAATGGTGAAGGGTCATCTAGAATGGTATAGTTATGTCCTTCATGTTCAAATTTTACACAACGATGTAAGGTTAAAGGAACATAACCCATGACATGGATACAAGGTTAACCAAGAAACAAGTTGTACTACAATTCCCCCTTGAAGACATAGAATAATTTTGGAATAGTACGGGGTCCCACATGAACATGGAGAATTATGGTGTCAAGGGTAGAAGTGATGGGATCATTGAATGAATGCATCATAATTGGGTTATTATGCATGCAATTGGTAGGGATGTGCATTTGGTTGTACACATGGGAGGATATGATGTTGATGCTAACACCGCCATCAATCATAACATGTCGAACGTGTATATTATCAATGTAAATGGAAATGAAAAGGGTAGGATCAGGATCATCTGAGTGGAGAGGTACAATCTTGTCATCAGAGAAATTGAGAGTGGTTATTTGATGAGTGGTAGTGGGTGTAGAGGAAGGGAATGAATTGGTGAGCGAAGCCACATGGTGAGGGGTGATAATGGAGGCCACAAGCATAGTGTCATTAGGTAAAACCTCAATGGATTGCAAAACCTCCATGAGGGCCTGCATTGATGGGATTAGAAGTTTAGAAAATTTTGTACAAAGACATTTTTAGAGGAGATTGGTGTAATTGTTTTATCATTGTACAATGGAAGACCCTGTCAAAATAGGGTATGTGGGTCCCCGAATGGTGAGTTTTGGTGTGGGTGCGAGATGGTAAATTGGGCACAAGATTGGCAGATGGGTTGGTTACCTTCTCCTTTCCTTTTTATTTTGGGCGCAAGTGGTGACTTGGATCATGTTAATCTGAGGAAGAGAGGTGGATGGAGAAGATGTGTCATGAAAATTATAACAACATGATGGACAAAAACCTAGTGTGGGATAAGAGCCTTGTGAAATGAGTAGGGTGCACTAGCATTTTGGTGGGGTTTTGGCTAGGTCTCTTATCTAAACCATATTAATCTTGAATATTAGAGGAAGGTAAAAAGGTTGTGGAGGTGGAGATGCAGGTCACTGAATAGGTAAGGGGAGAGAATGTGTGGTGATAGGTGAAGGTGGAACAGGTTCCTCATCTAGAAGATCATCATCATCAAAAATTTCTTCAAGAGGACATAATTGAAGGAGAATGGTTTTAAGATCCTTACAACTTTCTACATCATGCCCTGGCACACGATGGTAGGCACAAATTTTGGTATCATCAAACCCTTCTAGTTTGGGTTTGAGTGGGTCATAAGGTCTAAGGGGTGGAAATGTGATGACATCAATTTCTAAAACGTTTGTTAAGATTTTGGGATAAGACCACGCCAATGGATCACAATGTGAGGTGAGTGTGGGTCTGGATTTATTGTGGGTGATTTTAGTAGGAGGGACACCATGGGAGGTGGAATTAGAGGTGGAATAGGTTTGATCCCTATTTTGGTAGGTTTTACTATTTTAGGTTTTGATTGTACCTACTTGGGTAAATGCATAATAGGTGAACTAGTGATAGAAGGTGGTGTAGGCTTAACTACCTCTTTGGAGGGTAGTGGTTTTTTCAACTTTGGTTGTACCTTCATGGGTAAAGGTTAAGACAGTGTGTGTGATGTAGAAGGGAAGAAAAATGGAAGAAGTGGACGGGTTATCCAAGGTCATAATGGCGGTGTGGTGGAGGTTTTGGAAGAGGCGAGATGGAGGGCATTGATTGGAGGGTGGGAATATCATATGTAGCGATGAGGTTACTAGAAGTGGTGTGGGTATAGGTGGAAAAAAGGTTACATGTGATTGTGAAGGTGTACGCAACATAGGAAAGTTAGGTGTAACACATGCTTGTGATGAGGTGGTGGGTTATCGTGTTCTTAGTTTACCTTGGGTAGGAGGTTAATTGGTCAAGGTTGATGAGTGAGGTCCTAAGATAGAAAGAAGGGGTGAAGGTGAAAGAGGGGTAGTAGGAAAAACCGTTGTATGTAGCCTAGAAGGTTGGGTCTTCCTTTTAGGTAGGGAATAGTTTTTGCATGGTTTTTGAAGATGTGGCCAAGTCTAATTTGATAGGAGGATGGAGTATACTTGATGTTGGCATGACTCCCAATGTGGTGAGTCTTCTAGATGTGGGGAAGGTGTAGGTGTAGGTATGTTGTTAGGCATCAAAATAGGTCCGGATGTGGGTAAAGGTTTAGGTGTAGGTGAGGGTGATGAAGGAGAGGTCATTTGTTATGACTAGTATGAGCATGTCGGGTTTGATTGCATGAAATAAATTTGGATAAATCCTAGAGGTATCAATAGATGACATTTTCATTTAGGTTGAAAAGGGTAGAAAGAGATGCCCCCAAAGCATGGAATTATGAACATAATCCAAGTGGTCTTCCAGGTGTGAAAATGGCATTTTTGTAATAGGATATGATGTTGATTTAGTAGTAATCCCTGTAAAGTATGTTTGTGAGGCGGAGTAACCGGTTGGATTTTGACTCTTTGGGTAAGAGAGCCGAGAGAAAATCAATTCTATCTTGGAAGGTTAATGGGGAATTATCACCAACAGGAAACAGTGCTTCTAAAGGATCCTCTATTGGTAGGGGATATGATAGGTGGGATGAGGTAGGTTCCTCTTTTGGTGGAGAGGGAGGTGAGCATGACTCTCCGATGGGTAGGAGAGTTAACATCGTAGGTTGTTCATTAGGTTGCAAGGGGAGTGATGAAATGGCATCGACAGATATTTTGGTCTCCTTCATGGGTGAAGGGGGAGATGAAGGGGACTCCTTTGTGGGTGAAGGAGTAGATGAAATAGGCTCCTCCGTGGGTAAAGGATCTCATGCTAGAATCTCCTTGATGGAGGGGATAGGAGGAAATTGAGGAAGGGATGGTACGATGTCAAAAAAATTATGTACTTCTGGACATTCTTGTCACTAGTCAAGGGCTCTCTAGTTTGGTTAGATGACGGGGTATGGTTAGGGAATGAATTCTTAAAGATATGCAAGTTCTGATTAGCTAGTGCATTTGGGTTGTCCAAGACAAGATCTCCATTATCTAACATTTCCTAGATAATGTTTTTAAAGTTTATACAATTACCATTTCTATGGCCTTTAACACAATGATAGTTGTAATAATCATGTTCCTTGTATATGCAAGCATAGGACGAAGAGTCAAAACCAATATGTGGTTTGATGGGTGGTAGAGTGATTTCTTTGGATTTAATAAGTTTTTCTAAAACTGAAGAATAAGGCTCCTTGATTGGAGTGTATTTTTTGCTCCCATTTGGTGAAAAGCTTGAACGTGAGAAAGATTAGAGGAAGGTTTTTATTGATTAGATGGGTGAGATGGGCCATCTTTTAAAACTACAGGTTGGCAGATCCTTTGGCTTTGGAATAATTTTTTTGGGGTTTTGAAGAGGAAGAGGTATCATTTGATTTAAATGTGGTGTTTTTGTTACGCAATTGGATTTTCTTCTCTTTAATGGCACAAATTTCAAGTTTTCGTGCCATGGTGAATGCTTCGTTAAAGGTACAGAAGGTTTGGACTTGGAGAGTTGGTGAGATGTGCCTAGCACAAGCCTTAGTGAACAAATATATAAGCTCCGTTTGAGGTAGCTAGAATGTAAGTTGGTTGATGAGGCTTCGCCAATGAGTGAAAAAATATGCAATAGACTCGTCATCGTATTATTGTGTTGAGTAGAAGTCGTTCGTGGTGACCTTCTTGATGATATTGATCGAAAAATGGTCCAGGAAGGTTTGAGCCACTTGGTTAAATGAGTAAATGGAATGTCTAGGTAAACCACTATACCAATCCAATGCAGTTCCTGTTAAAGACATTAGGAATGTCCACAAGAGTAGAGCGTCATCATGAGTGATTAGATATCACCCATGTTTCAAATACTGCAAGTGTTGTTGTGGGTATTATTTTCTATTGAACCTATTGAATTTAGGCATTTCCCAATGTAGGGTATGGATGAATGGGAATAGACAAATGAATGGGATCATTGTAGATTTCATCGTATGTTAAAGAGTTACGAGAGATAGAAACCGATGCTTCCAATGTTTACATCTTTTCCATCATCATTTTAATAAGGTTGTTGGTAGGTTGTGATAACTGGGCACCCCTTGCAGTATAAGGGGGTTGATGATAAATGTATGATGTGGATGAAATTCCATTATATGGTGGTGTTGAGTACGAGAACTATGAGGGGGAATAAATATAGGAAACAAATATCCTGAATAGGTGATAATCGAGATAGGTGGTTGTTGGTGATATGTGTAAGTAGGTGGAGTGGATGTAGTGATCCTTGTAGTGATTAGAGGTAAAGACTATGGGATAGAGAGGAAAATGTTTTGAAATGGGGTATGGGTTACCGACACCATGGGTGGCTATGATGTAATAGGTATATATGAGTTGGCAAGTATAGGCAAGGTTATGCTCAAGATGGTTGGTGAAGGAATGGTTAACACCATGGGAGCAACCGATGCCAAGGGCACAACCGATGCCATAGGTGATATAGATATAGATGATGTGGGGTCCAGTTTGGATACCATAGGTGGTAAGGTGGATAAAGGTAACATTGAGCTAGTGGTCCCTGATGTAGAAGTGGGGGTGAGGGTAGGAGGAATGGACATAGGCATGTCATATACCAACTATCCTATCACAAATTGATTTCATATACCAACCGTAGCTGATTTCAAATACCAAATGTCCTATCAAAAATTTAATTTTTATATGAACATCATCTAAGTTCGCTTAAACACATCAACATCTATCAAGAATGAATCAAGAAAGTAAATAATAAACATATCAAACAACGTGACTTTAACATTGGTGATCTTGTTCTCAAATAAAACCAACATGTCACTAACATGGAAAAGAGTAAACATGGTAATGTTTCTCTAAACTGGCTTGAACCATATATTATCACTCATAAATATGGGTATGGAGCTTATCATTTAGCTTCCATTGATGATAAACCTAAAAAATATTCTCTTAAATATCTACACTTACATTTTTTCTATTGTTAAATTATAGACTCGTGAGACCTTATTCATGCTAAGATATTCACCCATCATCCCTCACATCTTATCCCTCTTGTAATTATTTGGAATCACGTGGTCTTCCATCAACATACTAATTATGACCTTGAATCTGAGCACCATGGATCTTCTCATAACATATTCCACATGGACAAGCTCCTTATTCATAACTAGGGGACCCATGTAATCATTACTCTCATCATCCCCTATTTTATCTCGATTAATGACATGAAAAGGATATATGTAGCTTGCACGTTTACTTATCCCATTATAAAGTGGTTACCCAGGCTCACCCTCACCTAAAAAAATAAAAAATATCTATGGGATGGATGTAATCAAAATATAGATCAATCCCTCAAAGGAAAATTATCAATAGATTTGTCTCTTTGGGCTACCTCAATGGCTTCAGACCTTTGTCCTTTGATATCACAGTATCCCATTAGCAGTTCATTAATGACACTATTCTGCTCCTTCTCACCTCTATCTTGGAAGACAAAACTATGAAGCATATTTTTTATCTTTATGAAGAAGCATCTAGACAACAAATTAACTTTGAAAAAATATCTTTATACTTATTCAATACCCCTCCTGCAAGATAGAGGAAGATTGCACAAATTCTAGGTTGTGAGATTAACTCTTTACCTACTACCTACCTGGGTCTTCCTCTTGGTACCAACAAGGTCCATATGAATATGTGGAATTCCTTTCTAGATAGGTTCTAGAGAAATCTTGTGGGATGGAAGGGCTCAATCCTTTCAAGTGCTAGAAAAATCCTTCTTATCAAAAGCACACTTCAAAATTTATCGATCTACATCATGTCCTTATTCTTTATTCCAATGGTTGTTGTGGAAAAAATTGAAAGAATCCAGAAAAAAATCTCTAGATAGGGACTGAAGATAAGAATAGGATGCACTTGGTGGCTTGGGACAAGACATGTAACAGAAAAAAAGGAGGGGGCATTGGCATAAAAAAATACATACTATGAATGCAACACTTGGTCTCTAAAATGGGTTGGCATTTTGTTAAAGAAGAAAAACCATGGACCAATCTTATTAAAGCTAAATACCTCAATCAAGGAAGTGTTATGGACTACTTCAATAATACCAATCACCCATTGGGATCAATTTTCTAGAAAAATATAGTCAAGATCATAAAGCGACTTCCACTGCAGATTGTAAATGGACTCTGGGCATGAGAGAAAACATTAGCTTTTGGAAAGACAAATGGGTTGATTTTAGCACACTTTCAAATAAAAACATTGGGATCAGCTCAAAGACAACCTTTTTACATCCTTAGGATAGCAAGTGAGTGACTACATCCAAAATACCGATGGTAGAAGGTATTGGAAAAATATTGAGTCCATCACCCCTACACAAGGAGCTTCTTGGGGAACTTCAAACCACACTGAATCTCATTCCCATTAGTCAAACCCAAAATCAAGATGAATTCAATTGGGTTTCTTCTTTTGATGGTAACTATTCAGTGAGATCTGGGTATCAATTGTATGCCAATGAACCTATTAGTAACTTTCCTTGGAACAAGATCTGGTTCAAAGAGCTTACTCCTAAAATCAATCAATTCCTCTGGTTCGTGCTCAATAAAGGCATTCTCACCATTGAAAATCTCATCAAAAGAGGGTCTACCATGCCGAATAGGTGCTACCACTGCAAGATGGATAATGAAACTATCCAACATCTTCTTCTTCATTGCCCAATTACTAATTCTCTTTGGAAGCTCATTTTTAACATATTTGAAGTCAAATGACTTTCCGAGAGGATTATTTACAAGCTTGGATGTAATGGAAACCACCTTTTAAGCATGCTCTTCTTTGTAGGATGTGGAAAATTATTTTCCCTCATACCATCTGGAGAATTTGGAAAGCCCACAACTCGGTCATTTTCAGAGACACCAATAAAACCATCAAAAGTATCCTTAATGAAATCATAGTGGCTACTAAAGAAAACATTCTGAAATTTAAACCTCCCAAAAAAGCCTTATACCCCTAGGAGGAGGTCAGATATCTTAAGGCCTAGAACATTGATATTTAGCAGTGTTTTTCCCCCATTCAAAGCATTGACAGGTCTCTTGTACAATGGATTCCCCCTTCTGAAGGTTGGTTTAAGATGAAATTCAATGGTGCCTCCAAAGGTAACCCAGGTCTAGCTGGAGGAGGTGGTCTAATCAAAAACCACAAGGGTCACCTAATTACAACATACATTGGTCCCATGGGTAAGAAAACTAATCACTACTCTAAGGCCCTAGCCACTCTGGGGAATTAGACTTGCTAGGAATCTCAACATGGGAAATATTATTGTCGAAGGTGACTCAATAACATTGTCAATATTATTTCTAAGTCCCTAACCCCTAGTTGGACCATTCAAGAATTTATCAATGAAGCCCACACTTTATGCAATGGTCTAAACATCATTTTACAACATGTGTATAGAGAAGGGAACAAATCAATGGATTCACTAGAAAATATTGGAGTTTGTATTAATGATTACAAGGAATGGCATGATTTCAATGACACTCCCACTGAAGTTAGTAACATCATTTCAAGTGAAGCAAACACTCTCATTAGTACTCCTTAGTGGTTTCTACACATGCGTAATCCACATGCTAGATCTCTAAGCCAGTTTGGGCATGCCCAAATTTATTCCTCCCTAGCTTTAAAAATTGCAAGCTTTTTTCACTCTGATCAAGCTTGGATAAAGGAAAGAGATTTATTATTTGTAACTCATTGTATTACTAGCTGTCAGACGGCTATTGGAAGGTCTACATTTTATTTTTTTAGTTACACCCCTTGAAATCTTAGGAGGTTTTCAAAATGGGAGGTGCCCCTTGCAGAGTAGAACCCATTTTTGATCCACAATGGAAGGAACAAATTGAGCTCTAGGAAATCATAAATATGGAGGGTTTCACTGATTTCATCCAGAGAATTAAAGGGCACAACTAGTACATTTCTTTATAATTCGTGGAGAATTGGAAAGACCGTAATATCTCCTTCGGAGACAGAGGATTTCCAAATCACTGAAGAATTCATCTCATTTATCATAGGATTAAGCATGGAGGGAACAAATTATTTAGGAACAAAATGGATAAGGAAGAAGAGGAAAGGCTCTTTCTGGATGATGGTGAAATGCTAGATATCAAGAAGGAAGGCATTCTAGTTTCCTCTATCCCAAAGCCTTATGATGAGGTCTCTCAAATGATGGTCCATTATGTTACTTTAGAGGGAATATTCTCCACCATTCCTCAACATCACTTGGTCCTGCTTAATCACTTTAGGCACGAGGTGAAGGTGAGTCTTTCCTACTACATTCTTCAGTCTATGGAAAATACTATTTTGGAAGTTTAGGGTCACAAGAGGATTGTTCCTCTCCACCAAGGTGTCATTTACCTCATCAATCAAGTACATTTCAAATTTGTGGTCATTGAACCCTGCCCTACTATGATCTCTCCCCTTCCAAAAAAGACCTACATTCGCACTAAAAATCCCATGTACCATGATGTTGTCTTAGAACCACCCCTAAAAGGATCTTGCATAGCAGTAGGAAAGGTAAGGAAATTGTGGGTACCGGCCGAAGGAAAAAGAAATATTAGTGGAAGACAACCCTCCCATAGTTCGTCTTACCATGGAAGATGACCCTGTTTTAGAAAATAAATTCAACTTGCAAGCTGAGATTGTGAAAACCCTTGAGGACAATGTGGACTTTTTGCTAAAATTTGTTGTTAAGGAACAAACACAGGATACTATCATCGGCCTCAAAGAGGAAATTTCCACCCTGGATTCCAAGATGAAAGCTTTGGAGGAAAAACACAACAACTACGTGGCCATGCACAGTGCCACTCGAACCTCATGCAAGTACATTTTCTAGATTTCTAACTCTAGCAAAGCATACCGGCCTCATCATGGAAAAATGGGAGAATTACAAAAAAATTAAAGCCACAAACTGGGACCCCACTATTTCCATTTCCTTGAAGCTCTATCAGGCTCTCAGGGTTTCTATAAAAATTTTCAATTAATCAGTTGGTTAGTTCTGTTGTCTCTTTGTTTTTGATGCAGTTGTCTAGGTGTTTTTTTTAGATAATGTTTTTTATTTTTGGTTCTTTGTTGGGATATTTGTTTTCAGATGGCCCTTGCCTTTTTGTTTTTCTTGTTTCTTTCCTTTTGGTTGGGGTGTGGCCCCATGGACCAAAAAACCACATTGTTTTACCCTATTTATCTTCACTTTGATGAGCCTCTAGTTGTAACTCTGGGTAAGGTCCCTCAAAACCTTCTACCAATAATAAAAAAATATCAAAAATAAAATTATGTCAAATAAAGTTATAGATTACTCCCTCGAAGGATTAATGCATTAAAATAACAAATTCAATAAATATGTAGAACACTCCCTAAAATGTAACGCCTTGATTTTTGTAAGTTATCATGGTAATTACTTTTCATAATGTTGTAACTACTGAAATGAAGATAAATATGTTAAGACACATCTTTTGATCTTAGAGGAATGTGTTGCTGATCTGGACCCTTGTTTTCTGTAACTTGATACTTGGGATAGAAGTTACTATTGCTTGTGTGATTGCTAATGAGACTTGATATAGAAACTAGTTAATTAAATATTAGGGGATTAAACCCTAACCAACCCCTAAGTTTTATCTTATACCCTAACTACTATCCTATATGGATTTTAGATTTCATAAGGGAGAAAATAGATATAAATTCCATTAACCTATGAACTAGGCGGATGACCTAGATATGGACTATTAAAATCCTAAACTAATTCTAACCTAATGGAAGGGGATGCATAGACCCATGTGGAAAGGAAAGGTAAGAAATTTATTAGGACAATAAATAATGTCCTTACAAGTTTCAGCGCCAAGTTTGGCAGAACAAGAAAAAGTTGGAGGCATCCAACTAGCTAAGTGGCTAAAAAGGAATTACATGCAAAATTTGAAAAAGGAAACTCGCCAACCTGAGTCGGTGGTGGCGTGAGGAATGAGGAAAAAGCACTGCATTCAATGCATTCAATGACCTTGGTCTTAGCGACCAGCTCGCCTTGGAAAGAGGAAAAAGGAAATTTGTTTGTTATTGTGTGCAATCGGATTTTAGTTGCTCTGCATTTTGTTCTTCCATGGTTCTGTCGAACCTGCTATTATTTTTGGTTATTACCTCTGTTCTTGGAGAAGCTAGGCTATTTTTGGAGCCTGTGGAAGTTAGGGGACTGTTTGGAAAGCTTTACTACTGTCGCCGTGGAGAAGAATAGCTCCTGTGGGCGTGGTTTTCTTCGAGCTTCAAGAAAAATTACAGGCATGTTGAGCCCTTCTCCTTAAACCATTTGCTTTTGCTTAATCATCTCATTAAAACAACCCTGCTCTTATGAAGGGGGGGTTTTGGTTATTCGATTTTGTTGTTATGTTGAAGTGATTTTGGGTTGAGTCGTTTTCTTTGTTGTATGCGACTTGAATATTTCTTGCAAAATGGGTAAATGAAATGAATCTGTTCTTGTTGTATGAGTCTGCATGGATAGTATTGTGTAATCGTTTCTATTACCCAATATGGGTTCGATTTGATGAATGTATTAGCTATACGAGTATTGTTTTATGAGTTCTGTGCGTGAAAATGATTTGGGGAAAACAAAATCGTGATAATGTTGATGAACTGTTGTGTGAGTTATTTCTCCTAGTTGCTTTACATTGCATTGATTATGATTTTACCTGGGATAGGGAATTCATTTCATCATCTTACCCTTGCTGGTTAAAAACGTTTTAATATTTTCTTGTGAAATGAAGACCGTGACTGGGTTTTGGAGAAAATAAATTGTTTATGAACTGAACTTGAATATTTGAGGAGTGAGTAAAATGTATTGATATCTTTCTTAAATCTTTTGAAAAGTATATAGATATATAAGTAACAGAGATGTTTATTCGAACTCCTTCAATGTAATCGGTTGGAACTGAACTTGAATAGATTCTTGTTCTTGTAAAAAAAAAGGGGGTTTCTCACTTATTTCAGCTAAATGATGGTAATATGTTTGCCGTACATTTACTCGTTTCAGACTAAGCTGGGTATGACTGTTTTTAGCAAACACGTATGTTTTTATATATATAAAAGTATATATCCAATTCGCAATCTAAACTCTTTGTTGTTTCATCAAGACTGAACTGAAGTGGAATTCTTACTTTAAATGTTTGAAAAATGATTCCTTTTACTATTATGATAAGAATCATGATTTCGTAGCTAGCTGTACATTCTTGCTTGTTCAGGCCTAGCTGAAATGTTCATTTTGGTGAAACATTTTGGTTATAAAACTAGTTGTACATTCTTGCTTGTTTATATCTGGACGAGAAAGTCCGTTGAGAGAAATATATGAAAGGAAATGATTGCATTTTGAGGTTCCTTTGGTACTAATGCTTATGGACTAGTTGCAATGAATTCTGGTCAACTTTCTGGAAAGGTAGATAATGGGTTTTGAATACTGAAATATATTTATTCAGAAGGAAACACACTAGTGGATCAGGTCTGTTCTAACTAGTGAATATCCGGTTAGATAGTAGGAAGAGGTAATATGATCCTCCTTTTATTCGATTATTGATTTTCATTCATTTCTCTTTGGACTGTTATCATTGATTGATATCACGTTTGAATTAAAATTTCTAGTACAATTATGAGGAAAGGAAAGAGAGTGTGAATGGATAATTGAATTAATGATCATTTTCTCTCATACAGTTAGAAATCTATAATTGTTATGGAACGAATTTCGTACTGCTTGGGTTAAGCATTTGTATTTAAATTGTTGTTTACTTTTCTCTTCAGCGTTTGATTGTTTGAGATTAGACAAGTTGTATGAAAGGAAAGGAAAATGGTTCTGCTGGAAGTTTTATTTAAAATCTAATTGTGAATCTTCCTCTAACTAATGTAGGGGAAAGGAATTGATAGCATTATGTTAGAACAACAGTTGCATAATTGTATTTTCAGTTCTTACGGATGTTTGTAATCTAGAAATGTTTGAAGGAAATTACTTCTTGTTATAAGTATTCGGAAAGAGGACAGTAATCCTTTGACCGATTGGGATGGTAATTAGATGATTAAGTTGATATGTTGTTCATCCTTTTTGGTATTTAATTCTGGAATGATGTTCATATTAACGTTTCATAAAAGCAGGGTTCTTTTATTGAGACAGTTAATTAAAAGCACTTCATTTTAATGACAAGTGCTTAATATGCTCAGTTCAATGAACTGACCCGTGCAAGTAATTTTGCAGATGGAACTTGAGTATAAACGAAGACATGGTTGTTTTCTGATACTTCTTTTGATTGACTGAAGATGGATTGTAATTGATAACTATTACTCCTCTACGAGGAAATGAGAAAAGAAGAAATTACATTCTTCTAACTTATGAGTTGTAATGTTGTTTAATATAAACAAAGTCCAGTCATTTGGACTGGCAAATGTATAGATTGTAAAGCCGATGGAGGAATACAAGTACGAGTGTGATATTTTTAATGACTGTATCAGTTTGATATTGTTGAATAAGTTTGAGAATATAACATTATTCCTTGATTTGGAATTATTCAAATGTTAATGGATGGATTTAAAAGGGAATAACATCTATTCTTTACCTAAATGCAACTTTTACGTTGAAATGTGCAATTAGTTCATACTTGGGTTAAGATGAATTTTAAATTGACATCAAAAAGGATTTAGGTAAACATGATCTCTTAATTGAAAGGTATTCGGGATTAGCTTGAAAGCTAAGGAATATCAAATAACTTAGGAGCAGCCAAACCTTGTATTCGGACTCCGTTAATAGCCTCGAATGTTTAAATTCAGAAAATAAAGATATGGGAAATCATATCTAATGTTAACAGACCTTAACTAAGTAAGGTTAAGGAGGATAAATGAATAAATTCATTTAGAATTAGACCTCGTTTAAATGACGTCTAATAAGATGGAATTCTGAATTTGTTTACAGTTGTGGAAAACTTGGTTAAGTTTAATAGGTTAAACTTATTAAGTTATCGATAATGGACTGCTTAGTCCAAAGATTAAGCAAGGAACCAAGTAGAGAAAATGTAACCCTTGATACGAAGGAGGAGATGCGTAGTAAGCTAGAAGATGGATTAAGTCTCTCTTAGCTACATACAACTGTAACAAGAACGAGAATAAAGGATCAGCATGGCTGTTGAAAGTTGATCTTAAATATTAAGATCATAACCAAATCACACTTGAGTTGGATGTGTACTCTCGATGGGAGGATTCCGTAGGACATTGACATACGCCAGCTACAATATGGTGTCTTCATGAAGGTGGGGCCTTCGTGACGACACAATGTTATAGCTGACATATTACAATGCCCTCCCGAATTAAATCATCAAGTTTACATAAGCTGGATACTAAGTTATTGGCTGGGGATAGGAATGTGATCACGTATACGGAGTGACTCCAGAGGACTAAAGGTAACTAGACACACGGAGTTGTCTAGGGATGACATCGTATGTCTGCGTATCTTTAGTTACCATGAGTAACTTCCTATACTCGTTCATATTGCTAGTTGGGGATTGGAGCTTGACCTTAAATGGAAGGACTGGAAGAGACCAGGAAAGACCATTCTAGATAACAGATGAAGTGAGGTGAAGGACATATTCTAATGATGTGTACCACATCTAGGAATATGATCATGCAAAGCATGTGAAAATCTTTGGCCAAAGTATCATGAAGTTTGGTTGCGTTGTCCTAATCACCTAGTTTAAGATGTAGGATGTCGGATGAATATCGAGTATGAAATATTCGAGATAGATAGGCTTCTTAAATGGATCACTTCGATAACCAGAAACGGTAAGAGAACCTTGTATATTTATTATACTATGCATGAATTAACATGAAGGATCGGTAAGTCGCCGAGTCATGAAATGAGAGATCGCTGAAACTCCGAGCCATAAAATGGGAGATCGGTAGTTCTGCGAGTCATTTACAACAACATATGGTATCTGTTATATGATTGAATGACATTGAATGTGTGTTCCATATTGCAAGTATGTGAACAGAGAACATTGGTTTTAAAAAGAAATTGTGTGATCCAAACTGCATTAGTTGGACAAAGAACAATTATTAAAACTTGAACGTGTGTTTGAATTATATAGTTCATAACAGGGAACGTTGTATAAAAAAAAAAAATTTTCCTTGTTCTAGTATCTTAAAATGGGGATGTTACATCTTGGTATCAGAGCTGAAGGTTGCAGCTCTTGGACCTAATGAGTCCACAATTTAATAAGGTTTACATTTTCTTATTGAACAGAAAATGGTCAGAACAAGAAGAAATGTTGCGAACAACCCGTTACCGAGTGGAGAAGTAGCTACTGCTCAAAAGCTGGATGAAATCCTTGTTGCCCTACTAGACACGAGAGATTGTTTGACTATTTTAGAACAGCAGTCAATGGGAAATGAAGAGGAGGAAGAAGAAGCTGATATAAATGATCAGCCACCTCCTGTGGACAACACCAATGGAGGGAATCCGGGTGTTGATAATAGTAATGTGAATGCTCCTAATCATCCTGGAACTAAAAGGGCAAGATTAGTAGCTGAACTTACAAATGACATAAAGAGAATAAGTCCTCCAAAGTTTGATGGAACAACCCTTGGGGACGGAGCTGAGAATTGGCTCAGTGAAATGGAGAAGTACTTTGCAATAAGAAACTTCTCCGAGGAGACCAAAGCGATATGGGGAGCATATCAGCTTTCTCATGAAGCATCATCATGGTGGGACAACCGTAAGGTTGAGTTGAATATTGTCAAATCAGACATAACTTGGGATCAATTTAAGGGTTAATTTAGGCAATGGTGGCTGCC
This sequence comes from Taxus wallichiana var. yunnanensis, assembly GCA_018340775.1. NCBI lineage: Eukaryota > Viridiplantae > Streptophyta > Pinopsida > Cupressales > Taxaceae > Taxus > Taxus wallichiana. The sequence goes on from CM031234.1 coordinate 950,829,111, forward strand.
TCAACTCTATTTTGATAGGAAAATGACTGAATTTCAGAACTGGTCGCAAGGAAGGCTGACGGTGACAGAATACTGGGAAGGGTTTACTAAACTCCTTAAGTATGTGCCGTAGTACCAAGCTGATGAGAAGTTCAGAATACAAAAGTTCATAATGGGACTGAATCCCATCATTGGTGGCGAAGTGGATGTCCATGGTCCAACCACCATGGAAGGAGTTGTCGAAAAGGCAATAAGACAGGAACAGAAATTGAGAGCAATTTCTGCTCATAGGGAAGAGATAAGGAAGAAGATTCCCAACTCTTCTTCATCTCTTGCACCCAAAAGGGGGCCTTGGAAAAGGTTTGGTGTGAAAAACAAAATTGTTGTAGATAACAACAAGAAATCTGTAATGAATAAACCTATAAATGGTGTGTGGAACAGCTTCACAAAAGTTAGTGGCAATGGACAAAAGTCCTATGGGAGCCAGAATGATAACTTCAAAGCTGGTAACAAATTTGAGCCTAGGAAAGGGCCAGTTGGAGGATGCTTCAACTGTGGAAAGGACCACTATGCGAGTCACTATCCTCTGAAGAAGGATGATCACGATCAGCAGCATAGGATACATGCTACGGTGGCTAACAGACAAGCTGAAAAGTAAGTTACGCCTATAGAAGTTCGGGTAAGTTATTCGGTACACCTATAGTCATACTTTTTGATACTGGAGCTACTGAATGCTTTATTTCTACTAAACTTGCAATGAAATTAAAAAGAAAGGCTGAACGAATGGATAAGACATGGACAGTGCATTATGGGAATAATGTTGTCCATACAGTCAAAATGTGCCTTTTTGGGGCAATTCTTGACTTGCCCAGTTTCTCCACCGAAGTTGACCTGTATGTCACTCCTTTAGGATCATATGATATCATTATTGGAGTTAACTGGTTGGCAGAACATAAGGCAAAGGTCGACTATTATGAAAAACAAATTTGTTGTTTTGACGACCTGTAGAAAGCAGTAGTCATTCAGGGTGTAAAGCGTGAAGTTGCAGTTAGGAAACTAACAGCTATGCAACTAAAAAGGGCTAAAAATAGAGGTTGCACCTTGTATGCAGTAAAAATGATAAAATGCTGAGGAGGATAATGATTTCATGGAAAGATATCCATTATTAAGGGATTTCAGTGATGTATTTCGGAGGAATTACCAGGTCTTCCACCCAAACGAGAGTTTGAATTTGTAATAGAAATCAAGCCAGGAACTAAACCCATATCTAAGGCACCTTATAGAATGACCACCCTCGAGTTGGTAGAGTTAAAGGCTCAATTACAGGAACTTTTGACTAAGGGGATGATAAGACCAAGCGTCTCACCATGGGGAGCACCGGTAATTTTTGTAAAGAAAAAGGATGGCACATTGAGACTGTGCATTGATTATAGAATGTTGAACAAGGCAACTATTAAGAATCGATACCCACTTCCTAGGATTGATGATCTATTCGACCAAATGCGTGGAGCATCAGTCTATTCAAAAATAGATCTTCGATCTGGGTATCATCAGCTGAGAATAAAGGAAGAAGATATTCATAAAACAACTTTTAGAACAAGGTACGGGCATTATGAATTCACGGTGTTACCTTTTGGGTTGACAAATGCACCTGCCGCCTTCATGAATCTGATGAACAATATTTTTCAAGAATACCTAGACAAGTTTGTGCTTGTATTCTTAGACGACATTCTTATATACTCTAAAAATGTCGAAGAGCACCAAGAACATTTAAGGGTAGTGCTGGAAGTTTTAAGAAAGAGGAAGTTGTATGGTAAACTATCTAAATGTTCCTTTTATGATGCAGAGGTGCATTATTTGGGACATGTTATAAGCAAGAACGGAATAGCTGTAGACCCTTCAAAGATCGCAGCTATAACCGAGTGGCCTGCGCCTAAGAACGTGCATGAAGTAAGAAGCTTCATGGGCTTGGCAGGATATTATAGAAAGTTCGTTAAGGATTTTTCAAAAATTGCTGCCCCAATCACTTCACTGCAAAAGAAGGATAAGAAATTTGTCTGGACTGACAAATGTGAATCTGCCTTTAAAAATTTAAAGGAACAGTTAACTACAACACCTATTTTAACTGTACCAGATCCAAATGGAAATTTTATGGTTGTAACGGATGCATCGGGAGAAGGCCTTGGAGGTATTCTGTTACAGAATGACCATGTTATAGCTTATGAAAGCAGAAAGCTTAAGTTACATGAATAGAATTATGCTCCACATGACCTAGAGCTCGCTGCCATTGTACATGCACTTCAAATGTGGAGGCATTACCTTTTAGGAAAACCTTTTGAGTTAAAAACTGACCATCTGGGGTTGAAGTATATTTTTACTCAGCCAAATTTGAATGCAAGACAACGAAGATGGTTAGAATTTCTGTCTCAGTATGATTTTGATATAAGCTACATCAAAGGCAAGGAAAATAGAGTGGCAGATGCTCTGAGTCGAAGGAAGCACATCTCTGCTCTTATAACGTTAAGAACTCAGTTTAAGGATGAGGTGAAAGATGCCTTGGAATCAGATCCTTATTTCCAGCAAGTTAAAACAACACTTGCTATAGATCCAAAGGATGTGAAGTATAAAGGATTTCGCTTTGATAGCGAAGGAATTTTGAGATTTGAAAACAGGGTCTATATACCCTTGGCAAATGATTTAAGAAGGAAATTGTTAACTGAATTTCATAATTCACCTTTTTCTGGACACCCTGGCATTACGAAAATGCTTGCTGATCTTAAGCAGCAATACTTCTGGAAGGGAATGAAAAAGGATGTGGTGGAATTTGTAACACACTGCTTGGAATGTCAGCGTGTTAAGGTGGAACATATGCATCCCGCTGGATTATTGTATCCCCACAGCGTTCCACAGTACAAATGGCAAGTGATAACGATGGATTTCGTTCAAGGATTGCCTATGTCAAGGAACAAGCATGATATCATCCTGGTTGTCATCGACAAATTAACCAAAGTGGCACACTTCATTGCTGGTAATTTGAAAGACGATGCACTAGTATTAGCAAGAAGATTTGTACATGAAATTTTCAGATTGCATGGAATACCCAAATTGATCATATCGGACAGAGATCGAGGATGACATCAAGGTTTTGGCAAACGCTTAATGCGGCCTTGGGAACTAAATTAAACTTCAGCTCTGCATATCATCTAGAGACGGATGGACAGACCGAGAGAGTCAATCAAGTTTTAGAGGACATGTTAAGAATGTATTGCATGGACCAGCAGTATAAATGGGAGGAATACCTTCCGCTGGTTGAATTTGCCTACAATAATACATATCACGCCTCTTTAAAAATGGTGCCCTTTGAAGCATTATATGGAAGAAAATGCAGAACCCCTGTTAGCTGGGATAGCGTAGAGGAAAGAGAGGTAATTGGGCTAGAAATCCTCAAGGAAATGGAACAACAAATCAAAATGATTCGGGAACGTCTAAAGGAGGCTTCAATAGGCGAAGAGTTATGCGAGACTTAAAGCGGGTTGATAGGAATTATAAACTTGGTGAGAAGGTCTTTCTTGGGTTAAAAAAAAAAGAGCTCAATAACTTTTGGCAAGGCTGCCAAGTTGTCACCACGTTACGTGGGACCTTTTGAAATTGTTGAAATAATCAACCCTGTAGCTTATCGTCTAGCATTACCTCCTGCTTTATCACAAATGCATGATGTTTTTCATATTTCTTTGCTTAAGAAATACATGTGATTTATCACATGTGCTGAATTGGAATTCCTTGCAGGTCCAAGACCCAGGAATAATCGTGATTAAGCCCATTCGAGTGCTGGGAACTCACCAGTTGTGCTTAAGAAATCGCGAAGTGAATCAATGTAAGGTCCAGTGGGACCAGTTTAGCGAAGAAAGTGCAACTTGGGAAAATCTCGAAGAAATGAGATCTGCTTTTCCATACTTGTTTGATCGAAATTGAAATTTGAAAAACTGATAATTCTACCAAATTTAGACAATTATTGATCTATTTTACAGTTGTCTTAAAACATTATTTTAAAGAGTGAATCTGTTTTTGGTATGAACTTATGAATGGAAGGACAATAATTGAATTTTGTCCTAGAAACTCCTTGAATTGGTTAATTTGATCATCGGGACGATGATTCTTTAAGAAGGGAGGAATGTAATGCCTTGATTTTTGTAAGTTATCATGGTAATTACTTTTCATAATGTTGTAACTGCTGAAATGAAGATAAATATGTTAAGACACATCTTTTGATCTTAGAGGAATGTGTTGCTGATCTGGACCCTTGTTTGCTGTAACTTGATACTTGGGACAAAAGTTACTATTGCTTGTGTGATTGCTAATGAGACTTGATATGGAAACTAGTTAATTAAATATTAGGGGATTAAACCCTAACCAACCCCTAAGTTTTATCTTATACCCTAACTACTATCCTATATGGATTTTAGATTTCATAAGGGAGAAAATAGATATAAATTCCATTAACCTATGAACTAGGCGGATGACCTAGATATGGACTATTAAAATCCTAAACTAATTCTAACCTAAGGAAGGGGACGCATAGACCCATGTGGAAAGGAAAGGTAAGAAATTTATTAGGACAATAAATAATGTCCTTACAAGTTTCAGCGCCAAGTTTGGCGGGAACAAGAAAAAGTTGGAGGCATCCAACTAGCTAAGTGGCTAAAAAGGAATTACATGCAAAATTTGAAAAAGGAAACTCGCCAACCTAAGTCGGCGGTGGCGTGAGGAATGAGGAAAAAGCACTGCATTCAATGCATTCAATGACCTTGGTCTTAGTGACCAACTCGCCTTGGAAAGAGGAAAAAGGAAATTTGTTTGTTATTGTGTGCAATCAGATTTTAGTTGCTTTGCATTTTGTTCTTCCATGGTTCTGTCAAACTGCTGTTATTTTTGGTTATTACCTCTATTCTTGGAGAAGCTAGGCTATTTTTGGAGCCTGTGGAAGTTAGGGGACTGTTTGGAAAGCTTTACTACTATCGCCGTGGAGAAGAATAGCTCCTGTGGGCATGGTTTTCTTCGAGCTTCAAGAAAAATTACAGGCATGTTGAGCCCTTCTCCTTAAACCGTTTGCTTTTGCTTAATCGTCTCATTAAAACAACCCTACTCTTATGAAGGGGGGTTTTGGTTATTCGATTTTGCTGTTATGTTGAAGTGATTTTGGGTTGAGTCGTTTTCTTTGTTGTATGCGACTTGAATATTTCTTGCAAAATGGGTAAATGAAATGAATCTGTTCTTGTTGTATGAGTCTGCATGGATAGTATTGTGTAATCATTTCTATTACCCAATATGGGTTGATTTGATGAATGTATTAGCTATACGAGTATTGTTTTATGAGTTCTGTGCGTGAAAACGATTTGGGGAAAACAAAATCGTGATAATGTTGATGAACTGTTGTGTGAGTTATTTCTCCTAGTTGCTTTACATTGCATTGATTACGATTTTACCTGGGACAGGGAATTCATTTCATCGTCTTACCCTTGCTGGTTAAAAACGTTTTAATATTTTCTTGTGAAATGAAGACCGTGACTGGGTTTTTGGAGAAAATAAATTGTTTATGAACTGAACTTGAATATTTGAGGAGTGAGTAAAATGTATTGATATCTTTCTTAAATCTTTTGAAAAGTATATAGATATATAAGTAACAGAGATGTTTATTCGAACTCCTTCAATGTAATCGGCTGGAACTGAACTTGAATAGATTCTTGTTCTTGTAAAAAAAAAAGGGGGTTTCTCACTTATTTCAGCTAAATGATGGTAATATATATTTTCCGTACATTTACTCATTTATGAGATAATATATATTAGGTATATGTTTTTAGCAAACACGTATATTTATATATATATATATAAGTATATATCAATTCGCGTAATCTAAACTCTTTGTTGTTTCATCAAGACGAAGCTGAAGTGGAATTCTTACTTTAAATGTTTGAAAAATGATTCCTTTTACTATTATGATAAGAATCATGATTTCGTAGCTATTTGTACATTCTTGCTTGTTTATACTAGACGAGAAAGTCCATTTGAGAAATTCTTGAAATGATTGCATTTTGAAATGTTTTTGGTGAAACATTTTGGTTTTAAAACTAGATGTACATTCTTGCTTGTTTATATGGTGAAATGAAACTAAATTCTTGCTTGTTTATATCTAGACGAGAAAGTCCATTGAGAGAAATATATGAAAGGAAATGATTGCATTTTGAGGTTCCTTTGGTACTAATGCTTACGGACCAGTTGCAATGAATTCTGGTCAACTTTCTGGAAAGGTAGATAATGGGTTTTGAATACTGAAATATATTTATTCAGAAGGAAACACACTAGTGGATCAGGTCTGTTCTAACTAGTGAATATCCGGTTAGACAGTAGGAAGAGGTAATATGATCCTCCTTTTATTCGATTATTGATTTTCATTCATTTCTCTTTGGACTGTTATCATTGATTGATATCACGTTTGAATTAAAATTTCTAGTACAGTTATGAGGAAAGGAAAGAGAGTGTGAATGGATAATTGAATTAATGATCATTTTCTCTCATACAGTTAGAAATCTATAATTGTTATGGAACGAATTTCGTACTACTTGGGTTAAGCATTTGTATTTAAATTGTTGTTTACTTTTCTCTTCAGCGTTTGATTGTTTGAGATTAGACAAGTTGTATGAAAGGAAAGGAAAATGGTTCATTGGAAGTTTTATTTAAAATCTAATTGTGAATCTTCCTCTAACTAATGTAGGGGAAAGGAATTGATAGCATTATGTTAGAACAGTAGTTGCATAATTGTATTTTCAGTTCTTACGGATGTTTGTAATCTGGAAATGTTTGAAGGAAATTACTTCTTGTTATAAGTATTCGGAAAGAGGACAGTAATCCTTTGACCGATTGGGATGGTAATTAGATGATTAAGTTGATATGTTGTTCATCCTTTTTGGTATTTAATTCTGGAATGATGTTCATATTAACGTTTCATAAAAGTAGGGTTCTTTTATTGAGACAGTTAATTAAAAGCACTTCATTTTAAAGACAAGTGCTTAATATGCTCAGTTCAATGAACTGACCCGTGCAAGTAATTTTGCAGATGGAACTTGAGTATAAACGAAGACATGGTTGTTTTCTGATACTTCTTTTGATTAACTGAAGATGGATTGTAATTGATAACTATTACTCCTCTATGAGGAAATGAGAAAAGAAGAAATTACATTCTTCTAACTTATGAGTTGTAATGTTGTTTAATATAAACAAAGTCCAGTCATTTGGACTGGCAAATGTATAGATTGTAAAGCCGATGGAGGAATACAAGTACGAGTGTGATATTTTTAATGACTGTATCAGTTTGATATTGTTGAATAAGTTTGAGAATATAACATTATTCCTTGATTTGGAATTATTCAAATGTTAATGGATGGATTTAAAAGGGAATAACATCTATTCTTTACCTAAATGCAACTTTTACGTTGAAATGTGCAATTAGTTCATACTTGGGTTAAGATGAATTTTAAATTGACATCAAAAAGGATTTAGGTAAACATGATCTCTTAATTGAAAGGTATTCGGGATTAGCTTGAAAGCTAAGGAATATCAAATAACTTAGGAGCAGCCAAACCTTGTATTCGGACTCCGTTAATAGCCTCGAATGTTTAAATTCAGAAAATAAAGATATGGGAAATCATATCTAATGTTAACAGACCTTAACTAAGTAAGGTTAAGGAGGATAAATGAATAAATTCATTTAGAATTAGACCTCGTTTAAATGACGTCTAATAAGATGGAATTCTGAATTTGTTTACAGTTGTGGAAAACTTGGTTAAGTTTAATAGGTTAAACTTATTAAGTTATCGATAATGGGCTGCTTAGTCCAAAGATTAAGCAAGGAACCAAGTAGAGAAAATGCAACCCTTCGGTATGAAGGAGGAGATGCGTAGTAAGCTAGAAGATGGATTAAGTCTCTCTTAGCTACATACAACTGTAACAAGAACGAGAATAAAGGATCAACATGGCTGCTGAAAGTTGATCTTAAATATTAAGATCATAACCAAATCACACTTGAGCTGGATGTGTACTCTCGATGGGAGGATTCCGTAGGACATTGACATACGCCAGCTACAATATGGTGTCTTCATGAAGGTGGGGCCTTCGTGATGACACAATGTTATAGCTGACATATTACAATGCCCTCCCGAATTAAATCATCAAGTTTACATAAGCTGGATACTAAGTTATTGGCTGGGGATAGGAATGTGATCACGTATACGGAGTGACTCCGGAGGACTAAAGGTAACTAGACACGGAGTCGTCTAGGGATGACGTCGTATGTCTGCGTATCTTTAGTTACCATGAGTAACTTCCTATACTCGTTCATATTGCTAGTTGGGGATTGGAGCTTGACCTTAAACGGAAGGACTGGAAGAGACCAGGAAAGACCATTCTAGATAACAGATGAAGTGAGGTGAAGGACGTATTCCAATGATGTGTACCACATCTAGGAATATGATCATGCAAAGCATGTGAAAATATTTGGCCAAAGTATCGCAAGTGTTGGTTGCGTTGTCCTAATCACCTAGTTTAAGATGCAGGATGTCAGATGAATATCAGTAACAGATATTCAGATAGGCTTCTTAAATGGATCACTTCGATAACCGGAAACGGTAAGAGAACCTTGTATATTTATTATACTATGCATGAATTAACATGAAGGATCGGTAAGTCACCGAGTCATGAAATGAGAGATCGCTGAAACTCGAGCCATAAAATGGGAGATCGGTAGTTCTGCGAGTCATTTACAGCAGCATATGGTATCTGTTATATGATTGAATGGCATTGAATGTGTGTTCCATATTGCAAATATGTGAACAGAGAACATTGGTTTTAAAAAGAAATTGTGTGATCAAACTGCATTAGTTGGACAGAGAACAATTATTAAAACTTGAACGTGTGTTTGAATTATATAGTTCATAACAAGGAACGTTGTATAAAAAAAAAAAAAATTTCCTTGTTCTAGTATCTTAAAATGGGGATGTTACATAAAATGAGGAATACACAATCAAAATACACAAAAATGACTTCCCACATTGATCAACCCCCATATCAAAATAAAAATAAACCATCCCAAGATATCTTACCACATCAATTAGCTTTCCTATCAAATGTAAGCTTCACACACCAATCATCTTTTGGAAAATAATATAAAGCTAGGGAAAATCCTAGGAGGAATGATCAAGAAGAACACATTCCCCAATGCTTGCTACATATAAACCCTTCCCACATCAAAAAGGATAGATACAACTATCCCACATCTATCTATGATCCTAGCATGATAAACCATTTTGATTCATATGTTAACATTAATTATAAGGTCGCACATGTAATATCATACATATAATTAGTTTACTATCATATTCTATATATGTCTAGAATAATAAGGAAGAAAACATCCCACATTTTGTTCTTATCCATCGTATAGTGTGTAAATCAAAAAATAAGATCATCATTTGTCATAGCCATATCTAAGATCATTAAAATCACATCATACATCTATAATATGAAAATATACATTTCACATGCATCCATAGCTTATCATATCAAAATCATAACTAAAACTCATTAACTAAATCATCATCAACTACATCTATATCCATAATATTGCAATCATTATAAAACTCAAAACATAACTTAAACATCAAAATCATGTATATATATATATATATATAAAGATTTTTTATACATCATCAAGGGCTTCAAGAGCCTCATTAATCAAAAACATATCTATACCATCAAAAGGGATTGAAAATATCCTCATACATCAAGATCTATGCATACCTCAAAATCTATCAAAATATGGGCCTACAAAAATATCTAGTGAACTATAGCCCATTCAATCAAATGCCTCCCTAAAACTAATCCCTAGCCATCATTTATACATCTAGCTAGTACCTCTCCTAGACCTCTCGATAGTTGACCCACTCTCATGAAACTATAAAGATGGATCTTATTGCATTCAAGCCGAACTTCAGCATAATGAACTCATATAGAAGCATCTTCCTAACTAGGTCCTCATAATAATGAATCTCCTCACCTAATGCCGATAGTGAGAAAAACTCACACTTTATGTGGCCCCATATGACCATTATTTTGAGCTCTAGATGAGTATAGCTCATCCCCCGACACCAATGGGACTATCACACCAAATTACTTTTGTAAGGAATCTCTATCTCATCTATAAATGTATCTATTAACTATGTCCTATGTAAGATCCTCATGTATAGTAATGAGATGTTGGCTCATCATATATCTCTCTCTAGTCACAGTGTCCCATGCTATTATGGAACTATCCCTCTCATCAACTAATGTAACTCGCTCATCTAACAACGTAGCCTTATCGGCCTCTCAGGATCCCTATGGTGGCCTAAAAAGATCCACTCTACTATCCTCATATCCTCCCTCACCTGGACCACCAAATTTATTAAAAATCTTTTTTTAGGAAACTCTGAGGAACCTCTACATGGGTTCACACCCATCTTTCAAATCCATCTAACTACCCTTTCTACTAGGTAGCATAAGCCTTGGTTACCCATGCATCATCTTGCCCCACCACAACTCCTGGTGCATCTAATCTCTCCCATATTCCTTATTATCCATATCCTTTGCCTCATGTACATATGGAAGTGCCACATCTAACTCCACATCATCCTATCTACAGGACATAATTTCCTCTAGTACATCATGTATAATTTTAAATTATCACATGACATGTGTGAATCTAATAAGATCTCCCTAGTCATCTTTACGATCCCTCACCCATTTATCTTGTTACATAGCTCATAACTCCCCCTCTTCCCCTGGCCATATTGGAAAACTAGTATAAGGCCTCAAAATACACCACCACCCTGTAACCTATCTAGGAGTTTTCTATAATAGTTCTTGCCTCGAATGGGCCCATAGATGCAAAACACGACCTATACCTCATAAACCCTATTGGATACTCTAGATCTACCCATCTCACCCATATAAATCCCCTTGATCGAGCCAATGCAATGTGATCATAGGCTCAACACTTCAATAAAATATTATACATCAACTCTAAACCTTCACCATATCCTCAAAAACTAAATTTTCATGTATGCTTATGCTAACAAGGAATATTCCCAAGAAAAATCAGTCCTATAATCCATCATTTCAGCTACAACTATAGTTAACATCCTATTAGAGTTTCCAGATCTCTAATAAAAACAAATGCACGAGAAATTGCAAAAATTAAAATAACTAACAATAAGATGAAATATGATCAAGAAATAACAAGGTAATAATAGCTCCAAATAAATTCAATTCTCCATATCATAGGCTGATGCAAGTGATGCACATATAAGAGGTTAATGTGTAACTTACTCTTATATAAATGGTGAATAACTCTCACTAACTGATACTATAAGTATATTTTACTCCACACAACTAGTAAGATAACTTAACAAAAATGGTAAGATAATTTAACACAATGGGTACACCTAATCAAACATATCCCATGAGTATAGGAAATCTCCAAGTGAGGTGGAATATCCTATCTATGATAATATAAATATAGTGAGGAAAATAATTCCTACACTAACACCCCCATAAGCATAGTTTAGGTGGGTAGTGAAAAAGTAAACTAGATCCCAACAATAAGGCCTAATGAGCTACCCACATACAATGAAAATATCTCACTAAAATCCCCCAAAAGAGAGACAAGTAACTCACTCAAGAAACCTAGAGAAGAAGAAGAAGTGGGTCCCAATAACTCAACCTCATGAGGTATCCACATATAATTATCATCCCCTAAAGTAGAGAGAGAAAGAAATGAGGATAAAAATGTCCCCTAAGAATATTTTCTATGATTTGGTCCTCCGCATAAAGACTGAAGAGAATCCAATTGCACACAAACAATATTCCTACCCTTGGGAAGGAAAAAAGGATTATTGAAAGTCATCCCACTCCACAAAGGAATAAGAAGTCTGCAGTACTCTAATCTATGCATCTAGTCCATGAATCTGGAAGGTGGCATAGGTCTAGAAAAAGTGTACACAAAATACAATGGGAATGCACCTACACTATACATATCAGATAAATAATATGGTGGGGGCCCAATAACCCTTATAAAGGGATCCACAAGAAGAGGTGGATCATGAAACATATAAGAAATAATGGAAGCGACAAATGTCCCAAGGTAAGAACTCCCAATAGAGAGAGACGAATGGGTTCTTTAGAATCTATGATGGATCAATCGAGCATATTATTGTAATCAAACACAAATGGAAACTATAAATTGACAACTAAGGTCAAGATGATACTCGTTTGATTAGGTTGCTCATTGAGAGAAATGTCTTAAAATAATGTACAAGCATCACAACATGAAGTAGCGGGAGAAGATTGCTACAAAGAGCTATTGGAATTCCAAGATGAAGCAACATTGCCCTCAAAGGTAGCAACCATTGTATGTGGAGTGTCGTCAACTGATAAATCAAGGTATAATGGATCACAAGAGGTAATGGTCCTATCTTTATCATAGGAAGGTTATCCAATAGAAAACTACTACAAAGATTGAATGGAAGCATGAACATGGGAAAAAACTATCTATATGGAGGTACCGGTAGGGAGAGTGTGCTCATTAGCAAGATCCTGTGAAAATTTTCAACATGGGACTCATGAGTAGCAATAGGTACAAAATAACACTCAACAATTAAAGGGATGTGAGAAGGGGAGAATCTATGGTGGCTCTAGAGTGGTCTACAGAAGCGTCACTCTTAGATAGTGAAATAAGGTCACCATGCAACTATTAGATAATGGTCGAGATAGTGAAATGGCACTTAGTGTGCTTGAGAAAATGTAATGTATCCATAGAAATAGTAATATTGAGAAGGCCATAGACCTCATCATTGTGGTTAAACCACTCATCCTTCTATAGAGGCTCATTAGGTTCAAGAAAAAGACCATAGAGGTAGAGGCGAGAAAACCATGCATAATTCAATGATTGATAATGCATGCCTTCTAAGAAATAAATTTCCTAGATTAAAGAATAACAATAGAACGTTGAAACTCCATAATGTATATAAACCCCCAAAATTATCCCAGATGGAACTTTATAACTTCATGTGAAAAGTATAAGTCACCATAGATTTTTGCAAGAACCCACCAAAATGTAACACTTTATAAAGTAGTGTGTTTACAAAAATAAATGAATCCGTTAGGCAGAGCATGAGAAAATAGGAAATTTTGACAAAAACAATGCTCAAAGCTAAGCCGATGATCAAAAGTTATAACAAATACAATTTCCCATAAATAATGGCTCATTTAATTAAAATTTTGTAAACCGATTAAAAATGCTAGAAATTAGAGGAAAGGGGATCGTGTGTATACTTTATGTAACCAATGTGGAATTTATATTACAACGGTTTAGTTTGTGAAGGGTAATTAACCTCCACTAACCCGAGCCTCACCCTTCGACTTTGTTAGACAAATATTTAAGTTTGAAAAACCACTTAATTCTCCCTTAATGTATTTTACCGATAATTATTTGCATCCAAAAAGTGAATAATACTAAATTTTGAACAAATTAAAAGATGAGTTGGAAAATAACATCAATTTATTCACCTTATGAATGGTGGGATCTACCAAAGGAAAAATATTTAGAGATGATTTTAGGTTAAAACCCTAAGTTTATTTATACTTTTTCTTGATGTTATTTCTTGGTAACACCATCTATGTGGAAAGTTAGAGTTGCAGGTCTAGAAAATGTTGTAGACTAGTTTTAAGGTTTCTATAGTTGTTTAGCATCACCCAAGAGTGAAATGAGGCATTGAATGACTGGTTTTTGTGCCCCTAGTCTAGAAGAAGCATCCATAAATGCATTATAGGTATTTTGTGACCTCTAAGAGGTCGTGGAAACTTTGTAGGTTGTGAATCCAATACATAAGTATTCAAATGCAATGTATGTGTCGCTAAAAACTTTCAAGAGCCTAGAGAAAGGTGGGGAAACTGCAAACAACTTCAATATGTATGAGAACCCATGATTGTGTTGTCCATATCAAAATGCATAAAAAAATATTTTTCGATTGGAGAGGTGTTTTGTTAGATATGGAGAGAAACTAATTGGTGAAGACATCCTAGAAGAAAAATACCCAAATAAGGATGCGCAATACCACTGATATGTAACGTATAAGATAAAAAAGAGAATTTTGAGATGGAGTGAGGATTTTTAGGGTGTTTTAACTTCCTAAGGGCCTGCATGCCCAATATGGCCACCTAAACATCACAAAGAAGAAAACAAATGTTGAACAAGACTATGTTAGCACCAATACAAGTCTAAAATTGCAATTTTTAGGTCTTTTAATATCTTCTATAGGCCTATAATGCCACGAGAATCATGGAAATAGGTGCATGCACCATAGATCAGACAAAAACCTAGAAAAAAACCACCAAAAGGAAATATCTACATAAACCATGTAAAAACCCTTAAAAACCATTAAATTCACCAAATAGTCTGCTAAAAATAGCGCTTCTATATTTTTCCATGAATGACTATATTAGCTGAAAAATTTGTAGAAATGTACCCATTTAAAAATATCGTAAATTTCATGATTTTGGAACCCCTAAATTTGTAAACCCTCAACTAATTAATCTGGAAACACCAAAACTCACATTTGTACTGAACCAAGATGGAGTCAAATCTATTTTCACATGAACTATTAGTTTCACAAATGAAGTATTCGAAAACTAAAAATAACTCAGTAATGGAAAATGTTTCACCAAAATTTCTATGATACCATATTAGATTTTCAAGATCTCTAATGAAAAACAAATGCACGAGCAATTACAAAAATCAACCTAACTAACAATAAAATGCTATATCATCAAGAACTTACAAGGAAAGAATAGCACGCAATCAGCTCAATGCTCCATATCATAGAATGATGCAAGTGATGTACGTATAGGAGGTGAATGTGTAACCTAGTCCTAGATCATTGGTGAAAACATCTCACTAGCGATACTAGACATAGAGTTGACTCCACACAACTAGTAATCTCACTTAACAAACTAGTAAGATAACTCAACACAACTAGTACACCTAAGAAATCATATCTCATGAGTGTAGGAAAGATCCAAGTGATGTGGAATATCTTACATAGGATAATACAAATAAAGTGAGGAAAATAAATAATACACTAACACCCCTCATAATCATAGCTTAGGTGGGAAGTGAAAAAGGAGAGTGGGTCCTAGAAAAAAGGCTTGATGAGGTACCCACATATAATGCAAATATCTCATAAAGATAGTGTAAAAGGAGAAAAACCATTGGGAAAAAACTCACCCCAAAAGAGAGACAAGTAAATCACTCAAGAAAACTTGAGAATGAGAAGAAATAGGTCCCGATAAGTTGACCGTATGAGGTACCCACATAAAATGATCATCCCTCAGAGTAAAGAGAGAAAGAAGTGATGACAAGAAGCTCCCCTAAGAATAGGTTTGATGATGTGGTCCTCCACATAAATACTAAAGAGATTCCTCCTACATTGAATAATAATCCTACCCTTGGGAAGGAAAAAAAAAAGGAGTAATGAAAGTTGGCCCACTCTATAAAGGAAGAAGAAGTGCAGTGCTCTAATATCTCGTATCTAGTCCAGTAATCGAAAGGTGGAATAGGTTTGGGAAAAGTGTGCACAAAATACAATGGGATTTCCACTGCAGTATACATGTTAGAGAAAGAAAATGGTGAGGGCCCAATAAACCTTATAAAGGGATCCACAAGAAGAGGTATCAAGGTGGGAACTCCTAATGAGAGATATGAATGGGTCCTCTAGAGTGTGCGATAGCTCAATTAAAGCATATTCCTGTAATGAAACATAAGTGGAATCTATAAATAGATAACTTAGTTCAGGAAGATACTCATCCCCATTGGGTTTATTAATGAGAGGAATGTATGACAAGAATGTATAAATATCACAACATGAAGTAGAAGGAGAAGACTACTACGAATATACGATGGAAGTATAAGATAAGAAACATTACACTAATAGGTAAAAACCAATGTATGTGGAGTTTCATTAACTGAGAAATCAAGATGCAATGGAACATCGGAGGAAATGGTCACATCTGTATCAGAGGAAGGTTCTCCAATAGAACATTGTTGTGAAGAGTGAATGGAAGCATGAACATGGGAGACAATGAGCTCTATGGAAGCACCAATAAGAAGATTGTGCTAAATATCAAGATATTGTGGTGAATAGTCAACATGGGACTCATGAGTAGAAAAATGTGTAGAAGAACACTCAACAATGAAAGGGATGTCAAAGGGGCAGATTATATAGTGGTACTAGAGTGGTCAGGAAAGCATCACTCTCGGATGGTGAAATAAGGTTGTCGTATAGGTGTCAAATAATTGTCCAGATAGTGAAAGGGCACTCAACGAGCTAAAAACACAATTTATCCCTATAAATAGTAAGATTGAGAAGGCCATAGACCTCATAATGAGGTTAAACCAATCATCCTTTTATATATTCTCATCATGTTCGGGATCAAGACCATAGAGGCGTGGCAACAAATTGTGCATAATGTAATGATTGATAATGTTTTCCTTCCAAGACAAAAATTTCCCAAATTTAAGCATAAAAAATGTCCAAACTCCATAATATAGATAAACCCCCAAAATTATCCCTAGATGGCACTTTATAACTTAGTGCAAAAATTAGAAGTCCTCGTAGAGTTTTGAAAGAACCCCAAAGTGTGGAACTTTACAAAGTAGTGCATTTATAAAAATAAATGAATCCAACATGTAGAGCACAAGAAAAAATGCAATTTTTACCAAAACAATGCTTAAATCTAAGCCCCCAACCAAAAGTTATAGAAAATACAATTTCCCATAAATAATGGCTTATTTACTTAAAATTTTGTAAATTGATTAAAAAAATCTGGAAATGAGAGGAAAGGGGATCGTGCATATACTCATTAGAAGCGGGATGGAATTTAGATTCCAATGGTTTATTTTATGAAGGGGAATTTTCCACCAACTACCTCAGGCCTCACCCTTCGTCTTCGCCAGATGAAGATAAAATTTTGAAAAACCACTTAATACTCCCTTAATGTATTTTTCCAAAAATTACGTGCATCCAAAAAGTGAATAATACTAAATCTTGAACAAATTACAATATTATTTAGAAAATAACAACTTATTCACCTTATGAGTAGTGGGGTGCACCAAAGGAAAAAGGCTTAGAGCTCATTTTACGTTGAAACACTAAATTTCTTTATAATTTTTCTTGATGGTGTTTCTTAGTGCTACCATCTATGTGGAAAAGTAGAGTTACAGTCTAGAAAATGTTGTAGACTAGTTTTAAGGTTTCCCTAGCTATTTGGCATCACCCAAGAGTGAAATGAGGCATTAAATGAATGGTTTTGTGCCCTTAGTCTAGAATAATCTTCCGAGAAACGTGTTGTAGGTCAATTTGTTAGCACTAAGAGGTCATGAAAGCTCTTTAGGGTCATGAATCCACTACAGAGGTATTCAAACGTAGTGTATGGGTCGCCAAAAAAATCTCACGAGACCGCAAAAGGGTGTGGGGAAGCTTGCGAAATGCCTTAAAGTTGTTTGGGAACCCATGATTGTGTTGTCTAGATCAAAATGTATACAAATATATATATATATATATATATTTGATTGGAGAGGTTTTTAGGTAGAGATGGAGAGAAACTAGTTAGTGAGGACATCCTTGAAGAAAAATACCCAAATATGGTGCTCAATACCACAGATCTACAATGTATAAGAGCGAAAAAGATCATTTTGAGTTGGAGTGATAATTTTAGGGGTGTTTGAACTTCCGAAGGGCCTACACACCCAATATGGGCCAACTAAATGTCACAAAGAAGCAAACACAACATTGAAAAAGACTATGTCAAAGCACAATACAAGGCTAAAAATGCAAATTTTAGGACTCTTAAAATATTCTATGGACTGAAATACCATAAAAACCTGCAAATAGGCTATATACACCATATACCGGACAAAAAATCAGCAAAGCAACCACCACGAAGTCAAGATCTGCATAAACCATGTAAAACCGTTGAAAATTGTTAAATCCACTAAATAGTTTGCTAAAACTAGTGGTTCTGCCAGATTTAGCCATAGATAACTATATTAGTTGAAAAAATCATAGAAAGTCCCCCATTTAAAAATACCTCAAATTTCATGATTTTAGAACCCCATAGTTTATAAACCCTCAACTATCTTGAACCCCAAAACTCACAACTATACTAAACCAAGATGGAGTCAAATCTATTAGCACATGAATTGTTAGTTTCACAAATGAAGTATTCAAAACTACAAATAACTCATTAATGGAAAATGTTTCAACAGAATCTCTTTAATGCCATATTAGATTTTCTATATCCGATGAAAAGAAAATGCATGAAAATTTATAGAAATCAAAATAAATAACAATAAGATGTAATATGTTCAAGAACTCACAAGGCAAGAATAGCTCCAAATAAACTCAATGATTCATATCATAGACTAATGCAAGTGATGTAAATATAGGAGGTGAATGTGTAGCCTACTCCTAGATCAATGGTGAATAACTCTCACTAAATCATACTAGAATTAGAGTTGACTCCAAGAAACTAGTAAGATAACTTAACACAACCTGGTAATATAACTCGACACAACTTACACCTAATAAAGCATATACCTTGAGTGTACGAAAGCTCCAAGGGAGGTGGAATATCCCACGTAGGATAATACAAATAAAGTAAGGAAAATAAATCCTACACTAACATATCCAAGAAAATTGGCCTCCAGATGAATCTAGTAAGGCGTAACATCTAATCCCCATAATCATCTTTGTGTGTAAGGCCCCACCCTCCTCATCATCACTATAAAAGGATCCAAATGAAAAAACTCCAAAAGATTAAACTAAAACAAGAGCATCATCACCATACTGATAACTACATCGCAAAGCACCCCTGCTCACCTCATTAATAACATACACCTACTCACCATGTATTAGTAAGCTGTATGATCATGTGTATATCCTTCATAGTAATATTTATATCTCTAGGTAACCAAAATCCAACAATAATCTTGTCTCTATATATTTGTTTGTAATGATGTATCCTCCTAATCCAATCTCCTCTAGGTGCCTCCAATCATCATCTAATAATAAATCACAAACATTATCCAATATCTTTGGGCTCCTATATCATGTCTTTAATCTATCTCTAACATGCATTCATAAATAATAAATCAAACACTATTATAAATAACCCATCAAAAAATAATCAAAATCAATCTTAAAAATCACTATCTATTATCAAAATATATGAATCACTAATAATTCTACTTGAATCACTAGAGAACCTATCAAAATAACACACGCTTAATAAATTTTTAGTGATTTCATAGTGATTCCCAACTTTTAGAAAAAATAAAAATAAACTAAAAATTTCAAAAACACCACCTACCTCGGCATGAGTGGGCCTCCATCATCTCTAAACACCTCTAGCTACCTCCATCTCACTAAAATATCAAAAACATTATAATTTAGGGCTTTCTTAGTTGTCTTGGTCTCATGAAAGTGATGACAAAAATGAACTCCCAAATTTATTTTATATTCAAACTTTTTCCCACCCACCCGATCAAGTGACGATTATTAGGCTAATTACCAATGATTTTTATCAAATCACCGCCACCTAGGGTAATCACCATCGATTAAATCCTTTTTATCCAAAACAACATTATTGACCTCTAAATTTTATCAAAACATCATTTCAATCATCCCATGTCAAAAATCAAACATTTCCAACTTTTTGCTTCCTTTTTTGGGCCCTAAGACCATCTTAAAATTCAAAATTCAATCAATCTATACATAGTTTTCCTTTATCAAATCCATTTTGGATTTTGTATCCTATCGGGAACCTTGTTCCTACTGTCTCCATTAAGTCATACATCTATAGGTTGAGAACCCATTGGTTCCCATATCACTTGACTTCCTAGTCACGTAAGCCCACCTTTGTGGCAACATCCTTTATCTCAAGCCTACATTTCTTGATACATTGTGGATACTATAAGTTTTTAGGAACCTTTTCCCACTCCTTTCTATGAGTCATACATATATAGTTTGAAAAAAATTTGGTTCTTGTATGAATGAAAATATACACACGACCTTCGATCGCACTTGACCTCTAGAGGTTGTCTTTGTGACACCCAATGTGGAATGTGTGGATGGGTAATAGTAGTGAAATGTGATATGTGAATGAAAATGTGTGGAAATGGGATGAACAAGTTATTAAGGAAAAACAATGTCCTCGATGCATAATATCGAGATTTTCTCATCAAGGGAAAGGAAGGCCCTTCTAACCTGAATGGGTCTAATGGATGTATTGGAAATAATAACAACACAAAGACTCTAATCAATGTCGAGATCCACATAAATCCTTTTTAATGGTTATGGGATGCATGGAAAACCAATGGGCACCTCGTAATGATGGATAGATAAGGTCATGGAATAAATGAGAGAGGTGTTGTTCTATTAGATCTATGGATGATTATTTGGTTCAATACATTATGTGAGGGATCTATGAGATTCTTCATTTAGAATTTCATCTATCTAATGATGTTGGGTGGAAGTGAAGATGTTCTAAAGATCACAACATGTAATCTTGTGTCTAAGTCTAATTTCCCTTTGCACCTGTTCAGTTGGGGGACCGCTGGTTCACAACCGTAAACTCTTTCTATTCATGGTCCTTGTATGGTCATACGTGAAAACTACAATCTATTGCTAGGGGTAGTCCAATGTTCTTAAGCCTGGTTGGCCACGATGTTTAAAATGTTTAATTGTGTAATTTTTTCTAAGTATCATGATGGTGTTCTAAGGACAAGAATACAAATTCCAGTATCTATGTCCATAAGTAATTCATTCTTGTTTTGTTTAGGACCCATGGATCACTACTGTACGTTTATTCTTGTTCTCATCCATTAATGGTCATATATGCATTCGAAGTGTTTTAATCTAATCAAAGAAAATAACAATCTAATCTAAATAAGAAAAGACTACACTATGTTTTTGTATTTTATAATATAAGGAAAATGAAACAATACAAAGTAACTAATCTAATTAAAATAAATATTTTTGTGCTTTTCTGGAACTTTCGAATTAAATGAAGAAATGCAAGCTTCTAATCTAATTAATAAATCCTAAAACAAAAAAACAATCAGATGTAGTTATTTATATGTGTAGAATAAATCTAATCTATTCTAAATAATTAAAGCTTCTCTAAACTATGGATATGAATTAAATCCTCTACTCTACCTCAGAGGCATGGGAAGAAATCAAAGCTTCCTTAAGCTTTTCTTCCCCTACAACTTCCCCAACAAAAGTAAAGAAGGATTTTATGGAGGATCTTCTAAATGAAATGATGCTTGATTGATTTCTAAATTAACATAGAAGATTTCTTCTAGAATCACCTCTTTGCAAATCTATAAAGATAGGAAAAGGAAGCTATCTATCCTAAGAAATATTTGTTGAAGGAAATGATCTATTGTAACTATTCAATGATTACAACAATGAAAATGGAAATTCCTTTTCTACTGTAGTAAATAAAGTGCTTATAGAATTCACAAAAATAATAATAAAAATGATTAAACCCAATTATAACCATGCAACCTGGTAATTACAGTGTTGTGGCAATCAAGTTATGGTGTGCTTTTGTGTCCCCTTAGTATTCTTTTTTTTAACCTTTAGTTTCCACGTGAGTCCAAGGAGCCAGGAATGCAGAGGAAGATAGAAGAAGGTGTTGGAGAAAGTAATGGATTATTGGGAAATCGTGTGGTATTGCAAGCAAAGGAAGAACAATGCAAGTGAATAGAGATTTATTGTGTAATCTCTATCAGGATTATAGTAACATAACATAGTAATACACAAAAAATTTCTCCGACCATTTTCTTCAGAAGAAGCGATGGTTTTATAGAAGGTTGGTTGGGTTGTGCACTATCACACTTAGAAGCCATGGGATGACACATCAACACATAAAGTGGAGGTTAAAGAGTCAATTAAAGATCACAAGTAAAAGAGGAGATTACCACAAGTCAATCAAGCTTAAAATCACCTAGAATGATTGAAAAATGTGTTCTAGAAGTGAACTAAAGTGAAGCAACACGTGTCTAATTCATAAACAAAGAGTTCTAGTAAATTCGCATAGGACCACCTCCTTACATAGGGTGGTGGTTACAGGACCGCCACCCAACCATGGTGGGGGTTACAAAACCGCTGCCCTACCTAGGTGGCAATTACAAGACCGCCACCTAGGAAGGGCAGCGGTTTTGTGACTAAAGGCCAAAACTAAGGAGAAATGATGTGGGAAGCTGCAGAAAATCAAGAGATGGCTAAGGTAAACTAGGCTATAAATGTAAGCTACAAATATGTCAAGGAACTCAAACACCTTTAGAAAATACGAATCATCATTGGGGACTTTGAACCATTTTTGACAATGTACCACGTGTAAATTTTCTACATACATATTTCCCCTTTAGAGAAGCATTTTAGCCATGAAGAGGCATAAAACGTAGAGTCTGAGTATGGCATTCCTGAAATGGGGAGTTAGAAGCTATACTGAACACACATGTATGTTGAAATATCACCATTCAAGATTCGCTATCTCGTAAGATGAAAGTAAGACTCAAGTGTAAATAGATATGACATCAAAAAATAAACACTAAAAAAAATGACAAGAGGACTTACCATTTGCGTGGGGATATAAGTATCCCTGCGTCAATGCTCTTACCCTGTAAAGTTCATACACTAAAAATGAAGTTAAAACAAAGCATATATATAACCAAAACACTCATTTTCAAATTCATTTTCACATACCCTCATTATAATTTTTTAGATCTAGACCAACCATCAACATTTTAAGTGATATAATATTGAAAATGACGAGTGCGACGACACGATCATGGCCCAACAAGCAAGATATCGAGTGCAAACACAAAGGTTAGTATCTCTCATTTGTTCGTATAAAACCTAAAAATGTGAAATCTTGAGAAATCTACACCTAGATGGGGTTATTTCAAAAATTTCTTGTGTTAAAATGTTCCCTAGGGGGTAGCCTAGATTTTTTCATCTTTTTTTTCATGCAAAAAGGTCTATTTTTGTTTTTTTTTGAGTTTTGGGTCAAGGGCGGGTTGTCCATTACGGACACAACCATTGCCCTACGTAGTGTGCTTATTACAAAACTTCCACTCTACCCAAGGTAGTGGTCCTAGAACCACCTCGAATAATTACAAAAGCCACCCTACATAGGGTGATGGTTTTGTAATTGTCGAGACAAAGAGATTTTTTTCCCACTTAGAATTTTTTTGTATTTTAAGTTATTTCGTGTTTTGTATGATCTTTCCTATTGAAATACGTTGCTAACTTTCTCTTTTTCTATTTTGGTAAATTCAAAAGGATTTATATATTCGTTGGTCTTTGGGTGAGAGAGTGTGATTGGCTTCTAGGTATTAATTCTCAGTTGTCTCAGGATAAGACAGACTTATTGCACTAGGATGGGTTATAGAGGATCTCTTAGGTACCACACATAGCACCAGCCAGCCACATTATGTGTGACTTATTATCTTATTAGGATGCCAACCAGAACACTTTCTGGTTCCCTGATGTTAGAGGAGAGTGGAGCATCACCATAGAGGATGTTTACAAGATTCTTGGTGTACCTGTGATTGGTAGATGTTTGACCTTGGAGAGTGCAAGGAGCACAACTAGATCTAGTCAGTGGGCATCTTATATGGGGGATGATGGGGTGTCAAAGGGTGCCAAGTAGGGTATGTGGCTTCTATATGTTTCCTTCACACTTATGCCTACCCTATGCAAGGCTATTATTGGTATCTTGGCTTTGCATTTGGTATGAGACAAGGGAGGAAATAAGATCTTGTACTGTTGGGATCCAATCATCATGTAGATTGAGTAGTTTGGGAGGATATTTACCTAGGGTGTGGATATTTTGGGGACTACATACCATGAATTTTACCAATTTGTCAGGATATAGGGTAAATACCTAAGCCAACCTTATTTAGTTATGTGTTGGGTATATGATCATATCATCCCCTATCAGAGAGGAGTTGGTATATAGGATCCATGGGCCATTAAGGCCATGAGATGGACATGCTTTTCAGTTCTTAAAGGGATACATCAACATGCTTCTACATCGACGACAAATAATTTTATTATGAGACCTTACCAGGGACATGATTGGGTTGTGGGGTCAAGATGTAGTGCCCACTCTCCTTTGACACTGTTTAGATACTGATCCTGACACTATTGATCATATTTTGGACATTATTATGTTTTGATGTAGTATGATGTATCAGGTATTATTATGGACATTATTATGTTTTGATTAGTGTGATGGTTAGAGGTTAGACTACGGATTAATATTGATCTGGATTCAGCTATTATGCTTGAGGATCATTGAGACATTATTATTATTATGTGGATGATGATATACTAGTTGACATGGACAAGTTATTGATGTTGATTTTAGACATGTGACATTGATATTATGAATAGCTCTAGTATAGAAATCTATTGGATGATGATATAGTTACAAAATTGAATTTAAATGATAAATGTTAAATTCTTGATAATGTTGTGATTTAGATTTAAAAATTGTATGTTGCTTATATCATTGGATGTTTTGATATGGCCACGAGGCCGAAGGGGTATTGTTATTTTTGTAGGTTAAAATCACAACAATGTCGGGGGACTGGAGACTAACCATATTGGAATTCAGTGTGAAATCAACAAGGTCGCCATGGCAATTGTGTTTGAGTTGTATGTTGTGTTTTGTTAGGATTTCCCATGGGGGGATTTCCATTATTGTGACCATGGACATGTATGTGTTTTGATTATGTGTTCCTTTTAATTATTGTTGTGTGTATTTTATTTGTAATGTGCTCTTTATTTTAATTATTCTAATGTGATAGTTAAATGTGTGAAGTCATATAGTTAAAATTTAATTAAATTAAATGGGATGTGGTATGTGAAATTAAATGTTATTGTCTTGGTTGAAAATGAAATTGATTTATATATTTATAACCATATGGTGATTAAATAAATGTTGTGTCAAAAAGATTGTCATAAATAAATATCATAGAAATAAATGCATTTTAAAAAGAGTGTGTAAGTTACCAAGTATAGGTTGTGTAAGTGAAGTGATAGTTTGTGTAAGAATTTGTAAGAGGTTGTAAGGCTGATTTTGGAAGGTCAAACACTCCTTCCTCTTTGAAATTCGAATTTAAGCTTGGAGGACAAATTTGGAGGCTTGTGGGACAAGTTAAACTTGTCCCACACCTCTCAAAACCCTCCACCAACCATGTCTATTAATTTGGAGTCAAAATCAAATTATTTTATTGCATTTTGACTTGATTTATTGTAAGAAGTGATTGCACTTGTCTTACAAATTTTAAATGCATTCTCCTTTTGGTATGGGTTGAGTTTGTGTATGTAAGTAATTTTGTCTTTCACATTTATTATGATGTATTTTCTTTTGATGTGATTTCATTTTGGGATGAGGAAAGATGATGTGGCATCCCACTTGGAATCCACATCATCCTCCTCCATCCTCTCCTTTAAAAATCCAATTCCTCCTCTTTTGGAGGTTGTTGAAAATTTGTCTTTCCTCTCTTGGGTCAAATTTTCTTGCTTGGGAGCTTGCTTTGTGGAGGGAGCTTGGACTGATTTGCATGCCCTTCTTTTGCTGATTTGGGACTATTTTCTTTTGGTGCAACAAAGGTTGTTGTTTTGGAATCAAGTCTCCACTATGGAGAGGTAGGCCCTCATGCATTTCATTTACTGTTTTCCCCTCTTTTAGCATGAACTTTGAATGTGATTGTGTTTGAAATTCTTTGAGGGATGGGTAGAATGCTTAGGGCATGGTGTAGGAGAGAAGACTATGAGGTTTATCAGAGGAGGGATAAGGGATTTTCCATTGGCACTTGTCTTATGGAGGTAGTGTTGGTTGGGATCCACCTAGGAAAAAGAATATGCTTGAATTTCTTACTTTGGGAGGTATAAGGGATAAATTTGGAGGAGGGATAAGGAGGGGTTGAGGAGGGATAAGGTTTATGGGATGGTTATGTTTTGGCGGTTTGTTTTAGGTGGATGCCCAATTTCAACATGGGAGGCATAAGGAGACCTCCATAGTTCTTGCTCTTGATTGGCTTGCTTGCTTGGAGAAGGAGCCTTTGTTTTGATTGAAATTGTTGTTGTAGTTGAGAACTACATCTTTTTGTTTGTGTATTTCCTTGTGCATGTGAATGTATGTTATATGTGAAAGAAGCTATGTTGCCATGTGTTGTTTTATCATGTTCCATTCCAATATGGTTGGGGCTCGGGGGCCAATGGGGAAAGATGGATTCTATTTTCCCATTGGATGTCTTGGTTGGGTGGAGAGCATTGCCTTTCCCCCTTCCTTGTTGTGATCAAAAGATGAGAGAAGAAGAAATCAGCAAGTTGCTGTTTGGAGAAAGAAGAATACAGTTTGACAGTCATCCTTTTGAGAAAACTCTTGTAATCCCTTCCCACATCGCGTGGATGAGTTGTATAATTTTGTAATGTGAAGCCATTGTATGGTAAATGGAAGTCTGAAATTTAATTGAAATGTAAAGATGAAATATTCTATTCTCTGTATTGGAAAAGACTGTCATACAGTTGTAGATTTAACATTGAAATTCAAATGAAGAAATGATCTGTTGATGTAATGTTGAAAATCAATGAAAGAAATATATTCCTTCCTCAATTGCAGTGTTGGATTTAGATTTAATTGTAATGTTGCATTAAATTGGAGTTACTGTTTTGAAATGTTATCTCTGTGTGAAAAGAAAATGTGTATGGGAGAGAAATACAACATTCTATTCCTTGTAATTATTAAAATTTGAAATACCAAATGTTGCCTTATTGTCTGAATGAGAAGATGGATAAATTAATTGTTTAGACAAGATTTGATAAGTTTACCATGTTTTGGAAGTGGCAAATAGATCATTACAGTTGTTAATAAATGAACTTTGTTCCTTTTCTTTTATAAATTTGGCAATTAAATTTTATCTAATAAATGTGCAGTTCAGATCTGCAACTTAAATTAAGTATTGAAACAATGTAATTTAGATGCAATAAGTTATAAGGAATTCAATTTGACCTCAACACCAGAGAAAGACATTTTAGAACTTCACAAAATCAATTTTTGAACTTGCTGGACCACTTTCCGTCAAAGGATGTAAAATATATCAGTTGCAACTCAATCCATAAATTGAACCTTAAAAATAATCTAAAATCTACCCAATATCATTCCTCCATGTTCAATTTACATGTTGAAAAGAAGAAATATCAAAATTGAACAAATCTTACAAGTAGGAAAAATTGCCAGTTTTAAAATTATAAACCCTGCAGATTTATTTCTTAAAATTGACCCTTAAAACTTTACCAAATTCCAAAATTTATGTTTTTGTGAAAAGAGGACTCGAGAGCTTTCCGGAAAGTCCTCGTTTTCCTAAAATGGAGCTTCCTATCAAAAGTTATGGCCATTTGAAGTTTTACTTCAAAATGGCCATCCCAAACCAAAAATGAAATAATTCGACCTTAGAAAAATTTAAATTTTGAACTTTGGAAAAAATTTCTAAAAGTTCCGCAATGGCCTCACCACCCTCTCATCCTATCATAATTCACCACGTGGCACCTTGGAAGGGTGGGACCTTAATAAAAACTTAACATTTTGAAAAAAATTGGATTGGGAAAAATTTGCCGACCCGGGGGTTTTCAAAAGCGGAAAAACTTAACCATTTTTGCCTTTGGAAAAATTTCACTTTTTCTCCGTGGCCCCGCACCCCGCAGCCAATGGGGTGATGACACATGTCCCCATGGGTGTGTGGGTCCATGCAATTCTTTTAACCTTTTAACCCCATGGGAAAAAATCTAAATTTCCTCCGCTTGCGCTGCCAATAACAAAGCACCACGTGGCCATTTGAGCAAGTGTAGAGGCACGGAGGAAAATTTTCCTTTGGAAAATTAAGACTTTGGTTTTGGAAAAATTTCAAAATTTTCCCCGCGACCCGCTGGCCCAAACCAATCACGTGATGACACGTGGCATTTGGGAAAATTTTCCCAATTTTCTCCCTAACCCATGGACCTCCAAGGGAAAATTTTCCCCTAAAACTCCGCCCGGCCATAACTTGAGTTCTACAAGGAGTTAGGAGGACTTCTTTATATGGTTGGAAAGGTGAGAAAATTTCCTATCCAATAAGCCTAGTTTAGGAAAGTTTCGATAAATTTAAGTGTGTTAAAAATATAGTTGAATTTTAGGGCTTGATAGAGAGCGGGCCTTGGGATAAATTTCTCCATTAACCTTAGTAAAACTTGTAACCTCCAATTTGGAACCTTGTAAACTTGTTATAAGATAAAAATGGAAATATTGTGTTTGGTTAATCAGAATCTATTTCAAAACCTATTTAGTTTCAAACTAGTGTCTTGCGACTTGGTTGTAGACTCTTCCTATAAAAAAAAATTATTCCATAATTTTCCTAGTTTGTTTCTTGGTCTCAAGTGGTAGTTGAAGCAAGAATTACACAAGAGGGGATAATCCTAATTACATGTGTTATTAATTAAAATTTATTAGACATATCTATGAGGGTGGAGGCCTAACATGCCGCCGCGAGTACCCCGAGTAGTTTGGGTTACCCTACGATGATGCTCTTTCTGTTGTGCCTATTGTCTACTAAAATTTTATAGAGGCATGAGATGGACCTAAGGGCCGACATGGATGGAAAGTGGTGATACCAGGAGTACTTATCTCTGTAGAGAAGGTCTTAGTTCCTAGATCACCTAGGGCTCTTCTCCATATTGAGGTAACACCCATTCATAGTGGGGAGGAGGTGGAGGAGGTTCATGATGAGGAGGGGGATAGTGATATAGAGTGGAGGGATATGAAGGAGATCTCTATGGAAAAGAGAGGAGGAAGAGGTGGAGAAGGAGAATCTAGTTCGAGGAGCTACTTCCTCACAAGGAGACAACAATGAGCATTCCATGATGGGCCAATGTGTCACCTCGGGAGAGGGGAGGCTTAAAGGTTCGTGCAAAGTAGCTCCACCATGACCAATTGATCCTACGGATTCTGGAGATCTAAGTATGTAGATAATTTTCTCTCGACCTTGTTAGTTAGAAATTTTAATATGTTAGGCATTGTACTTCTTTTATTGGTTTTTGAATGATTTATAACTCACTATTGTTTTCTTTGTTCTTGGAACCACTGTAGAGGGATGATGAGATCATATTCATAGCATTTGTATTGATACCTTACCGATCCCTTAGGGAAAGACTCGTGTGGAGCTGACGGAGGATGTGGGATAGCCATTGCAGGCTAGATGAAATAACGATGTATTTTTGCATATTTGGAAGCCCATGAAGATCTTGACCTCTTAGGATAAGAATATTACCACATACGAGATGACATAGAGGATGGTGAGGTAGATCCATTTATGCAGAAATTTTGTGATTAGTTTTGATCTCACATTCACTCTCACCACTCGACACATTCCCAATATAGGAGTCATAGTAAGATTCCTAGCCACATTCGTGCACCATCTTAGGGTTCCCGTAGAGAGGGATAGGCTATTGAGCCTTATTGCTTTAATTCCATTTTGTGAGGCATATATATGATGTTTTCAGATTTTTGTGCTCATTGTGAGCATTTTGACAACAAATAGTGTGTGATGGCATTGTACTTAGACTTGATTTATTATGATATATACATATATCTCTTTTTGATTTGGTTATCCTTTGCACCAGAGTTGACTTCATTTATGGTTTACTTCACATATGTACTCTTAGATGTTTATAATATTTGATTTTATATGCTTTTCAGAATGCATGTAGTGGATGATGAATGCTAACAAAATGATTTCTTTTTGTTATTTTGTTTTATATGATGTTGATGCAAACACAATGTAATGTCGAAACTTTGGTTTTTCAAGCAATATTTGATACTTCTTGTTTTGTTGGAAAATTGTGATGAATGTTTTGATGATAAAATGAACTCACCCACTTCTAACCCCACACAACTAGTAAGATGTGAGGGCTCATCACTGAGAGATAGAAGGGACATGAGTTGTATGATTTTGATAGATGGAAATGGTGAGAGAAAGATAATATTTTGATAGAAATCCAATTAGAAACCTACATCCTAACTCTACACACAATTTACCATATAGTCTAGAATGTGATTTTCTTTCAAGTTTATCTAGACTTAGACCTGTAGATGGCCTCCTGCTTGAAAATATCTAGTTTTAAGGTTTTAAATCTATTAGAACATACACATCAAATTCAATTTTTTGGGATTTAGGAATTTCAACGCACTTTTTATTGAATGAATTGAATGTACTTTATTAATTTATTTGAAGAGACTCCATATACCTTTCCCCATGCCACCAGTAGGAATCATGGGCTCATCACCAAGGACAAGGCATAGGCGATTAAGGACACCTCCCTCCTTTCCCAAACTCATGCCACTAGTAAGAGGCACAAGCTCAACACTAAAGGTTGGTGAGGCAAGGAAGTGTATAAATTAAAATTTTGTCTTGATTTTGACTTGACATATATACTTTTTTATTTTTATCTTTAAACTTTTAAGTTGTTCTTTTGAGAGAGATAACTTTCCCTAGCCTCAACCCCACACAGCTAGTAAAATGCAAGGGCTCAACACCGAAGGCTAAGATAAGAAAACAAGAAATCCGAGTAAAATGTTTAGAATTATTTTATCACCAAAGAATTTTATTTTTGGGAGAGATATGACACCAAGAAGCTTCTAGAACAAATATGGGAAAAGACACCTATGTTGGAAGAAAACTATGAGTAGAACTAAGTATGTAGGCCTTGGTAGGATTAGTGTCAAAAAAACTTCTTATCGTGTTGAGTGATGAAATGATTAGAAATGTTGATGATAATATTATGGATATTTGAAGAAATGTGATTGATTTTTTTACCAATATTTTTAGAAGTTTTTAAAATTTTCTTAAAATATAAGTTCCTTGATTACAAATTTAGAAAGTGATCTCGCAGATAAAATTCAATGTGGATGTAATAAGTACATGTGTAAATGTAGGTGGATCATGTGTAATAGTGTTTAAAATGACGGAATTGATGGACTCACCAAATTATTCACCCTCTAGAGTACACAAGTGATATGCCCCATTCTTATAGTCCTCCATGACTTGATATGGGCCCAACCACTTGGGCTTGAATTTCCTTCCTTTTTTGATTTTCTTGTTTATACGGTTGTCAAGTCTCAATACCATATCTCCAATGAATATATCACGTTCATATACCTTTTTGTTGTATTGTCAGCACATCCAATCAATGTAAGCCCTATGGTGTGCCTCATATCTAAGTTGAGCTTCATTGAGGGTTTCTAGCTTAACGAGTGGTGCCTCATGATATCCTTCTTCTCATAATATTTCTTGTAATGATATTTAGAGAATGGGTATCTCAACTTCAAGTGGTAAGACTTCTTTTGAACTGAATACTAAATAATATGGGGTTTCCCCATCATTGTTCTTACTAACATTCTATAGGCCCACAAGGCCAAAAATAGATTTAAATGCCAATCACGCTTGTTCTCCTTAACAATTTTTAGGAGGATGGATTTTAGTGTCTTATTAGTTGCCTCAGCCTATCCATTGGCCTGAGGGTAGTATAGAGAGGTGGTGTGATGATTTATCTTGAATTTTTCACACAACTCACACACCTATTCATTTTTAAATGATGTTCCATTATCATAGATAATGACCTATGGGACCCGTATCTATAGATGATCTAGTTCAAAATGAACTTTGTAATTACAGACCCTAGAACGGTGGTCAGAGGCATAGCCTCAACCCACTTCGTGAAATACTCTGTGGCCGTTATTATGAAATTATGGCCATCTGTCGATGAGGGAGATAATTTCCCTATCAAATCTAAGCCCCATGTGGAAAAGGGCCAAGGTGTTGTAATCGGTTGTAGAGCTTGGGTAGGTATATGAATCTTATGAGAGAATTCTTGACACTTATGGCACTTGTGTACGTACTCTATTGTGTCATGTTCTAGGGTGGGCCAGAAATAGCCCATCCGGTGTATCTTTCTAGTGGTTACATGTCCTCCAAAATGACCTCCACAGACCCCGTTGTGGGCTCCATAGAGGATCTTTTCAGATTCTTCCTCATTGACACACCTTAGTAGCATTCCTTTAAAATCTCTGTGATAGATCCTTTGTTCCATAATTGCGTACTTAGTATCTTTGATGCATAACCATATTCTCTACTATGAAGTTTCTCCCTCAAGGTATGTGTGGTCCATAATAAAATTGACAATATCTAAATACCATGGACACGCAACAATGGGAGGTCTGATTTCTACATAGTATATACACTCGTTAGGGAAACTTAAGTCTACTAACTCTCCACCATCTAATGGGTTATCTACCAACCAATTAGAAATTATTTTTCCCTTGATGGACTTTTGGTTGATATAAGTTAACTCAAATTCTCCCATTAAGGTTATAAAGTGTCTAAATTTCTTGGATAAAGAACCCTGTGTTAGGAATGTCTGAAGATAATTTGTTTTAACAATAACCTACGTTTCTTGGTTAAGCATATAATGCCTTAACCATTTTTACAAATACTATAGTGAGGCATTCCTTTTCTACCTGCGTATAACACATCTCATATTCTAGTAACGTACGAATGATGAAGTAAATTGTACTTTCATGTTTGTCATCATCTTCTTGTGATAACATGCAGGCTAACGAGGCATTTATTTCTGAAAATATAAAATTAGGGGCGATTTGAATTTGGAGGCATGAACAAGGGAGGCAACGAAGGAATCATTTTACTAATTCAAATGCCTCATGACACTCATCTGTCTAGATGTTGGAATAATCCTTCTTTCAAAAAATTATTTATCGGATGAATAAAAAAGGTTAAATTAGGAATAAACCTTTAGATTGCACTAATATTTCTGAGAAAGGACTGAATTACCACTTCATTTGATGGTGGGGTCATTTCTAGAACTATCCATATTTTTTCTAGATCCACATCAATTCCCCATGAAGAGATGATATAACCTAGCAACTTATCTCCCATCACACAAAATATGAATTTTCTAGATTCAATGTAACGTCATATTCAATGAAGTGAGAGAGGATGAGACAAAGAACCTCGGGGTGATTACATTGCTTTTTGGACTTATCTAGAATATCTTCAATGTATGGTTCCATAAGATTTTGAATAAGATCATGGAATATTTAAGGCATTTCTCATTGGTAAGTGGCACCAACGTTCTTGAGACCAAACAACATGACTACACAGCAATACGTCCCCCAAGGAGTAATAAAAGTCATTTTTTTATCTTCCTTAGAGATCCTAATTTGATTGTACATAGAAAAACCATCCATAAGTGACAACATCTCATAACCAGTTTTTGTGTCAATGATAACATTGATGGATGGTAGTGGGAAATCATATTTTGGACATGCTTTGTTTATATCCGAAATTCAATGCAAATGTAGTTTTTTCATTCTTTTTAAGAACGGGGATGATGTTAGATACCCACATTGAGTAATTGATAGGTTTGATGAACCCCACCTATAGGAGTTTCATAACTTCCTCTTTAACCATTAGTGCCACCTTTGGTTTCATAGGTCTAGATTTTTGTTTGATGGGATTGGCATCAGATTTGGTTACAAGATTGTGGACTGCAACATGAGGAGAAATTCTTGTCATCTCTTTGTAACTAAACGTGAAGGATTTTGAATGTTCTTTAAGAATCTTTGTGTGTATTTCCACTTCTTTAGGAGTCAAATGAAGAACCTAACTTCAAAATTTTTGGGTCTTCCTCCATCCCGATGTTGATGTCAATCGTCCCCTTGATCAAAGAGGAATTACCCTCTTCAAACTTAGGTGGGGTTAAAGGTAGTTCTATCCCCTTCCTCTTCTATCTCACAAATCTCAAGGCCTTCTAAGGAGGAAGGATCCATTGTGTGATCTCCGAAATAGGAGGAAGAGTGAGGAATGAGAGAAAATCCTCTCTTATGATGCATGAGATGTAAATCTATATAAGTGTTAAGGTATCCTAAGATAGCCTCATCATTTTCTACATAATCTAGGGTAACAAGCTCGTTCTCAGCCTCAATGTATGCCAAGATCAGATTTGTTGGCATTTTGTAAACCAAGGGTTTAACACGAACCAAAATTGTGAAGTCGGTATCTTCTAATTATCTTCTCGAGACATAAGCGGGAAGTAGAAGTAGCTATTGAATCAGTGAGAAGTTTTTGTTCATGTGGGATGGCTTTGATTGAAATGAAGTCAAAACCTTTACTTAAGTTGAGTACAACAGCTTTATAGAGTTGTAAGTGTTCCACCCTAGTCTCATATACCTTTGAAACTTGATTAACAACTAGTTGTGAATCACCCAACACTCTAATATTACAAGTGCCCATCCTTTTGGCTACTATGAGACCAAGAAGGAGATCCTCGTATTTTGCACCATTGTTTGTACATTCAAAATTTAGCTTGAAGGAAAAATGCATGACCTTCCCTCAAGAGAGGTGAGGATCACACTGCCCCAACACCAAAGTGACATTTTTCTCTATCGAAATTAAGATTCCAACATTTTCTTGGGAATATTGATGTTAGATATCTTTTTGTATCTTCTTCCCTTTCTTCTGAGACTTCAACCATGCAAAATTCATCAACCGCAAGAAATCCAAGTCCCAAAACATGTCTTATACCCATGGAATCAAATGGAAGGAGAATGGGTAAATAATTCTCCAACATCTCAACAATCTTCATTGTGGTTTCTATTGATACCATCTCAAAATTGTAGTTTCATCTTTAACTACAAGAACTCCTTTGATCAAATGGTAGTTTCTAATTCCGTTATGGGAATTAGTTTTGTCTTTGGTGTTGAACTCATGGGTTTGTTTAATTGGTTTGCAGGGATCTCAAACTCAATATGCACCCCAGGTTTCTTCTTTAGGTTAGCCAGGTGAATTTCAAAGGGCTTTGGGTCACCTTGTGTAATGAAGAATTTCCCCAAATGTAGGAATCTAAATTCTGAAACAATGTGGAAGGAATCACCTTCATGCGATGTATCCAAGGATGGTCAAGAATCATATTATAGTTTCCTAGTCTATAATATAAAACTCTGTAAGAACTATCTTGGGCCCCAAGGTAACTGGTAGCACTATGGTTCCAATCGATGTTTCCTTAAGGCTATCATACCCTCTCAAGTGTGTTTCTTGTCGAAGAGAAATTAGTTTCTCCGTAGCCTAACTTCTGGAGAAATTAGAAGGGGATAATGTTGATTTCGCCCCATCATCAATCATTGTGCACTTAACGTAATTTTTGTAAATCCAAACCTGTAGATATAGAGTTGGATCACCTCTATGTGCTAACTCAGCATTTGTGGGAATCTTACTAATGTCGAATATAAATTAGCATCTCTTTTGAGCTTCCCAAGAGGATGTACATCAAATTCTATACGATTTATTTACGCTTACAGAGGAGGGGTGACATTGATAAAATGTCCAAGACCAAATACTTCCAATAAAGCATCTCTATGAGCAGAGGATTTCTTCAAAAATCCAAGAAGGAGATCTGAGAAAAGGTCTTTGTTAAATCAGTGATCAAGTTGTAAGCCCCCACCAGTTTTGGAAGTGTTAGAACATCATCCAACATAGATGGGTAAATAGGAATGGGATGCAAAGAGTAGTCTCGAGTTCTCATAGTGGCGTTTATTTGGGGTTTGGTTTCTAGCTCTACTAGACCCATAATCTTATTTTATTGGCGACCATCCAATAGAGGTGCCACCAATGGGTTTGATGAAGTGAAGCTTCATGATCATTGTTTCCCACTGAGATACCCTAATTTTTACCTTGAGTTTCCAAATTACCATTGTTAGGATGCATTGGAAGGGGATCATTAAAGATACTGAGTGGTGTGTTTTGAGGGATACAAGCCCCATGCTAGTATTCTGAGTTGGCACCATAGGATTCACCAAAAACATCTCAACAAAGAGTTTTCTTTGGTCTTCTGGTAGATCGTTGAATGAATTTATTACAATCATGGCATGTTCTAACATTATGCCCTCAAACCCTATGAAATCTGCAATACAAAGCCGGTGGTCATAATCCCGAGGTCTTTAGTTTTTGTTTTTCTATAGTCCAAAATTCCGATTGTTATTCAACTGTTGGTTATTATAATTAAAGTTTGGAGGTCGTTGCCATTGATTTTGATATTGGTTTTGGTACCTATTTGGGTATTGGTTAGGGCCTTGAGCTTAAACTTGTTGTTTTTGTTAGGGTGGAGGATGATTGAAATCCACCTTCTTGATCGCAAAGATCGTAATTGTTACTCCTATGATTGTTACCATTCATATTGTTGTTGAAATTATTTGTGCTTGAGGTGTTAAAAACATTTGGTTTCTTTGTTTATTTTGTAACACCTTATATTGTAGCGCCATGATTTTTGTTGAGGACCTTAGGTCCTTGATTTTTGTTTGCATTATTGGGGTAACTTGAATTACCTTGATTAGGAGTGATCAGTCTCCCAGCTTGAACCATAGGTATTTTGACCACTATCTATTGCCACTTGATCAATGTAGAGAGCACCCTCCAACACCTCTTTATAACTCCTTAGGGGGAACTTATGGACTTATTCCTTCATTTATTGGTTAAGAGAGTGAAGGAATTGTTAATGCAAAATCACAAAGACCCTGGATGTTGATCAGATTTCTAGGTTGATCACTCTAGCATCCAGTGTGATTACACAACATTGAAACCTTTCTCCAAGTGTGGGACTTACAGAAATGAGAAAGGAATCTCTAGAGAAGGTTGGTTCCTGCTCCTAAACTACCTGCCACAAGCTATTCCAGTGTAGGCAAGCTAATCTAAACCTAATCTAACCATGCCAAGGAGACAGAGAGAGAGAGAGAAAAGGGAAAAACAACAAAAGCCTACACTAAAACGGTGATACACCAGAGAAGGAGAATGTTGGACATCTATCAAAACTATCATGGAACAAGGAGAGGTGAGCAATGGGAAGGATGGACAGATGCATCACAGGCCCAAGGATAGATTTCACACAGAAAATGTCCCAAAACTCCATGAACATAGCTCCAGACCTGCAATGAACATTCAAACTTGCACAAATACCTGTAATGAAGAGAGGCAAGAAGAAAACAAGTGAAAAACGAGCAAGGATGGACAGATGCATCACAAAACACATTTTTGTTGCTTCAGAAGTTTACACAGAACATCATTTCAATAGTAAAAGCAAAAAATGCCATTACAGAGCAAGGGAGGAGGTTCGAACTCCATTTTCAACCCTGGAGAAGAAAATAAGGGAGGGCAGAGCCGAAAAGATGAACAACTTGTAATCCTTAGCCAAATCTGGCTTTTACATTGCATGGGTCGAGCCCATGAGAGAGAAAACGTACAAAAACATGGGAGCCCATTCCTCCTTGATTGTAAATGTATTAAATCAGCATGGAGGACCTTACAAACCCATACCCTATCATTTTTTTTTGACCAAATTTGGAGAAGAATGCGACCCATTCTCGCATTGGCTGGTTGTTGAAATGTCACTTCGGCCATGACCACGCGCCAGAGATGTCTTTTGATTTTTATTTCTCCAAACTAAACCAAAATTAGAGATTGACCATGGAATCCTTGTAGATAATTTCATAAGCTTTCCAATGATATAAGGAACGTGCAAATCTGAGCTCTGGATCAAAAGATATGGGGTCTGAAGAATTAGGGTAAAAATGGCTCAAAAACGGATTTTGAATTTTTCCGCGCTCTGCCACTTGGATGACACGTGTCGGGCTCTGAATGGCTGCGTAATTCTCTCTCCTCCACCTTTTCGTGGGTTTTCCTTTGAAATTTGACATTTTTATCACTTTGGAGAATTTTCCATTTTTTCCCGCGCCCCGCCACTGGGACACGTGGCATGCTTTGGTTGGTTGATGGGGGTGCGGGGCATCTTTTACCTTTTAGCTTTTTGGCCAAAACTTTTGCCAAATTCTCTAAATCCTCCCCAAGCTTTGCACTTCCCCCGCCTTAGGACACGCGTCCTCTTTTTATTGGCTCGGGCCAACACCGTCAAACTTCGCCTTTGGAAACTCGGTAAAACATTAAGTAAAAATCTCACCCTTTCCTCCGCCGCTCCGATCCATGAAGACACGTGGCACGTTCTGATTCGTCCGTGGCCTCCGGCTCTTCGCGTCCCTCGCGTATTTTTGGCCCGAATGTCCCAAAACTTCTGGGACAAATTTCTCCGATCCACCCGATTCGGGCTTCCCTGTCCCTCTTTGAGGTGAAGACACGTGGCACGCTTTCATTGGCTCTCGGTTCCTTCAGCTTTTCGCGTCCCTCGCATCCCTTTGGCCCAACTGTCCTAGTTTCCCTGGGATAGATTCTTCCGAACCACCCAAAATGGGTTGCAAATTTTGCCGCCTCTCGGCCACTTCACCTTTTTGCTTCCTTCGCATCCTCACGGCCCAGATGTCCCTTTACTATGTGACCACCAAAGCAGCCTTTTGGCTGATTCACACCCCAACGTCCCAACCTGTCCCAAGAGTCGCCTAGACCAGGACTTAGCCAATTTTCATGATTTTTTCTGCCCCAAGCTTTTTTTTCGCATTTCTTCCATTTTCTTGACCTGTTGGGATTCTTCTTGGATGGGAGAGTTTGGGAGAAGCCGAGGGACCCCAAAAAACATGATTTTGGGCCCTGAATCAATCTATTTGCTCGGGACTTGAATATTTTGATGCATGTTATCAAAATTACCCTAGGGGGTGAATTTTGGATAACAATTTTGGCGACTCAGCGGGGTCATCTAGCCTGCTAGATGAATGATCAGTAGCCTGAAGCAATCCATTGGGCATGGAGTCATGAGTTGTAGCCTGTAAACTGATCTGAACTTTGAAAACTTCCCCGAATCGCTTGAAACCCACCATACATGGAGTTGTTCTCACCAAAATGCCACTTTGAAATGGGTATGCAAGAGCAAAACGAGCACCACAAAACTATATACAGAACTGAAAATCATACATGCTCCAAATGGAACATGCAGAGTGTGCACAAGCACTTATTTTACTGAAAGCAAACCTACCTACTCTATTCTAACTAAGAGCAAAGGTGGGCTAAACAAACCCTGCAATTGGTTGTGAGAAATAGCTTCCCTTTCTCAAAAGTGGTAGCCATGCAATTGATTTGGAGCTGATCATGGCTGTTAGGATGAGTGGAAAATCAACAAGAAGTTGGTCTTCCACCCAAATCATCAAGGTATCAGCTGAAGGAAAATTCAATACCTCTTTTAGTTGCTCTGCATTTGGATTGAAGAGGTATGACAGCTGATCCTTGGTACTTTGTAGCTCATCCTCATGCTTAGAAGCAAGCATGACTGGTTGTGACTTCTCCTTTGGCTCCAATGAAGCCAAATACCTGATTGGGCAAGGTCTGATCCATTTGATATGCCCATAGCTCTGATTTTCAACTCCAAAATGGAGTCTTCTTGTAGACCTTCTGAATGGATGGTGTGGAAGAAATGGTGAAATTCCTCTGTCCTTTCTCTTCCTCCAATGAAGAACATGAAAGATTAAAATCTTCCAATCTTGGTTCCAAAGAGCTGCTATAAGATGTAGGCTGTACAAATGAATGTTCTCCTTCATGACAACAGACTCAAGTGTTTGGAATGTGGATGATGAAAGAGAGAATGGTGGAAACTCAACCGGCTCTTCTCCATCAAAACAGTCCTCCAAATCTGACAGATAAACTACCTCATGACTGTCCTACTGCAAATGCTCCACTTCCTCCATGGTGTCTTCTTGATCTATAACTTGACCACCATGGTTTCTTTCTCCCTCCAACATTGAGTTTGAGAGATCAAACTCCTCTTCAGTACTAGAACTTTAGAGAAGTGAAGTAGAAAGAAGAACTGAAGGTTCTCCTGTAGCTTTGCCTTGTGTTCAAAGCCCTTGGATCTGCAATTTTCTCCTCCACAACTAGAATGTGCTCCTCTTCTTTTGGATCTGGAGCAGCTTCTCCTTTCTCTATTACTTGAAGACAATCTTGCTCTTGATTGAACTCTTCCTCCAGCATGAAGTTTGTCAAGTCAAACTTTTCAATCTGCTGCTCTAGAGGACAAGTTGGGACTGCAAGATCTTCTTCTGATCTTTCTTCCTTTATGGCTGATTGTGTAACTTGAATTGAATCAGCATTCCCTTCAAATAGAGTGCCAACATGGACACTACTCTCTGAGCAAACTGACTGCTGATCTGCGCTTCTTCTTTTGCTCTTCTTCGCTGCCACAAAATCAGTTTTAACCACCATTTGCTCAATCTTAGCCTCTTCTATAGGTTTAACCACCAAGGGGATCTTTGTCATCCCAAATTTAAGAGCCCAACTCTTCAAGTTTTCTGTCATTTCTTTTCTGTTGGGCTCCTCTTTCTTGCTGTCCTTCATGGGCATTTTTGTAATTTCCTCTTCCCCACATGGAATTGGGAATGCAAGAGGAGGGAGTATTTTTGTTAGCTCTTGTGGAGGGGATGACTGTTTGGAAGGAAAAGGAAAGAAGAATTGAGGTGTGGTGGAAGACTGAGAGGTGGAGACATGGGATCAACATTTGGGACAGCAGATGGAGAATTTAAAATTTGTAATTCCAAATGAGATGGTGCTGCTTGAGTAATGGGAAGAGAAAAGCCAGATGATGGTGTAGAACTTACCCATTGACAAGGTTGTTCAACAACAAGTGTATAGGCCTCTATCTCTGTTGTCCATTGTGCAAGTTGGGGCAGCATCTTCATCATGAAGTCCAGCTTCTCCTGAGGGCTGAAGTGTCTTGGAAAAGGGCCTCCCCATGGACAAGGAGTCCTGCAACCAATTCTGAAAGCTCTCATTTGAGCTGTTGCTCTGACTCGCACCATCTTTACCTCCATCTTTTGGATTTTCTCCAACAGACCAGCATCTTGCATCTGATTGTCTTCATTATATGCATACTCTTGCTCTTGGAAAGCTCCATAGCCAAACTGATTTTGGCATTGCTGCTCATATGGGTATGCATGCTGATTTTGAATTTGTTCAAAATGCTGATTTGGAGGATTTAAAAAACATGTTGGAGGTGGGAAACATTGCTGCTGTTGTAAATGTGAGTTCCATGATGGAAATGAAGTCATGATTGCACAACTTCATGGAATGGAAAAGAATGAAAGGGATGGAAAGAAGGATGGATGAGAATGGATGAAAAATAGGTCTGCAACTTCAGAAATGGGTTGCTGATCAGATGGAGTCGCCAGATGTGTTTGCAAGTGCCTCCAAAGGCTGAAATCTTCACAGGAACACACCAACCTGCAAAAGATGAAGTGGAAGACCTATAACGTCCCATTAGGCGTGCAAAACTGTTAGTGCAAAATCACAGCACCCCTGGATGTTGATTAGATTTCTAGGTTGATCACTCTAGTATTTAGTGTGATTGCACAACATTGAAACCTTTCTCCAAGTGTGGGACTTGCAGAAATGAGAAAGGAATCTCCAGAGAAGGCTGGTTCCTACTCCTAAACTACCTACCACAAGCTATTCAAGTGCGGGTGAGCTAATCTAAACCTAATTTAACCATGCCAAGGAGAGAGAGAGAGAGAGAAAAGGGAAAAACAACAAAAGCCTACACTAAAATGGTGATGCACGAGAGAAGGAGAATGTTGGACATCTATCAAAATTGCCGTGGAACAAGGAGAGGTGAGCAATGGGAAGGATGGACAAATGCATCACAAGCCCAAGGATAGATTTCACACAGAAAATGTCCCAAAACTCCATGAACATAGCTCCAGACCTGCAATGAACATTCAAACTTGCACAAATACCTACAATGAAGAGAGGCAAGAAGAAAACAAGTGAAAAATGAGCAAGGATGGACAGATGCATCACAAAACACGTTTTTGTTGCTTCAGAAGTTTGCACAGAACATCATTTCAATAGTAAAGGAAAAAAACACCATTACAGAGCAAGGGAGGAGGTTTGAACTCCATTTTCAACCCTGGAGAAGAAAAGAAGGGAGGGTAGAGCTGAAAAGATGAACAACTTGTAATCCTTAGCCAAATCTGGCTTTTACATTGCATGGGTCGAGCCCATGAGAGAGAAAACATACAAAAACATGGGAGCCCATTCCTCCTTGACTACAAATGGATTAAATCAGCATGGAGGACCTTATAAACCCATACCCTGTCATTTTTGGCCATGCTGGAGAAGAATGCGACCCATTCTGCATTGAAGTTGTTGAAACGTCACTTCTGGCCATGACCACGCGCCAGAGACATATTTCAATTTTTCTCTCTCCAAACTGAACCAAAATTAGAGATTGACCATGGAATCCTATAGAGAATTTCATAAGCTTTCCAATGATATAAAGAACGTGCAAATCCGAGCTCTGGATCAAAAGATATGGGGGTCTGAAGAATTAGGGCAAAAAATGGCTCAAAAACGGATTTTGAATTTTTTCCCGCGCTCTGCCACTTGGATGACACGTGTCGGGCTCTGAATGGCTGCGTAATTCTCTCTCCTCCACCTTTCCGTGGGTTTCCCTTTGAAATTTGACATTTTTATCACTTTGGAGAATTTTCCATTTTTTCCCCGCGTCCCCGCCACTTGGGACACGTGGCATGCTTTGGTTGGTTGACAGGGGTGCGGGGCATCTTTTACCTTTTAGCTTTTTGGCCAAAACTTTGCCAAATTCTCTAAATCCTCCCGAGCTCCGCACTTCCCCGCCTTAGGACACGTGTCCTCTTTTTATTGGCTCGGGCCAACGCTCCAAACTTCACCTTTGGAAACTCGGCAAAACATTAAGTAAAAATCTCACCCTTTCCTCCGCCGCTCCGATCCACGAAGACACGTGGCAC
Organism: Taxus wallichiana var. yunnanensis; assembly: GCA_018340775.1. Taxonomy (NCBI): domain Eukaryota; kingdom Viridiplantae; phylum Streptophyta; class Pinopsida; order Cupressales; family Taxaceae; genus Taxus; species Taxus wallichiana. The sequence goes on from CM031234.1 coordinate 950,872,107, forward strand.
ATTCTGATTCATCCGCGGGCCTCCCGGATTTTCGCGTCCCTCGCGTATTTTTGGCCCGGATGTCCCAAACCTTCTAGGACAAATTTCTCCGATCCACCCGATTCGGGCTTCCCTGTCCCTCTTTGAGGTGAAGACACGTGGCACGCTTTCATTGGCTCTCGGCTCCTTCGGCTTTTCGCGTCCCTCACGTCCCTTTGGCCCAACTGTCTCGGACTATCTGGGACAGATTCTTCCGAACCGCCTGAAATGGGTTGCCTTTGCTCTCGGCCACTTCACCTTTTCGCGTCCTTCACGTCCTCACGGCCCAGATGTCCCTTTGTTGCGCAGACGACGCCTGGTGGCCTTCGGCAATTCACACCCCGAAGTCCCAACTGTCCCAAGGGCCACCTGGACTAGGACTTAGCCAATTTTCATGATTTTTTCTGCCCCAAGCTTTTTTCTACATTTCTTCCATTTTCTCGACCTGTTGGGATTCCTTCTTGGATGGGAGAGTTTGGGAGAAGCCGAGGACCCCAAAAACATGATTTTGGGCCCTGAATCAATCTATTTGCTCGGGACTTGAATATTTTGATGCATGTTATCAAAATTACCCTGGGGGTGAATTTTGGATAATAGGAATAGATCACAAATCTCTATTTGATCCATGTTGGGAGCGTTTACCAAAGAGTAGAGGACTTGCTTTGCCATCTATGGATGAAATGCACAATAGATTCATTGTGCTCTTGTTTTATATATAGGAATTCCCTGATTCTGTTCTTAGTAACTTGTTCATGTTGAAAGCTTTGATGAATTTAGACACGATTTGTTTAAAGGAATGTATTAAGGCTTCAAGTATCTTATAATACCAATCAAGAGAAATTCCTTCAAGAGTCTTAGGGAATATTTTTTCTACAACTACATCCCATGGGAACAACTCTCGAATGAAAGTTGCATACGCTTTGATATGCACATTTGGATCTCCCTCCCCTTTAAAATTTGGAAAGTTAGGGAGAGGTCATAGAATAATTACACTTTGTATGGTAAATTCTAAGGGCTCCTTAAGATATTCAACATACATTCCCAAAGCATAGGACTCTACCATAGATGACCCTTGATGGGGAGGTGGAGTAAGCATAGGTGGCTGATATGGCACAATGTAAATGTTTGTAGAGGAATAAGGCATCCCTTGTGGCTGAGCATATGAGATAGGAAAAGAGAACATGTCCCCCTACGATGATTTGGAATACATGTGCAGATACGAGGAGCATTACTCGGTATGGAGTTAGAGGCACAAAACTAGGGAACATTGCATTACAGTTGGGATAGCATTTGAGAATGCACTTCCAACTAGTGCTTGTTGAGGGTATCCATATGAGGTGTGGAGGGAGGCATATCCAAGGTTTGTGACCCTATGAGGAGATATCTAGGTCTTAGAACACCCGTGTAAACTAGAGGTGGATTTATCACAGTAGGTATTTGGCCAAAGTTTTATGGATGATGGAGACTCCTCCCTTTCCTAGCAAAAGATGACACATGAGTATCCTGGGATAGTTTCAACTATCTAACCATGTCCACCAATGTCAAGATGACCTCACTTGATGATGGTATGGTGTTCTATTTTAGCACACATTGTTGAACCTTGTTAGGTTGCAAAGGAGTGTGATATCCTGCTATGAATTGTTCGTTGTTTGGCCACCCCTCGTTAGGAATATTTTTTGTTATGGGAGGGGTAGAGGTATTATTCTGAAGTAAGACATCAACATATCCTTGCATCCTATCCATAGATTGGTCTCGATTTTTAATTTTGTTGTTTTCTTCAAACATAACGTGCTAGGTACTCCTCATCGATTAATAGGATCGAATCAAACTACATACTAATTTGTGGTCTGAACAAAACCCGAGGAGAGGATTCGACTCTTCGGTGAATGTCATATTGTTAGAATTTGAGAGTTCAAGCTATGGCATATGCATAAGTTGATCAATCTCCTTGATCCTAACCGAGGAGCCATTGTTGGTCCCTTAAGGAGGAGGAGTTTGAGATGAAAGGAGATTATTTGAGTAGTTTTCTTCCCACCTAGATAGTGAGGGTGACTGTTGCCTACCCATTTGGTAGTAATATGCCTCGAGACCCAAAATGGGTCAGCCATACTAATGTCCCAACATATTTGGGGGGTATATGAATACCCACAGAATAATGGGAGAGGAAGAATATGGATGAAATAAATGGAAATGAAAAGATACTAGCTCTTCACATCGGGTTCACCAATTTGTATGAATGAAAATCGACACGTGACCTTCAATCACACTTGACCTCCCAAGGTCATGTCAAGATAGCCAATGTAGAATGTTTGGATGGCTACTAGTAGTGAAATGTGATATGTGAACGAAAATGTGTGGAAATTGGATGAATAAGTTATCAAGGCAAAACAATGTCCTCGATGCATAATATCGGGATCTTCTTGTTAAGGGAAAGGAAGTCCCTTCTAACCTGAATGGGTCTAATGGATGGATTAGAAAGAATAGCCACACAAAGACTCCAATTAATGTTGAGCTCCATGGAAATCCTTTCTAATGGTTGTGGGATGCATGGAAAACCAACAAGTGCCTCGTAATGATGTCTAGATAAGGTCATGGAAAAATGAGAAAGGTGTGGTTTCCTTAGATCTATGGGTGGTTATCTAGTTTAGTACAAAATGCAAGGGATCGATGAGCTTCTTCGTTTAGAACGTTCAACTATCTGATGATGCTGGGTGGAAGTGGAGATGTTCTAAAGACCACCACACGTAATCTAGTGTCTAAGTCTAATTATCCTTTGGACTCATTTGGTTGGGGACCACTAGATCACAATCGTAAACTCTTTTTGGTCATGGTTCTTGTATGGTCATATGTGTAATCTAGACTCTTTTTCTAGGGGAAGTCCAATGTTTGTAAGCCTTGTTAGACATGATGATTAAAATGTTTAATTGTGTATTTTTTTTAGTACCATGGTGGTGTTCTAAGGAAAAGCATACGAAGTCCATAAGTAATTTGGTCATGTTCGGTTGGGGGACCTATGGATCACTAGAATATGTTCGTTCTTATTCTGGCCTTTTAATGGTCATATATGCATTCAAATCATTTTTATCTAATCAAAGAAAATAACAATCTAATCTAAATAAGCAAAGATTACACTATGTTTTTGTATTTTGTAATATAAGGAAAATGAAACAATACAAAGCAACTAATCTAATTAAAAGATTTTTTTTTTTTTTTTTGGAACTTTCTGAATTAAATGAAGAAATGAAAGATTCTAATCTAATTAATAAATCCTAAAACAAACAAACAACCAGATGTAGTTGTTTATCTGTGCAGAAGAAATCTAATATATTCTAAACAATTAAAGCTTCTCTAAACTATGGATATGAATTAAATCCTCTACTCTGCCTTAGAGGCACGGGAAGAAATTAAAGCTTCCCATAAGCTTTTCTTCCTGCAACTTCCCGAAAAAAGTAAAGAAGGATTTTATGGAGGATCTTCTAAATGAAATGATGCTTTGGTTGATTTCTAAATTAACATAGAATATTTCTTCCATAATCACCTCTTTGCAAATCTACAGAGATAGGAAAAGGAAGCTATCTATCCTAAGAAAGCTTTGTTGAAGGAAATGATCTATTGTAGCTATTCAATGATTGTAATAATGAAAATGGAAATGCCTTTTCTATTATAGTAAATAATGTGCATACAAACTCCATAAACAAAGGATTAAATAAACGATGAAACCTAATTACAACCCTAACCTAGTAATTGTAGTGTTGTGGCAATCCAGTTTTGGTGTGATTTTGTGTCCCTCAGTATTCTTTTCCAACCTTTGGTGTCCATGTGAGTCCAGGGAGTTGGAAATGTCGAGGAAGCTAGAATAAGGTGTTGGAGTAAGTAATGTCTTATTGAGCAATCTGGTGGCAATGTAAATAGAGGAAGAATAATGTAAGTGAACAGAGCTTGATTGTGTAATATCTAGCAAGATTGTAGCAGCATAACATAGCAATACACAAAAAAATTCTCTAGCCATTTGCTTCTTAGGAAGCGATGGTTTTATAGAAGGTTAATTGGGTTGTGCACTATCACACTTGGAAGCCATGGGATGCCACATCAACACATGAAGGGGCAGTTAAACAATCAATTACAAATCACAAGTGGAAGAGGATATTTCCACAAGTCAATCAAGCTTAAAATCAGCTAAAATGATTGAGAAACATGTTCTAAAAGTGAACTTAAGTGAAACAACATGCATCTAATTCATGCACGAAGAGTTCAGAAAAATTTTCATAGGACCATGACCTGTAGGGAAGTGGTTTTGTAACTAAAGGCCAAAACTAAGGTGAAATAATGTGGGAAGCTGTAGAAAATAAGGAAATGGCTAAGTAAGGTAAACTAGGCTACAAATATAAGCTACAAAGAGGTTAAGGAGCTCGAACACCTTTGGAAAAGACATGAATCATCATTGGGGACTTTGAACCATTTTCCAACAATGTAGCATGTGCAAAATTGGGTGCGTCATACCCCCTATCCTTGACTCTTTTGTTGTGCAAGCCCACCTTTAAGTCAATTTTCTTTCATGTTTGATCTTTGGGAATATTAAATTAAAACACAACATCACACAATCCTATCCCTTCCTCCAACAAATTATTCAAAACCAATGATCATTACACTTTTTCACAATGACCCCGACTTGAGGGGGCCACCTATCCAACATAAATCTAGCCATTCCAGTTGTTTTTTTCTAGTGACTTGTACATCACAAACCACTTGACAAAAGGGGAAAATGTACACTCTTGTTTTTAGTACCTTACATTGTTTATCCATGTCCCCATATTTTATCCTAAATACTAAACATATGTTATTATTCTTAAACCACGTCCTCACCCCCATAAAATCACATCTTACCCTTAATTAAAAACCTATTTTACTCACTCTAAATTATTTAAACCACCCAAATGAATTAAAACCCATTCTAATCCATTTTAGCCCTAACCTTCTAACCTCCCAAATCCCTCAACACATTTCTACCCATCCTCATTTGTTCCCATACCCAAATTAACCCATTTGGAAGTGGTTGAAACCACTTCCAAGTGGGTTTCCCCACTTTTTGGATTTCCAATGATTCTAACTAATCACCGGAAATTATATAAAGGACAATCAACCTTCATGAAAGGGGATCCATGGAAATTTCAGTGAAGCTATGGCTTTTTGAAGACCTAGGTGACATCATTTTAGACATCTAGACATCTTGTGCATCCCTATCACATCATTAAGGTCTAAAAAATCTTATAAGACTGGAATACAATATTATATCTTGGAATTCCATATCAAAGGTAGGCTTATGTCATTTGTTTTCATATTTAGTTAATAAACGAGTCATTTTAAATATCAAATCAATCTATAAATCATCTACTTTGCATCCTACTTATATCTTATTTAGAAATTAGGTTTTTAGAATAAATCATCAGTGATTCCTTTTAATCACCAATGATTACCTCAAATCACCAGTGAGCTTATCGAATCACTAGTGATCCCTATATTTAGTTCATTTAATCATATTTTTCATATCTGCAATCAATATCTTAATATGTTTTTCCTCTAATATATTAGTTTCACAAGTTCTTACTACCTGTAGATGATTGTACAAGGTCAGTCACATCGATTACTATCATCTATAGTATTCATATCATCTCGCATCCACTTGTTTAGGAGTAATTCAACATTGCATATGAGTTAAGTTTTTGTGTCATCTCCTTAGCACTAAAGATCAACGACATTGAATATCAACTCAAATTCATTTTAGAATAATAAGACACTACAAAATAGGCATGGATAAAATACTTTGAAGGGTTTTATCTTTCCTTAGCCCATTTCCTAGGCCACCTATCACACAAAGCATGATCTCTCTATCTATATGGATTTTTAATCATCCTTTCATTATCTTTATACCTATCTATCATTGTCACTTGATTATTGAAATGAGTTGACACCCTTCAAAGGAAACTCATTGATTCATAGGACCATACTTTTTGATCAACTTGTAATATCTTTATCTAATATCTATCTTGTCTAGCTAATTATCTATGTGTAGGCATCTCTCATTTGTTGGAAGTAGGATCCCCACATCCATTTTGTATCCACACATTTTGACATTGCATTATCGATGTAGGTATCATTAAACCCTGTTGTCTTCCAAGTTTTTAGTGATTTTCTATATATATATAGTAAACCAAAATCCACCATAAAACGAATTCCCTAAATGTCTACTTAATTTGGGAAAGGGTTCATATCTCCATAATCATCCTAGGAAAGATAATATTTTGGGTGAGTCTTTAGGTAAGGTTGATTATGAAAAAGACTGGAGGAATTAATAAAGGAGAATAATATTATGAAGCATAATGTTATATCCTTGAAGAAATTTTACAAGTTCAACCTATAAGCATGGCAAGCTCATCAAAAGTTTCTTCACCTTTTGGCTTTCCAAGATACCCATAATCTTTCTAGTCTCAAGAGCAAAGGAAAATAAGAGAATAAGAAAAATATTCAAGTATTGATAGACGATACAAGAATTTCAATAGTTAATAAGGTGTCTTTAGGGTCCTTGATTTAGTATTTTTTCGTGAGTTGGGATTGTTCTTCCACCGATATTACTTGATTTTTTGTTTTTCTTTGGCTATTTTTCATGTTTTTTCTCTTTCTTTTTGTATCTAAACATCTTGTTATATCTAGGATTTGTTAGAGTAGGTATTTACCTTAGTTCATGTTCACCTAGGTAGTTTATTTACCTTTATTGTATTTATCCTCACCCACTTATGTGTGTGGATATTTCTTTTATCTTATTTAGATATTAGGAGATATTATCTAGTTGTTAGGTATAGTTCTTTCCTTGATCTATGGTATTGACTAGTTCTTTCCTAGATCTATGGTATTGACTAGATCCTTGATGTCTAGTTCTCTCATAAATCTATGATCTTGACTAGTTCTTTGATGACTAGTTATTTCCTTGATTTATGGCTTGATCTACGACCTTGATTGGTTCTTATATTTTTATTCCTTTCCTATTTAAGCAAGGCCCATTCTCAATGTATTGCATTGAGTTCCATAATAATATATGATATTGCTTCTCATTTATTTGCAAAGGTTTTATGTAAAGTTATTCTGGTGAATTACTTTCATCTTATTGATTGTGGTGTTTGATTAGCATCTATGTTCTTGGCTTGGTATGATCTAGTTATTGTTCCTTTCATGGTATCAGAGTGAGAGATTGTTGTTGACATCCGTCTGTAAGTTTTATTTTGCAAATAAATTCATTGTATATTCATATATTTGGGATTTGGTTGTATGTTGTTGCTGCATGCATTTTTATGGAAAACAAAGGCTTCCATTAGATCCGAAAGGCGTGAAAACCCTAAGATCAAATGTAAACTCGGCCATTCTCTGATCATTTTTGTGGTTTTTTTATTGTTACAGAGAAGTACATTGGATCGACTGGGATTCGCACCCATAATATTTTTCGAGATCTGCACAGAGTAATTTTCCCCATTAAAATCCTTAGCCCTTGGTCATATGGTATGGTCATATTAGGGCTTAAATCTTGTGATTCCTACTAGTAGGTGCTTAACTTCAGCCCCCTTTAATTTAATGAGCAAAATATTAAAAAGCTTATAACTTTTGATCGGTAACTTAGTTTTGAGTGCCATTTTTTAGAAAAGTGCTTGTTTTTTCATGCTCTTTCCATTGGAGTTATTTATTTTGTGACTTGCACTATAATTATAAAGTTTCAAATATGGAGGAGTGTTGTAATCAATTATGGATGCAATTTCGGTTGAGCCTAACGTCCTAAATTTTTGGGAGTTGCAGTTTATACCTATCATGGATTATGAGAATGATATGCTTTTCTCTGAAGTATGTGGACTTCAAGAGGATATTGTTAAATTTGTGGAAGAAAATAGATCACTCAAGAAGTGAAATTCTCTTCTACAATCATTCATTCACGATAATGATACAATAATACACTCTCTGTAGAACAAACTTGCTAGCCTACAACATCACCATCATATTGTGGACAGCCATATCCATGCTCCTAGTCCACTTGCAGTTGTTGCTCTTATACCCACTGACATTGATCTGCCAGTCTTTGAGCCTGAACCTACTTTTGATGCTTCTAAACCTGTGAGGCTTGTTACTACATGCTCTTCCACATCTGTGCCTATTATAGTACCACATGTTGTGTATCCTACTTCTACTCAATTGCATGGATTTTTAAGAAGCATACCACTGCATTCAGTTCTCACATGCTCCGTTCTATGGGTCTCACTAGAGGAGTCATTGGCAGACATTCACAGGGTATTATTTCCTCTATTCCACATGTTAAGTGGAATTCTTGTCATGACATTGGTTTTCGAGCAGATACTTCATTGGGATCACACATTAATAGAGCTCCTTTTTTGTTCACTCGAATATTTCGAGACATGATCAACCTGATACACATTTTGATGTTCTTTTGCATTCACCTGTTGTGCATTTTGCACCAAGTCATATGCAGGAATCTTCTTCATCCATCCGTGTTGATTTGGGGTGGATATCTGATCACTCATGGTGGTGACATAGGAATTCGTTGAGAGGAATCTACAGGTGTGGCTCCTCCACCATTCGGCCTCTTGCTCCACTTTCTATACCTTATGCATTGTGATGCTTCTTGTTTTGAGCATTTTTCTTTAGTAGGTGTAGTGTATCTCTCTTGTTTGTTGAGAGATTTTGTATCTGTATTTTCGACGCTTTTGGCATGTTGATGTATCTCTTGTGAGGGATCTATTCTAGTGAATTCTAGTGTTATTTTGTCAGTGTTCGAGTAGTTGATTTTGGGAAACTCATACAGATTTGTAGCATCACTCCACCCATTCAGCAGTATGGGAGGGTGTGGTGTTGATCCTACTTCTTCAGGTTTCATGTCCTTGCCTTGTTACCTTGGCTTTTCTTGGATCATGACACTCTAGATTTTGTGTCCTTGCCTTGTTGCTTTGGTTATTGTTCTTGGATCGTGGCACACCTATTTGAAGCAGTTGATCAAATTATGTTTGGTGTTTTTTTGTACTTTTGACATCACTCATTGTGACAGTCTCCTTGTATGGAGATATTCGGTGGATCCCAAAGTGTCAATTGTTTTTGAGTTTTTGATCGAGTAGTGGATTCGGACCACAGTGCACACCAAAATTCAGCTTTGTACGCATTTTTTGAGTTGAGCATCTTGGGATGCCTTGAAGTGGGTTTTCTGTCTCTTTACTTTGTTGTTACTAGTTTTAGGTACCTTACAAAGTTGTCTGCTTTTTTCCCGGTTATTGTACATGAGTACCTCATCGTGCCTAGTTTCCGGGACTCATACGTGGACATGCCACATCTATTTTGGCACCTAGCTTCACTATCTAGGATTTGTTAGAGTAGGTATTTACCTTAGCTCATGTTCACCTAGGTAGTTTATTTACCTTTATTGTATTTATCCTCACCCACTTATGTGTGTGGATATTTCTTTTATCTTATTTAGATATTAGGAGATATTATCTAGTTGTTAGGTATAGTTCTTTCCTTGATCTATGGTATTGACTAGTTCTTTCCTAGATCTATGGTATTGACTAGATCCTTGATGTCTAGTCCTCTCATTAATCTATGGTCTTGACTAGTTCTTTGATGACTAGTTATTTCCTTGATTTATGGCTTGATCTACGACCTTGACTGGTTCTTAGATTGTTATTCCTTGCCTATTTAAGCAAGGCCCATTCTTAATGTATTGCATTGAGTTCCATAATAATATATGATATTGCTTCTCATTTATTTACAAAGGTTTTATGTAAAGTTATTCTGGCGAATTACTTTCATCTTATTGATCGTGGTGTTTGATTAGCATCTGTGTTCTTGGCTTGGTACGATCTAGTTATCGTTCCTTTCAGGATTATGACCTTATTTGTAATAGGGTTTGGACCCTTACTTTTCCCTCCTTTACCTTAATCTAAAAAATGGTTGCAGGTGCATTACACAGTATAAAGGGTAGGATTATGTATGAAAATGTTTCTGAAGGGAAAGTAAAGGTGGTTTTATCTTGATCTTAAAGTGCCACTTGGATTTTATTATATCCACTAAACCCATCCAAAAAGGAAAAATATTCCTTTCCTACTAAATTGTCTAAAACTTGGTCAATAAAGGGAAAAGGAAAGTAATATTTCCATGTAGATTTGTTTAATTCTATATAGTATTTTCAAACACTCAATTTTATATTTTTATTAGGAAAAATGACCAAAGGAGACAACCATTATTTTTCTAAGATGGGGTATATAAAACCTACTTGTAACAATTTCTCTATCTCAGTTTTAATAATGTCTCTAAGTATTGGGTTTATTCTTCTTTGGGGTTACCTTACATGTTTGAACTTATCTATATAGATATGGTGGGTAGATAAGTCAAGGTGGATCCCTCTAAAATTATTATATTCCCTAGAAAAATATTTGAAATTAGAGCTTAAGACTGCAAAAACTTTGACTCTTCTTGATATGTCAATAGAGTATTAATATTTAATGGCTTCTTTGGTTGAACTTCAACTTACATGGTCCCCTGGGTGATTTGAGATTAATAAGATAAAGTAACTAAAAAATTAATTAAATGGGAAGATATGAGGACATTGTGAAATTTTATCCTTTGAATGAATGGTAGGGGAAGAAGAGGATGCCATAAACTAGATTTTGTGCCATCTTGTTCCTAATGAAAATTTCCTAACTCATTTACATGTTTCTAGAATATGATGAATTCCAAGGAAGAAATGTTTCCACAAATGTCAGTTCCATTAGGACCATCTACCCATAGGGAATTATCTAGAAAGAATTTCTTAACATGTGGGTATATAGAAATCTTATTTGCTTTTAATCTTTTGAAATGGGCATATCTCTAGATCTATAATTTATAAGGGAAATAGTTGTGGAGAGCCAAGGTCTATGCATAATTAAGGGACAACCTTTAATATAAATTTGGGGTTTCAATATCAATAAATATACATGGTATTCCTAGGCCTCTATGGTAATTACAATGTCCTTAATGATCCCTTTTGGCTTTACATTGGTTTGATCAACCATTTTCAATATTGTGGCAGTTGGCTTTATATTGGTTAGAGATAAGGTAGGGAGCATATCAATAGTCATGAAATTTCCGATAACTCATATTTCTACAATAACATTAGGTATATTATATTTTCAATATAAACAATTATCAAAGGAATTCATGGATCTCCATACCTCGGAGGAAGAATATTTCCTATTAATAATTCAATTAATTTTCCATCTACTTGTATGGTTTTAGATATTGTTTTCTTCTTCCTAGAATTTTGATACATAATTATTTAATAGTATTATTAATATCAAGAACATAGATAATTTTTGTACTAGAATAATTCCAATATTAAGACATTTATGTTATTTTATGAGCCTAAATTCATAAATTTTATTAGGGTGATGAGGTAATACTTTTTCTCTTAGCCTATATAGAAATGGTAGAGTTGGTGAATAAGGATTTTTAGTAGGCTATTCATCATGTGGATGTGGTTTATGGGTTGGTTCTTCTAATTATTCTTTTCATAATATATTTCTTTAATGATTGGTGAAGAAGGATGTGGAATATACTTTCATGAACGGAGATAAACATTAACACAACATATCACATTTTTCTAGAAGATTTTTTTAATTATAATGTATATACAAGGGTTCCGTGCTTTAAATTTTTGGGATTGACCACATTTTGAGTAGGAAATTATGGTTGGTTCATTTTCTAATTGAGATTGGTTGTGATGGGAATGTCTATGCATCAAGGATTGATGTTGGTTTTGCATGTTATTCTTACACCTTTGGCCTTGGAATTGTTTTTATAGATTTGTTAGTTATGTTTATATTGAGGTACCCATGTTTTTGATATTCTTGAGGTATTAATACATGAAAAAAATCTAAGTTAATTTTGTGTGCACTTGAATCCTTGTGACTTTGGACAAGGTAGTCGAGGTAAAACATTGATGAAGTGACTAGAGGATATGGATATGAATGGTGTGGAGATGATAAAGTAGGGGATGGTAACATAAAAAATATGAAAGAGAGATTATACCTATACTCTTGGGAAATAAAAATTGTTTATCAAGTAAAGAGATGCTCATACGAGACTTGATCACTTTGTATGGTAAGGTCAAGAATGATGGAGACATGGAGCCCTAAGTATATATCATGGTCGGTGGAAGGAGGGATATTCGGTTGTATTACTAAAGTAAAGAGGTCACTTGAGGTAAGCCAACCTTGATCAGACAAGGTCATATAGAAGAAGGTAATGGATAATGGATTAGATTAGGGAGACTCAAATATATAATGGTAATAATAATCTAAGGAGGTGTCAGATATCATTGTTGTTTATGGGGATTCAATATAAAGAAAAACTAGCTGTGGAATGATCTATGTGGGAGATGGTGAAGAATAGAAGAATTATTATTTGAGTTCAAATAAGATGTCATCCTGGAGGTTTTGGGGTTCAATTGGAGTCGGGATACAAGGAAAGTGTCCAGCTCTTCTTGAGAATATTTGGCTATCCATAGTCATCCACAATCGATGGGAAATAATCATCACGTATTACTTAATATGACTAGGAGAAAATCTCACAATGAGCCTATGATGATAGTAAATATTGAATTGATCTTAGTCTATAACTTAAGCCTTGGGGATGTCTTGTAAGCTTGTTTAGGTTGAACTATCACTCACTACCTTGTAGAGAAGTGACCTTGTTTAAATTGCAATGATTATTATGCCTGAAATGAAACGTTTGTGAGTTGTATTGGCTGTAAGTTTGAAGGTGTGTGTTTCTAAACTTGTTTGAATCCAAAATTTTCTTTGTATGTGTACTCAAAATCAGTGTTTAAGTCACTATTCATGTTTTTTTAGTGAAATTTTATTAATTTTTAAGGCATGTTTTCATGTGGTATTAAGAAATAAAGTGCTCACTAGAAATTTAGTGTTGGAAACTGAAAAATTAGATTGTTTCACATGTATTTATTTGACAAATTTACCAATCTATTTCTCTTATCTCTATTTTTATTTCGAAGAATAATGACTTTGGTATTTTGAGGGTTTTTAAAAATGTAATGGACATGTAAAATAAATAAATAACAACAATGTTGTCATGAAAAATGTCTAGCATGAAAAATTGAAAATTTTGACCATGACAACTAAGCCACCACTTGAAAATTTCCTCTCCCAGTCACTGTAAACCCTTCCTCTAGCTATCCTATCCACAATTTCATCTTCATCAAGGCTCGAGAGGAACATGATAACATGATTTTAAAGTGTGTTTCAAGTTCATGTATATATGCCTAATGTGGTTGCATAAATTATTGAGATATGAAGTGGGACATCTATCGTTAGAGGCCTAGAAAGGGCCATTTTGGCCATTTTACAATTGATGTATACCATCTAGGATATAACAAGGAAGAATCAATCCATATGGGAGTTATAAAATATAAAATTGAAGTTATTAAAGGAAATTTTGGGAATTTTTGTGTAATAAATTGATGTTAAGAATCAAACAAGAAAGAGTGGGTCATTTTGGGCACATGGAATGAAGGCTTCACCAAAGAAAGTCAATTTGTTCATAAGATTGAGAGAGTTTACGGAGGATTTGGATGCTCATAAAATACTCAATAAAAATATCTTATATCCTCCATATTATGGAAACATTAAAATTTTCTAATCCCTCAAGATATCATGTGATATCTCAAGACACTATAGTTTCTCCTTCAAGCCAAAAATGGAACTCGGCCTCGGAAAATCAATTTATAGGAAGAATTATCTCTTGAGAGTTATAAGAATATAGGGTTTTACATAAACAAAAAATTCCATTATATAATGTTGAGATTTATAATTATCTCTTAAGAATTATGCTTTGGGGTAAAAATCATATAAGGTTTGATCCCAAAACATCTTTCCATGCTCCCGTGGCCAAAAAAGCACTCCCAGTGTTCTAAAATGGAGTTGGAAGATGAAATCAATAGTTCAAAACATCCTTGAAGGAAATTTGATAATTTCATGTCCCCTTGGATTATCCATTTTATGCAAGAGGGACATGGGGGACACCAAATTACGCTCCCTCATACATTTTAGGTGGTTGCATCACTTAAAACACAACTTGAGGTGTTAAGCGAAGCATGTGAAAAATTTAAGTGCACAGTCCCATTCCCATGATGATATAACCCCATAGAACACTTGGAAACATTACATGTCACCTTTTATTGTATCCAAGGTAAAAAGGGGACACCAAAAATTTTCCCCCATCAATCTCTTCTCTGCACAACTTGTTATGATTAAATTTTGCACCTAAAAACCTCCAACTTTCATGCTAACTAAAATCATTGGCCCCTCTTCATGATCATTTTCACAATGGAAAATTTAAAATATTATTTTGTCTTCTTAGATTTCTGCAATATAAAAACTGACATTTGGGACACAAAATTGCACTCCCCATCCTTCCATTCAACCCCAAGACACATAAAGAACCAATGTGCATCCCCATAAGACAATTTTAACCTCTTACATCTCCCTAAAATTACATCAAAAGCTGAAAATTAACATTATCTGGTGAAAATTGAACTTCTAATCCACCATTATCCCATTTTACCTTTACACCCTACATTTTAGGGTGCAACCACATAAACACATCTCCCCACCCCAATTTAGCTCCATGGTCAAAGATGAGTTCAAAGTTACAAAAATGAATCAATAAACTTCAAACAAAAACACTTAGTAATTTTTGAATTTCAATATCTATTCCCACCCCTACCTAAAATATCCATTGTTTTATTGTTATGCTACTATAATTATATTCGAGAACCATTAATCTTAAAAAGGAATTTTACACATATCTCCAAAACAAGTGCACCCTGATTTCTACCAAAATTTTCCACCGAAATCCTCCCAAGATGCCTTCAAGTTGACTATAAGAACACTACCATTGATGCTATGTACAATTTAAAACATCATAAAAAAATTCATCCCCGGAGTTTCCTTTTATATCTATGGAGTTCTAGCAAATGAAATTCCTTGAAAATTACAAAGAAGATCTTGAGACAAAACCTAATCTATTGATACCAGTTTCATTCAATTTTGACACCTAGAATACCTTTTCTAAAAATAATAAGTTATGAAATGACTCATATGTATAAATATATTTAGTTTCCAAAACATTCAAACTATTGGCATCCATGTAGTCTAAACAAGCAAAAACACAAAAAAGTTAAAATTGAGAACTTTCTAGAAATAAATATCCTAGTTAGGACCTGCTAAAAAATAGAAATTATTACAAAAATATCAAGTAACTTATATCAAATCAAATTCTACTTTTCTTATTTATTTTTTCCACACTTGCAAGGATAGGGAATTTTTTTATGGTTTAAACAAGAAAGAAATTCCTCACAGACTCTCAAAAAACTTATTCTTGAGATGAATTCAAATACTTTGTCTTGTAATCCGTACTAGTAGTTTCAAAATTGGGTCATCATGTTTTGATTATTTGTACCATGAAAGGAAAGTGATATCAAATGGGGCTTATAAAGGTAAGCCCCAATTCTTAATCATGCTCTCAGGATCTGGCATGGGAATGTGTTTGATGAGTATGATGGTGAATGCATAGTTTCTTCTTCCCTCATTTGTAGTATAATACATTTTTGATAAATAATAGGTGAAAAATAATGTACTTGGGTTTCTAAGGTTTATTCCATCCTATAAGGATATATATTTTTCACTAAGGTGAATTTTGAACCTTTATGAAGTCACGAGGAGGAAGGTGATGATCACCTCATTATAACTCCAACCTTGTGTTGAAATATCTTTCCAAGAGGAGGAACGTCTTGTGAACCACACCATGGAAAGTAATGGGTTAGTAATGAAATAGTGTGTTTAAAATATGTTCATTGGAACCATAGGATACCGAGGTACCCCAAGACCATCATATTTATAGGATGAATAATTCACCACATGTCCACTCAGTGCAAGTCTTGTAATAATGTTTTTGAACACTTATTCAATGATTTGAAGTGTGTCCTCATCTCACAAAAGAAGGAGATGTAACCACAATGTTTTGTTTCAACAAGAGGTTAGAGATAGGAGTAATCCTTCTATCTGGAGGAGAAGATATTTTTCAATGAGTAATAGACAAAAAATAAAATGTTTGAGCATCCGAAAGTTAACTCCATTCAAAAAAGGTGACATCATTTTCACGAGGGTGAATTTTTAATCCAATGGGAGTAAGGTGATGATCTCCATGTTTTGAATATGACCTTTTGTTAAAAAATGATCATCGTGTTTCCATGATCAAGAAACCATCTCAAGTTCACATGGTACAATTAACTTAATAGTTTTTTTGAACACTCATTCAATACCTTGGAATGTGTCTGCATCTCACATGAGGAAGAATTTACAATCACAATGTTTCAGTTAAACAGGTGGTGAGAGGCTACAAATCTCACTCATGAAGCATTTCCTCAAAGTTCCATCAGAAATAGATTCTTCATCAACAACATCCATTCCCATCTCAGGATTTTCACTTCTCTCTCTTCTTCTCTCTCCTCCCCCCTCCTCTCTAACATTATATTTCTTCATTGGGAATTTACTATTTCACTCTTGTGTCTTATTTACTTAACTGAATTAAAGTTGAATTGTAAAAGTACCTTTTCAAAAATAAGAAAAGGACTTAGTTTCATTCCTAGGGAATTTGAAAAGTCACATGATGGTGAGATGAAAAGTCACATGGGGAGAGGAAGAGACATTTGTAAGCTATAAATTGGAATGAATTCTCCATTCCAAGGGTTGGAAATTATTGATTGTTAGTTTTTGTAATTGAATCACTATTACTATAAGCAATAAAGCTACATTTATTCTATCTCCTTACCTATGTTCTTCTACTCTCTATACTAAATTTGAAAGCATTGTAATCTTATATAACCAAGAAGGAACTTTGTGTATTTGATTAATGAATCCATAGAACATTTTGTCTCTAATTTATTAGTCTTTCTATTGCTTACATGGTTTATTTCTTCCTATTAAATGTGGACCTACTCTAGCTAATGTATGTGAAATTTGTAAGTATACTCACAACATTAACCCCTTCTCTCTATTTCCATGTCTCCTCTTTACTTCTTTTAAAATTAATTTCCTCCCTTCTCCACTATACAATAACTTTACCACATTTTTAGTGGAGTATTCATGTGTGATCCCATGATTAACGGCCACCCCACTATTTTAGTTAGTTTACATTCAATAAATGAGAGCCTCCCCTACCCCAAAAAGGAGGGACTTAGCCCCATGATCGTTGGTGAAAACCAATAATTTGAAATACAAAAATTAATTCATGAACAAGAAATAAATTACAATGTTTCTATTGAAATTAACACCTCTACAATGTAATGAAATTAAAGTACCATTTATTGTAAGAAAAATGATGTGTTCAAATCTAACAATCCTAAGTTGCTTGATTGAAAGTTCCTAGTTTTAAACTATTTTTATGGTGATAATTATGTAATATAAGATCAAAAATTTAAATTGGAACCAACCTAAAATGTATTTGAAAATTTTATAATGAAACAAATTATATGAAATACTAAAAATGTAAATGACTAAAACTATGTTTTTGTTTTTATATTTTCTTGTATTTCTAAAGATGAATTTATCTAGATATATAAAAACAATTATTTACTCTAACAATTAAATATTTATCCCAGAGATGGGAAGATACTAGAGAAATTTGATTATATATTCTAATCTAATTAAATATGAAAATCATATACAAAAACATACTCTAAACTTTCCTTTTGTCTCTCTTTTTAGTTTCTTAATGACTAATAAAAAATATTAAATCTATTCTAATTATGAAAATAAACAAATTAAATATATCCAACCTCTATCCTATAATTGATATAAAGTTTTTTTGTATATATGCCATAAAAAAACTACTCAAATTTATCTCTTTAGAACCAAATTGTGGTTTATGTGTTTAGTTCGAGACTTCCTCACGTGGAGGTACAAATCTTGTCTAGTGTCCCTTGTGTTCTCTATTTGGTAGAAATATTATCTCATAGTCCTTAGGATCCTTTTTATTGGAAGAAAATACCTTTACATGATTGATCTCTTTTTCTCTAGATAAAGAATGTCAAAATACCAATGCTCTCTCTCAAAAATTATCAAAATTATGGGGGCATCAAATGACCATACAACATTACCTTGTATCCAACCTCTAAGTTTTTTCCAATCACAACTTAATATAAGGCTTATTTTCAACCACTTGGGAGTAAAATCGAGTGATAGAGGGTAGTTGGAGTTAATTGTGTGTCAAAAACAAGAAAAATTGTGTGTTTGGGCAAAAGAAAAGATAAACATTTCACAAATTTGAACTAAGAGTTTGACTCAAGTTTCACTTATGATGGAACCATTTGTTCCTACATGAGGTGGTTATGAAAATATCACAATGGTTATAGAACCACCATAATGGGGGACAATACGCTATGGTAGTTATGTAACTACCACAATCCAGGAGTAAAATAACTATGGTGATTTTGTAACCTGCAAATAAAAGTAAGAAGAAAGATAAGGGATTGAAAGAGTGTGGAAGAGACAAAAATGGGCTTAAAAAGGCTGAATGAATAAGATATATTAAGGGAATGATTTTGAGATTTTTGAAAATATCTCATCATTTTTTTGGAGATCCTTATCATTATCACTAGGAATTTTAACTCTAACACTTTGTGAAAAATAGGTGTGTACAAATTTCCCTAGGACTAGTATCATTTCCATGAATTTACTAGGTTATGATGCCATGAAACTTACCTTAATTACATATCTTACCTTGTGGCGTAATGAAACTAATCATGTCCCACATCCATCCTAGAAAACAAAATAATATAAAATAAAGTATTACATATCAAATCAAAAATATAAATTCCTACTAAACAAAAGGAATTACCTTTTTAGTGGAGTTTGGAGATATTACCTTTCCACTCGCATGTTCCCGTTAACTATAAGAAGCCTGAAAATGTAACTATCAATAATGAACTATAAAATAGCATGGTTATATGAACTCAATCTTATTTACACTCCACATGGACTTTGAAACAAAATAAATTACTAAAAATAGAAAAAAATTAAAATTTTGAACCAAACCTATCCTATACATTCAAACTTTACCAAATATGGAGATCATTTACACATGTGAGAGTTAATGGTTTTAATCTCACGGAGATACAATGATCATTTTCCAAACAGAGATAGGTTATTGGATGGTCGTGCAAACATGATGGTAATGGAACCAATGGGAGCAAGTAGGGTGACTAGAAATGTGAGTTATTTTCATTTTGTATGTTTTGAGGTGGGGAGAATGTGTTTTTACTTTGATATTTCATTTGGAGGAATTATTTTTCATAACATTAGTGTATAAATTTCTGGTAGGAAGGGTAAATTAGGAAAATGTAAAAATAATGGGTTTTTTTGTTTTTGGATTGATTTTCAAAAAAAAAAAAAATTCAGTTCTTGATGGATAGAACCATCACTCACAGGACAAAACCACTAGTTTGCATATGAACTACGGTTACATAAACAACTTTAGGTGGTTTTGTATTCTTTAGTGATGGATACATAACCCCTATAGTAGTGATGGAGCTACCACAAAAGTTGCACTTTCGACATCGACAAATATGCAACCGCCATGGAGGTTTCATAACCACCGGTGGAGAATGCAAAACTACCTCCTATAGGAAGCGGTGGTTTTAATACATCATATTAAAATTTAATTCATTTGGTTGGAAGTTAGATATTTATTATTTTGGATAATTTATAACTCCCATTTTCTATTGTTTTGGGTTTTACATAATGATATTTAGGTAGATTAGATCCATAGAGCTTGATTGTATTTAGGATACTATAAGACAACCGACTCTATAGGAGACAATATTATTGGCCAACTCAAGGATAATGAAGTTGGCTAAGACCCCAATAGTTACTATTGTAAGAAAAACATTGTGTGATTTCCTCACTTATTGGTAACCAAACTAGAATATCTTTTGGTTTCCATTGGTAGCAAGAGAGTGGACCTTCACCCGTAGGAAATTTACATGATTATAGGTCTCCCAGTCATAGAGAGAGGTTTTAGTGACATCTAGTATAGGATGACCAAAAATTTAAAATGGGCCAATTACTTTTGAGATACTCGGGTGCCAATAGGTGGTGCCAAGTAGCGCGTGAAGTTTGAAGTGGTTTGGAATACTCATATTTTGAACTTCTACAAATTCATTATTGGCATCTTGTTCTCTTGATTGGTTGCGAGAAAAGGGCACACAAACACTAATGTATATCTATTCTCTTATCATCATAGATATTAAAGAGCATGGGCACTAATTAAGATGGGAAAATGATATATTATCCTACACTTATAGGGATTTATGCAATGTATAAAGATTGGGAGACCATGGTTTGAGCTTCCCACACTAGTTATAAAGCTGGGTTTATGATAGGTTCAGACTTTATTCTTGAACAATCTTGGTGGGCATAACTAAATATATCTAAGCATGTCATTAGGGAAATATGACCTATTTTTAGAAACACTCTAAGGTTAGAAGCCACCCTTACTGGCATAGATATGATTGCACATTCATACATGGAAATATTACACTCTTGTCCTAGAGATGGTACTTCCCTGATGGCCCATTCCATTGGGTTAAATTTAAAGGATAGAATAGGGTATGTATAGGTATATCCCATCACTTGGGTACCTCAACAATTTATAAATCCACTAGATGTAAAACTTATTTACATTCAATTGGTGTACCAAGGTGCATGGGAGTAGAAATACATGCGATTAGGTAGGTTAGAGTGTACTCCATTGACACCAAGAGTACCCGTTACCATATATAGGTGGAGCTGCACCAGCCTATAGGTGATGAGGAGGAGTTAGAGGTGGTCCTCCATAACACCTAGGATATACACTTACATAGTGGTAGTAGCCAACAACAAGAAGGTGTGGGTAATGAACAATTCCCATACGGGTGATACACCTTCTTAGAAAATGTGTGGGTGGAGATAGATAGGGAGAGGTTAGCATTGGGAAGGGAGAGGCTAGACATGGGTATGGAGAGGATAGAGAGGTACGGTGGCCTCTCGGAAAGAGGAGGATGATGAGTATGATCCTTTTGATGTTGGATCAAAAACATAGTGGTAGGATAGATACATAGGTAACCCATTTTTTTGTTTTGTATCGCACTTCTACTTTTATTTAGACTATTGCTAGTTGTGTTAGTGTTATTTCCTTTTCTACATTAGTACTTAGGATATTGTTTTCTGGTTTTATGATTTTTACATTTGCGTATGTGTGTCCAAAGACAACTATCGAGTGATGTCTGCTAATTATAGATACTTTGTTTGACATATTTTCCCCAATCTTAGGAAGACGACTATTGAGTTACAAGGTGGATCTAGGATTTTTGGGGTGATGGGAGACATATTGATGTTTTTCATTATGGTCTATTATGGGGCATAAATCTTGGAATTTGAGATAACTATGACCTTAGAAATGGAGGATGAGATCCGTACCACTGAAAGAGTTGATGGGGAAGCATTTGGGAAGGAATTTAGATTCTTGAGTAGGAAAATTGAGACATAGATTATGCCAGCACCCCAAGTTAGTGGGTCACGCCACATGATTCATTCAAGGATATCACATCACTTTACAATATATTCACAAAGGTGGAGGCCATAAGTCCTTCTCACCACTCAATTAGAGGGTCACATTAGTGACTTTATTTCTATCCATATGTCATGATGTATACTATAAATGGAGGAACTAAAATTCCCCATTTTTTTATTTTTATTTATGATCCCACACTTTCCCATTCATGTTGATGCGATGATGATTTTCTAAAATTGATTGATATATATCTATCTATCTATATATATATATATATATTGGAATTTTTTTACATGATATTGTGAAAATATCATGGTTATGTATGTTTTTTGTTTCTTTTTTTTCTTGTGAATGTATGCAATCGAATGGATTTTAAAATGGTTATGTAACATTATAGATTAGAATTGTATGTATGGAATGCAATGGTTAAATAAAAAAGTAAACATAAGATGACTATTTTTTAACAGGGGAAACAAAGAAATGTCATTCTATAGATAGTATTTACAAAATAGAGAAGTAAAATGAGAGGAATCTTATCTAAATTACGGGTGTAATTTTGATAGTGGAGAAAGAGGAAAACAATGTTATAACAACAAGATAATATCTAAGAACCAAGTGAATAGTAATCACAAATAGGATTATAAAAACCTTAGGGGAGAAGAATATAATGAGTCAATGTGGAACTCTATTTTTAAATTCTTTGGTAGTTAATCATGCTACGATGATGAATGAGAATTATCACTCTCTTCTTGACTTACAAAAAATTAGACTTTCTTTATTTTTATGGGCTCTCATTGATTCACTTTTTTTCTTCTATCATGTAGTTGTCTTATCTTTTTTGCAACCCCTAATATCTAAACCCATGCAAAATGGAAGACACGAGGTCTCATCACCGAGATATTAGACATGAGCGAGTAAGGGTGTCACTCTTGAATATCATCCTAACATGACTTGAAAGACACATGGGATCATCACCGAATACTAGAAAGGGAGAGTAACATGACAGATAAAATAGTAAGTACTATTTATTTATTTTATTCTTGAGACTGAAATGGAAACATTCTCCAATTCCCTAGCCTCATGTAACTAGTAATATATAATGGATCAACACCAAAGGATTGAGTGGGTGATAAAATTTCAAAGGGAGAGAATGACTAATGTTTCCTAATTGAAGAGAGTGATAGAAATGGATTGTGTTACCAACAAGCTTCAGAGACCTGCATAAACCAAAATTCATACACCTAGATAAGGATTATTGGGGATTAAGGGAATTACAATACTAACCAACCAATAAATAAATTTGTAGCATAGAGGATGAATATGTAGAAATGATATTAAGGAAATAGTTTAGGAAGTTAGGAAGATTAAAAAATGGAGGAAAATGTCATCATGTAGAGAAATCAATTTATATCTAACTTTAAAAAAACTTTGTCAAACATTAAACATAATGAAGTGGGACCAAATAGAATGCAGTTTAAACAACACAATGGGAAATGAAAAGCATGATATTAAATGTAATACCAGTTGAGGTGGAGAGAGTTTGATAACTCACCAAACTCTTCACCCTCAAGAATATAAAAGGAAAATGCCCCATTATTAAATTCCTTAGTGACTAGATAAGGTCCTAACTAGTTTGGCCAAAAATTACAAGGTCCCTCACCAAGTATTCTTTCCTATTCAACTATTTAGATAAAATACAAGGTCACCAACCTAAATAGGAATTTGTGAACATTCTTATTATACCATCAAACCATACGAGTGGTGTAGACTTTGTGATGTTGTGAAAATTTTAGGTAAATGTCATCTAGGATTTATAAAGAGTACATACATTCTTACCTATATTCATCTTCATCTTAGAGTCCTTGAAGTGAGATTTTTAGAATAGGGATATGAACCTCCAATGGAAAAATGGATTCAACCATGAAAACCAATGAATAAGGTGTGGCACCCATGGACATGCGTATGCTAGTCCTATAATCCCATACTATAGGATATAACTATAAATGCCAATCCCTCTTGTTTCTCTTAACCATCTTAAGAATAATAAACTTAAATGTTTTGTTTCTTGCCTTATCTTTTCCATTGGAGTGAGGGTTATAGAGAGATGCAATATGGTGTCAGATTCAATTTTTTTGCATATTTCTCACATCTCTATGTTCTCAAAATATCTCCCATTGTTATAAATAATAACTTGTAGGACTCCAAACCTACAAATGATTGGTTTAGGGTAAAAATTCTTGGTGGTAAGAGGCATGGACTCTTCCAATTTCGTGTGAAGTACTATATTTTGTTTATGATAAAGTTATGCCCATCTATAAAATCAAGGGTCAATTTACTAATTAAATCAAGACCCAAAGTAGGAAATGCCATGGCATAATGATAGGTCAAATGTCTTATACCGATACATGTATAATGTGTATAAACTCTTGGAATTTATGACACTTTAAGACATATTCAATGGCATTGTTTTAAGAGTGGCTGAAAAATAGCACATCCCATGGATCTTCTTGGACGTTGTGTGGCAACCAAATTCACTTATGTAGACCCCATCGTGACATTGGAATAAAACACGCTTAGAATATTCTTAGTCAAAACAACAAAGGAGCATGCCATCAAGGGCTCTAGTATATAAAATTGTATCTATAAATTACAATTTTTTGTGGTGATAATATGATGACATCACCTTAGTTGGGAGTTAAAATATTTGGGATAAATTATTTCCATGATATAAGTGACAATATTTGTGTACTTGGTAGACAAAAGGATATCAAATTTCTCTATATAGAAACTTAACTCAAATGAGAATTCTAGGTCTAATAGATCGCTTGATTTGAAGGGGTTCTCTACAAGTCATCAATTAAAATATTCCCCATGAATGATTTTTTTAATATATGTCAACTCAGAATCACCAAGGAGTGTAATTAAATGACCAACTTTTTTAAAGAGGTCTAGTTATGTTATTAAGGTGCACAAACCTTGAGATTTGACAATTACCCTAGTTTATTGGTTTATCATGTAATGTCTCATGAATTAAATAGAAAATACCATAGCATGGTATTATTTCTCATCCTAGGAATAACATGTTTCATAGTGCATAAGAAGTTAACTAATGAAATAAATGAATCTTTCCTTTCCATTATTGTCTTCTTGAGTGACCATGCAAGCTAATGAGACATCGGTTGCACGAAGTTATATAATAAGTGGTATATCATTTCAAGGAGCCATGAGAGTGGGAGGGGATAATAAGAAGATTTGAGTAATTAAAAGGCTTCCTAAAATTATTTAGTCCATTTAATAGTGTTTTGTTTCTTCAAAAAATTGTTGATAGGATTAACTGGGTAGGTGAGATCCAGAATGAACCTTTTTATGTATCCTAACTCCATAAGGAAGTATTGGACCCCTGATTCGGTGGTTGGAGGGATCATTTCTAAGATAGTAAAGTTTTTAGCGAGAATCAAGATCAATGCTCCATTAAGATAGAATGTATACTAAAATATTCCCACTTCTTACTCCAAAAACACACTTTTCAAGGTTTAATGTGACATCATATTTAATGAGACACATAGGAATGATCCTAATAACTCCCACATGGTATTTTTTTTTCTAGATTTATCAAATATTTCATCGATATAGGACTTAGCAATCTTATTAATTAGTTCATGGAATATGTGAGTCATTTCCCTTTGGTTTTGATTAGAAGGGCATGATAGTGTAATAGAAAGTTTCCCAAGGGTGGTGAATGAGGTTTTATTTTGATATTCTTCTAAAATATGAATCTAATTATACGAGAAACCATCCTTGAGAAAAAGGATTTCATATCTAGTTGTATCATCAATAATTACATCTATAGAGAGTAAAGGAAAAATTTCTTTGGGACACACATTATTAATATTAAATAAGTCTATACAAATTCAAATTTTACCATTCTTTTTCAAAATTGGCACAATACAAGATAACCAATTTGTATAATCTATCGGCCTAATAATACCAAATTTGAGGATTTTGATGAAATCATCCTTTACCATTAGTGTTATTTTGGGCTTCATTGGCGTAAGTTTTATTTGAACATCCTATATTTTAGTTTTGTGACTAATTTGTGAACAACTTCATTTGTGTGACTGTCATTCATATCATAGTAGGAGAAGGATACAACATTCGAGCACTCCATGGGTATGGATTTTTGGTCTTAGAATTCTTGTGGTGAGAGAAAAGAACTAAGTTTAAAGATTTTTGGTTCTTCATCAGTACCTATGTTTATATTAATATAATATGTTTTTTCTACTCCCTTGGTTGATGGTACTTTTTATCGATAGTTGGTGGGGATCTTGATTTACTTGACTCACACTCAACCAGATTTATCGTATGTTGTTGGGATTGTGTCTAGATTCATGTAGGAGCCACATGAGCTGCATTGGAAAGTAGCTAAATGGATCCTTCATTATGTTTATGGCACTTATACTGATGGAATTCACTATCATGGAGGGGTAGATATTGACTTGATTGGGTTCATAGATTCTGATTGGGCGGTGACTTAGATCATTAGAAATCTACTTCTAGCTACAATTTCTCTCTTGGTTCGGGTCCTATTAGTTGGTCTAGCAAGAAGCTAGAATGTAATTGTGATATCATCTATAGAGGTAGAATACAAAGGAGCAGTTAATGCTACCACAGAAGCTATTTGGCTACAGGGTATTCTGACAAAGTTTGGCATCCACTTTTGGCAGCCTACCATTATCTACTATGATAACACGAGCACAATCTCTATTTTCATAAATCCAGTTCAACATCAAAGTGGATGAAGCACATTGAAATCCATATGCACTTCATACGGGAGCTTATTCATGATGGTATCATCGACATTTAGTACATTCAGACAGATGATCAGATTGCAGATTTATTCACCAATCCCTTCACTGAGATGAAGTTTCTTCACTTACATTCTCTTCTTGGGGTGAGGTCTTCTACAGCTGATCATCTTCTTCGGGATATGTAGTCCTTCTTTTCTTCTTCTTCTTCTAGGAATATTGTGTTTGTATATGGGCACCTTATCAGGCCTTTAGTTGCGGGCCCCATTGACACATCTTTCTTAGTTGTTTAGGGGTGTCTTCCTTTTCCGTCTGACTCATCATAGCCGCTACCCCAGCTTCGATGAAGGGAGAGTGTTAGTGTGAGTTATCCTATGTGTCTTCCTCTCATATTGGAGGGTCATCTCACATGGGTTAGGTTTAGGGTTAGGTTTAGGGTTTCATGTGTGTCATGCACTAGGGTTACTTAGCACCCTATATGTACCCCTTTACTATTCATTTATGAGCATGCCAAGACACTTCGTTGTCTTTCCTCTAGAAAACATGTTTGCGTAGAAGATGATTAACACGATGAGATCCCTCTCCACCATCAGTTTGAGCTTTTAGTGTGACAGCAAGTCATGCAGATCTGATACCAAACAACTTTCCATCACACCAAAAGCTCGAACTAATGGTGGAGAGGATCTCATTGTGTTAATCGGTTGTTATGCCAACAAAATATTTGATGAGGGAAGAATTTCTTTCTTAAAGCTCAAGTGGATATTATGGAAGATCCAATACCTCTTCTTCCATTTCATAAATTTCAAGATCTTTGATGGATGAATCATAGATTTTTATTTTACAATATGAGTCATAATATTCATTCCCTAGGTTAGATGAGGGATAACGAACCATGGAAAACCTCTTCTTGTGATGTGAGGGAGGTAAGTGTTCATAGGCATGCATGTACTCTAGATCGGCTTCATCATTCCAAGATTAGAATGGATTGACCCCACATTTTTGGGTGGCATTTCTATTGGGCCCCTAAAATATTGGCTAAGTACACAATGGTGCATGGGAGCACAAGGCAAGGTTCTAGGAGGGTTTTATAAGGGCCATGAGCTAAATGATATGGATCCAGTTATGATGCATGACTTTGGTTGCCATAATGTGGTTTTTTGTAGTAAGTCTAATGAATGTAATGAGGTTACCAAGTTAATTGAATATGATCCTTCTTGGTTAGATTCATACATGATTCTTCATAGTTCCTTTTCATGTATGTTTATAAGATGAATATGAATTCCTATGCATTTTCCTTTCTATTTTGATTCAGTTCTTTAAGTCTATTAAAGTATCTCTGTCTATAATGACTGCAATGATCTAGAGCCATTCTGAGCTCTATGATGTTCACATGTTTCATTCCCACTCACTTCCTTTAAAGTTTGGATCATAGATGATGTTTTCCCACTCAAACTCACATAAAAGAGAGACTCGGTGCCCGCGCGTGCCTCGGGTGAGCACCCAAGCACCCCGTTGGGTGATAGGTCAACATGCATGGGATTCCCTTGTTCTTTGGTGGGTGTAAAAATGACTACATCTTGGTTCCATTTTTGGGACCTCTTTTCAAAGTTGTAGTGGGAAATGGCATACATCATGATCTGTGTAATGAGTGATGACAGAGCATTTAACTTTGGAAAGTGTTGAATCATGGTTCAAGAGCATGGAGGATGAATTTTCTCAGAGATTTAGCATTGGACCTGAGTTTGATGCACGTAGATGGGTAGAAGAGAACCTCTACCATGATTTATATGAAATTTTTTTTGTTGCTTCCCAGTAGAATATGTATGAATGGCTCTCGGCATATGCATCTAGATCAAGCTGGTATTATAGATCATGTGCGTGGACCTAAGAAGAATACCAGAGGCTACAAGATGTAGATCTGATGTGGACTCGTGTTGTGGATCATTGGTGGAAAGGAGTATTGGCTAGCTACACTCTGGAGTACACTATTTCTACATATTCTTGTCGGAAGTTGTTGAGTTTGAGTTTTTTGTGGGATCCCAGAGGATCATTTCTACATGTTATTCCTCTGGAAATGAAGATCTTGATTGTTACCTTGAGTTTAGAGGCATTTCGATGGCCGGCTAAACCATTTCAGCGTTAGGTGAGGAAGCTAGGGTGGAGGAAGATGGAAGATATTGTGATGGAGAAAGAAAGGGAGGAGAGATGACTCAAGTATAGTGAAGCGTGAAAGGGAGATTGCTAGACAATGTGAGGTTGTAAGTGTGATGGATATATGGAGGTAGACGTTGTGGGAAGGATTTGAGGTTCACACAGAGGATGTGGAACCTGAGTAGTCTATGCTACCCCATCTTGGAAAGTGTAAGAGAGACCCCTTCAGCTTCTGATGAGAGTTTTCATCACATGGAGAGAGAAGAGTCATTGGTGCGCATCGAACCCACCTAGTGACCAAACCCTAGTGCTTGGTTTTCTAGATCAAGGAAGGAGTATCGTTAACCCAATTGGTATCAGTGGAAGTGACAGATCTGTGCCTAGGAGATAATTTCTCATTTCCCACTTCTATGGCTACACATACTATTCCAGTATTTGGAGGAATTTTTGGACAAGGAGCAAGTACACAAGCCTTTGGTCTCACATTTGGGAGTGGCATGGGGTACACTATTGGTAGTGGGGCATTATCACAGACCATCGGCACACGTAGTTTAGTGGAACTTTGGGGACCCTTGCAGCACACATGACCACTGGACTGGACTGGTGGATCTAGTGGGTCAGGAGGAATAGGACTTGGAGTGGTGGATACTGGTGGGGTGGATCATGGTGGGGTCGGGGGCACTAGTGGACCTAGGTGGATCTAGTGGATCAGGTGGACACCGGTGGAGGGGAAAACCAGAGGAAACCAAGGCTCTAGCTTAGGAGGACAAGGGCCCCAACCACCTCCTCAAGTTTTCTTTGAGATGTCTTTACATTTTCTAGATTATAGAGGTATTGAAGATCTTTCTAGAACATGTTCACAAGTGTGAGTTTTATGGGCGTGCGAAAGGGATCAACCCAGAGAGTGGAAGGAAAGCTAGTTTTGTAATGACATTGCATTGCGAGGCATGCATAGCTTGGTATAGGAAATATGACCCTCATCAAATGGTGGTGGATTATACTGCTTTAAAAAATGCCTTCTTGGTAGAATTCCACATCCCTGAGTTTGAACAAAAGAGCATCAGTGCCCTGAAGGAGATTTAACAGGGAATGGCGGAGAGTGTGTGGGAGTATGATGCATGGTTCAAAACCCTCCTATCAAAATTTCATATGACATTCACCCTTCACAACATGCTCAATGGTTTGTTGGGGGTTGATAACTCCTTTTAGAAGAGCTTTATCTCATAAAACTTTCACATGAGACCCACGTGAGGCGTTAGAAGCTACCTATGTGCTGAAGTTGTTGGAAGTGTTGATCTTGGTGTTAGCCCATTTTGGAAGCTCAAATCACTACTATGGCTAAGTAATGTGGAAAATTTGTCTGTGAACTCAGCTCATGAGACTCGTAGTGGAATGTGGTGTATAGATTGTGAAGTAGAGGGCATGCAAGGATAGTTTCCCCGAGGAAGGAAGTATACATGTCATAGTAGACTATGAGATTTTTCATGGGGACCATGATGTAAGTAGATGTCCCTTGTTACAATGTGTAATTTAGAAGAATGTGTCTTTCTACTGTAAGATCTACACCTCTATGACCCATGACACTAAGGATTGTAGGCTTATTGATCAGATCCATGAGGCCATTGATCTTGGTGTGTGCCAAACTAGCCTTGTTAGTAGTTCTAAGAATGATGACCACCATTATGAGGAGCACGCAGATGGAGGCACATGTGGAAGGGGATTTTGTGGAGGATTCCATGGTCATGGTAACCATGGAGGAGGAAGAAGTGAGTTCCCATGTGGAACCTATTTTAATTGTGGGTCTACATACCACTACAAGCGTGAGTGCCAGACTTATTGTAGTGCTCATGGTGTGGGAAGAAGCACAAGTATGAGGAGTGCCCTGAGTTGTTTGAGCATATGAATCAATGAGCACCGGAAAGACAAGGGCATTGCAATGGTAAGCATTAAGAAGGCTGACACACAATGGATGCCATGGGTGACATGTGATGTAGGCTTGGAACTGTTATGGTAACAACAAAGAGCAGAGGCCACGCGCGTAAAGGAAATACCAAGGTAGAAGAACCTGGTTTTAAGGGAAGAAGTGGTACATGGGAAGTACCCAGACCTACGCATCAAAAGGAGGTATATCAAGAAACCATGGATGTCATTTAGAGTTTACAAGGAGAAATCTAATGTCTAAAGGAGTAGTCCAGGAGGGAGGAGAAAAGAAGGAAGGTTGAGGTGCCAAAAGATGACTGGATGAGGTCAAGGAAGTATGTAAAATGCTAAGGCAAGAGAATATTATTCCCTTGCTAGGAGCATGGTTGAGAGAGAAGGTACCACACACTCGGAGAGAAGAGCGTGAGAGGAAGGTCTTGCATGCAAACCTTCCCCCTCACAACCTTGACTATGATAGGAGATCACGTTAAATGTGGTTGTGGATGGATGGCTCCTTAGTAATATCCTCATTGACACAGGTGCGGAGGTCAATGTTCTCACCTTGGATGCATGGCATCAGATGGGAAGACCTGCATTATAGCCATCTTTGAATGTGTTGTATATGGAAAAAAAAATGAAAGGAAATCCCATCGGTGTCTTAAAGGATGCAGCTATCACCATTCAAGGAGCTAAGTTTATTGGGGACTTTGAAGTCTTGGCACTCCAGAGTAGACAATTTCCCAGCACTACTTGGGTGCCCATGGTGTTATAAGAACAATGCGTGGATCTTGGTTCAACAAGGGATACATAAGCTTTGAAAATGAGGAGGAATGGGTCATCATACCCCTGGCTGATGGGAAATCAACACCCTATACTGAACCTTTGGGAGAAGAGGTCTGGATAGAATATATGCACTCAATCAGGGATCAGAGATAATTCATCCCACAGAAGGAGTTATCTAGTTTGAGGATGCTCGGTCCTAAGTGACACCACCAGTATAGCATGTGATAATTGGGTGCATGGAACCTATGAGTTAATCGGATGACATTTGAGAGGATCGATGAAAAAGGTGATAAAGGCGTGTATGGTCGGTGCCTAGGAGGAAAGGAGCTACCTAAGTACTCAGGAGGAGCCTTCCCTGAGGTCTTTTTGTAGGAGATGGAAGCTCAGTGGAAGGAGGAAAATGAATGAAGGGGATGTTAAGTTACGTCCTACTCGAAACTGCTATGTGCATTGGTGGGAAACACATCGGGATAATCTCTTGGAATGGTGCGAGGTGAGAATTGCATTCTCTGTAAGGTTTTGCAGGAGCAACATACCCCATGACTATAAAATATTACCATGGTAAAGAGACCACTTCCTTCCATATCCAAGCATGTGAGACAACCTGGATGGGAAGTGCAGAAGCATTTCCACCTTCATTATGGGTTCACAAGTTGTATTCCACCCTACAAGGTTGTGCGTGTGCATGGTACATTCATTCTGAGACACACCGCTAGACAGGGAATTGGAAAGAGTTAGTGGCTGATCTCATTCAAACATTTGAGTATCGGAGTACAAAACCCTTGGTGGATAAGGCATTGTAGGTTGTCAAGCACCTTACCATTGGGGATAGTGCCATGGTAGAAGATAGGCTACTGGAGTTTCTAGGTGAACCTGGCCTGGAGGTGCACTTTGAGAAGAAGAAACAAAAGAGATACTGACTTGAGCACGTGTTTGGAAAAAGAAAAGGGAAGATGGTGTATGTTATTGATGGAGAAGAAGTAGAAAAACTTGGATGTTGACCATTTTTGTAGGGATGCGAAGTCATAGATAGTGTTGATGAATGGGTGTGCATGCCTATCATGAGCCTTTAAAGACAAAGAAGGTTAACATCGGCTCAGAAGAAGAGCCTAAAGAGGCTATCATCGGAGACTATTGGTTGGAGAAGGAAGTCTCAAGATCATTGATCTTTTACGTGAGTTTGAGGATTTATTCCCATGTGGGTATCATGAGCTTAAAGGCATCCACCATTCCTTGGGGAGATGAGAATTAAGTTGAAGGAAGGTGCATGCCTGAGTCGGAAAAGACCATACCGAATGAATCCTAACATGCGTGAAGGTTAAGGAGGAAATAGATAAGATGATAGCATCGGGCATTATTGAAGTTGTTGAAGAGTCAGAATGGATAAGTCAATGGTAATTAGCATCAAGAAGGATGGAAGGATAAGGATCTGTGTTGATTATAGGGACTTGAATGTAGTATGTATCATTGATCCTTTCCCAACCCCATTTACTTAAAGAAATCTTAGAGGAGTGGTAGGGCGCGAGGTCTATTCTTTCACAGATGGATTCTCGGGCTATCACCAAGTAAGGATCATGAAGGAGGACCAAAGGAAGACAAATTTCACCATTGAGTGGGGAAGTTTTTCCTATATGGTCATGCCTTTTGGATTGAAGAATGCACCTGTTGTGTTCTCGCGCATTGTGGTACAAGCTTTCCAGGACTTTCATCCATAAATTCCTTCAAGTCTACTGGATGATTGGATAGTATATGGGTTAGTGAAGGACCATTGTGACAACTTAAGGCTGATGTTTGAAAGGTGTCGGAGTTGAGGATATCCCTTAACATTAAGAAATGTGTCTTTTCTACC
Organism: Taxus wallichiana var. yunnanensis; assembly: GCA_018340775.1. Lineage (NCBI taxonomy): Eukaryota > Viridiplantae > Streptophyta > Pinopsida > Cupressales > Taxaceae > Taxus > Taxus wallichiana. The sequence goes on from CM031234.1 coordinate 950,905,341, forward strand.
CCATTTGGAACATTATTGGGGCACATCATATGTAAGGAGGGCCTACTAGTAGATCCCACAAAAGTTGTAGTAATTGTGGGATTGAGGGAGCCTACTAGTCAAAGTGTAGTGCATGGATTTCTTGGGCATACGGGGTACTATAGGAAGTTCATCAAGGGATATGCCAAGATTTCACACTTTAGAAGAGTTACTTAGACATAAGAGTGCCTTTCATTGGGGAGAGGCACAGCAAGAAGGCATTTGACACTTTGAAGGATAGGCTTGTCACCATGCACCCATCCTACGTTTCCCTTCTTGGGATAAGCCTTTCCATGTTCATGTGGATGCCTCAGGGACCACCATTGGAGTAGTACTTGCACAACTTGGTGAAGGGATTGTTGATCATCCTTTGTGCTTTGCAAGTAGGAAATTGACACAGTGAGAGTAGAATTACACTATGCTGAGTGTGAGGCATTGTCAATGATCTACGTGCTTCATAAATTTAGACAGTATTTGTTGGCAACCCCTTTTATATTTTACACTGACCATATGGCATTGAAATACTTGGTGAACAAGCCCATTCTACAAGGGCACATATGTCGGTGGGTACTATTGTTCCAAGAATTTGAGTTCATGGTGGTTGTCAAACTAGGAAAAAGTAATTAGGACTGACCATTTGTCTAGGATTGATTTAGGGGAGGACACGTAGAGTATTGAAGAGACTATGCCAGATGCACAACTGTTTAGGTTGTGGCACATGCCCTTAGATTTGGAGGATATTGCAGTATTTCTCAAAATAGGTGTGGCACTAGATGGAATGAAGGCCTTGGAGAAGAAGAAGTTGGCCATACATGTTGCACCCTACATGCTAATTAGTGGAGACCTATACAAAATGGGTCGTGATGAGGTTTTACGCCGATGCGTACTAGAACATGAGCGCATTACAATTATGGAAGAGGCAGTGCATGGTGGGATTGTAGGAGGACACTATGTGGGAAATGCAACCACGTGGAAGATTCTACTCATAGGGCTTTGGTGGGAGACCATTTATCAAGATTGCATTGAGTTTTGCAAGGCTGTGACCATTTTCAGTGCCTTGGAAAACCTAGAAAAAGGGATGAAATGCCCTTGTGACCAATAGCTAACATGGAACCATTTGAGAAGTGGGCTATCAAATTTGTTGGACCAATCTCACCAGTGGTGTCACGAAGGATTGGTTCATGGTATATCCTCACTTGCATTGATTATTTGACAAGGTGGGCAGAGGAAACACCTACAAAGGATTATACAATGGCTACCTTTGTTAGATTTTTATGGGAAAACATAATCAGTAGGTATGGATGCCCATTGAGTTTGACAAGTGATAGAGGTATGCACTTCCTCAATGAAATGGTTAGGATTTTATTATCAGAATTCATGGTGGCCCATCACAAAACTACTCCCTATCACCCTCAGGAAAATGGAACTATTGAGGCATTTAACAAAATACTTAGCCACACATTGACTAAAATTTGTGATGTTGGTAGACAGGATTGGGATGAAAAAGTATCAGCCATTCTTTGGGCATATAGGAAAACCTACAAGAGGTTGAATAAGGCCACACCATTTCAATTAGTGTTTGGCATGGAAGGTTATCCTTCTAGTTGAATTCATGTTACCTTCTCTGTATATACGTGCATAGGAGGATTAGATGATGAACAAGCATTGGAAGAAAGAATTGACAAGTTAATGCAATTGGATGAAAGATGATCACTCGCTAGGTGGAGCCAGAAGATGGAAAAAGAAAAACAAAAGGCATGGCATGATCATCACATTAAGAACAAGAAGTTTGAGGTTGGGAAGATGGTCTTACTATATGATTCTAAGTTTTTGTGCCATCTGGGAAGTTAAAAGTCCATTGGTTGGGTCCCTACATCATCTCGTACATCCTTGATTTGGGTGCGTGCCAGTTATAAGTGTTGGATGGGATGAGATTTCTAGGACACTTCAATGGGAGTAGGCTGAAGCCCTACTATAAATAAGTCTTCTTGGTGTTTGTAAATAAGGTAGTATTGCCAGTTAGTTTAGGATTTCCCTTAATGCATTTTATTTTCTTGTGTTTCCCTTTCTTGTTGTTGTTTTGTGTTGTGCCTTGGGCACCGGTAATCTCATTACTTTTTGAAGGTTGTAAGCTATGTGCGAGAGGACCGCACATCATTTTAGTGTGGGGTGGAGTAAGGTGGAAGAAATTGCAAAGTGTGAAGCACCTAGGAAGGATTGCATTGGAAATCCCGAGTTGAATGGCCCTGTGAAGGAAGTACATGTAAGGAAAGGTGAAAAAGGATGGTTGGTGTTAGGGTAAGGCTACATTGGGGATCCACGTACAAGAGAGGAAGAAGTGCAAAACACAACATGAGGTAGGTGAGAGAAAAAATCATGACAGAAGAAGTGCCTTCGGCATTGGTTACGTGTGCGTAAGAGTCTCCTATCAAGATGGATTGGTTGCGCACCAGAAGGTTGGGAATTGTCACATGAGGTTGGGTGCGTGAGTTAAAGTGCTAAAGTTGGACTTTGTTTGAAAAATCATGCATTAAGTGTTAAAGTATGGTGGTAGGTAAGTAGCATTTAATGTTAAAAGTAGGAAAAACTATAAATAGAAGGTTGGGCACTTCATTATTTACTTTGTGAATATGAAGAAGGAAGAGATTTTGTAACTAGGGTTTAGAGTTGATCCGTGTGAAGAAAAATTGGAAAATTTTAACCTGTGAGTGACTAGTTTGGATCTGCAAACTAGGGGGGAAGTAATTCATGGGCATGGGAAGAGTTGTGGAGAAGCATCGTCTTGTGAAAAGATATTCCAGTTAGGGTTTGGCAGCTAGGGCATGGGTTAAAAAAGAGTATTCTTTGCAGGTTAGAGATTTGAACTTGGAAAAGATAGAAGAGCAGAGCTAGGAAGAGAAGTTGAAGTGAAAACCTACACAATGGCACCCAAGAAACCAGATAGTAACACCTAAAAAGGGAAAGGGAAAGGGAAAACAACAAGAAAAACTACACAAGTACCAATGAGGAATGGTATGTAGAAATGTAGTACCTAGATGGGGTTTTCTCGGGATGGAATGGGAATCCCACTTGAGAAAAATGATAGTAAGTGACAATCATCACATGAACATGTGATTGAAAAGGAAATGGAGTTGGAGTTAGTGCACTGACTAACACAGAGAACACTGAGGGTTACCAATTTATAGCGATGAAGTCAAGGTGAAGTTAGAGAAGGTGGGATTATTACAACTCTATGAGTTTCCCTACTTGGAAATCCGAGAGCCTCTATCAGTGGCTAATGTCACACATACATGAAGACCACTTTCACTTCATGGGGCACAAGATGCGCATAACCCCTCAAGCTAATTTCAAGATTCACAGGCCTTATCTATGAGGGAGAAATCTTAGAGGATGACTGTGTGACAAGGAAGTAATTAAGGAAATAGTGGTTGTGTATGCGTACAAGAAGGGGTCAAGGTATTTTGATATCGGGGATATCCAAGACCCAGTGATGAGAATGGTCATGCTGCCTAGTAACAAAACTCAATGCACAAGAAAGATGGACACGTAGGTAAACAAGTCTGGTTGAATGTTTGTAGAAGAATATCAGAGGGCACCATCTATAATCTATCCACATACATTGTACAGATGAAATTATCACCAAGCATACAGGAAGGAGACAAGATTCTCTTTGGTAATGTCCTCTTAACCATTGTGTTCTCAGAGATCGGAGTACCAGATGTAGCAGATAAGTTCATTTGGGAGTACCCAGAGGAAGACCCCTCACCTGACAAAAATATTTGAGAAATACACTTGTGATAGCATGACACCCATTCACAAGGCACATCTTGAAAAAGTGGTATATGTGCTTAAGGAATGCGTTTAGGGGTAGAATGGAGAATACCGGAACAACTGCCAACAGTGCTTACAGTAGGAGAAGTTGAGTTCATTATATACCAACACTTTTGTATTGGTAGGTTCAAGTTGATTGATGAAAACATGAGCCCATGGTGCAAGCTCCCATTCACCTTCACAACTCAATACTTCTAGGTGGGAGTTAACAGATTCAAGGAGTCCAAGAAGTTAAAGCTTGACCTTGGAAGTTTGGACCGGGACCACAGGGAGATGCACAAGGACATTGGTCTACCCCAACAAGCACGTACGTGGAAAAGTATGTGTCGCATGAAGTCAAATGGTAAAACCCCTGACTCTGACTATTACAGGGAGGTCCATGCATGCATGTATACCTTGGATAAGGCCCAAGTTTGAGAAGGGAACTTATCTTGAAAATGAGATAGCTATACCTGAGGACCTAATAGGTAGGAAGAAGACCGCACCCAGACAAAAGGAAAAATGAAATACAGAAAAAGGCACCAAGTGCCCAAGATACACAGGCAATAGGCACCCTAGGAACAAGTGCTAGAATAAGTACTTACACATGTGCGTAGGAAGAGGTCCCTAGTCAAAGAGGAGGTGCTAGAATAGGAAAAGCTTATCATAGAGGAGAAATCACTAGAGGAGGAGGAAGAGAAAGAAGAATCTCCTATATTGGAATCCCCAGTTAGGAAGAAATAGAAGGTGATGGAGGAAGTTGACTCGGAGGAGACAGAGAGCTTGGAGAAATACATAGGTGAGAGGGATGATGATGAAGAAGATGATCTGAAGGGGACCAAGAGCCACTTGTTTTTAAGCGTGCATGATTTAGAAGAAGAGGGCGGAGAAGAAGAACATGAGTTCCTTTTTCGTGTGGCAAAGGGTAGCCAGGAGGAGGAAGGTGCCCAGGACATGGGAAGAAGTGAAGAGGTTGGCGTGCAAGATCAGAAAACTCCAAGCCTCATGCAAAGGAGCAAGTAAATGAGGTGGCAGAAAAAGAAGCAACAAAAATCATCGAGGCCTTGGTAGAACAAGAATTGGAGCAACACGTTGATATAGTGATGGAAGAGAGATAAGGAAGAAAGCATAGGGAAAGATCATGGTAAGTGGGGAGGCCCCAGTCTATCGGTAACTATTCCTAAGGGCACATGCATAGGGGGAAAGTGCATGGAGATCCAGAGGCAAGGAATGAGCTACATTAATGATCCCAACAAGGTGTTTGCACGTGCACTTCCAAAGCACATCCCAATAGATCAACTCATGGAAATGAAGTCATTTGATGAAGAAGGTGCATACCCTCGGATGAGGAAGATGCTCTCTTGGGAAATTGAGTCCCACATCGATGAGCTAGAGTTCGAGGTAAGCTAGGGGGCACTAATGAAAATGCCTAGAGTCAAAAGGAGACAACCCCTTGGTAAATGCTCAAAGCTTTCAGATGAGTAGTTATGCAACATGCTCAACAAGGTCTCAGTTGAGGTTGAAGCTAGGCTCTTTGGATGGAATGATAGGATAAATTTCTAGAAGTAGAACTAAAAAAAGGAGGAAGAACTAGAAAAGGAGGAAGAGCTAGAAGAGAAGGCCAAGGAATTAAAAGGAGGAGTTAATTAGCACTCAGCTAAAGCGTGAGCTTAGGGAAGAAAAGGAAAGGGTGTGTGAAGTACATAAGAAGGTAGAATCCATCATAGATGCCATTGTTTTGAAGCATCCGGACTTAACGCCACCCGCACAAAAGTATGGATCTTCCCTTGAGTGCCTTGAAGACTTAATGTGCATCCTCACCATGGAGAGGCAACCTCTAGCCTTAGAATCATGGAAGAAGTAGCACACGCTGGAGAAGGAGGATAAATTAAAGGTAGTAGCAATCATGGCTGAATACAACAAAGTCCTTGTTGATGTAAATATTGTTGCCCATACCATTGAGGCTACATATGACAACTACGCAGACAGAGATAAAGTGGCAAGTATTCTGGTCACCAACTATGAAGTAGAGCTTAAAGAGTTCCAAGAAAAGAACAAAGGGAATAGAGCAGAGTGGGATAGAATCCTGGCCGAGGTTGAAAAGAAGTCAGAAGCTATTGAGGCCCTAAGGGGTATAATCAAGAACCGGCTAAAGGAGCTATACCCATAGATTACTAGAAGGATGGATGCACTTGAGGACGTGGGCAAGGAGTTGGAAAAAATTGTTGACACTATGAATGCTCAAGGAGATGGATTGAGTTTTGGGGAGGTAAGCGCCCTAGTCGGTGACCTCTAGAGAGAGCGCAAAATGAATTCGATGCCTAGAACAAGTTGGAGGTCAACTTGCAAAAATATTTTCCTAGCTTGTTGCAATAATGCCATCACTTCCCCATTCTTTCTTCTTTCCCAAATTCTTCATCCCCTTATTCTTTTCCCAAGACGTTAAGTCTATTGTGATTCTTTATTCATTGGAGAAGTGTTCCCATGGGTGAGAGAACAGGCGTAGTGTGGGGTGATGTTGGGCCCCTAAAATATTGACTAAGTACACAAAGGTGCATGGGTGCATAAGGCCTAGGTTGAAGGATGGGGTGCAAGAGGAGAAGGTGCGCAAGGAAAGGTTCTAGGAGGGTTTTAGAAGGGTCATGTTACGTGCAGAAGACAAGGTCTTGGGACTTAGCCATATTTGGCGTATCGGGTAGGACATGAGAAAAGTGTGACCCGACTACACATGCGGAGTGGATAAGGTGCCATCCTAGTGACAGGTTGGCCTAGGAAGGAATATGCCTGTGATGGAAGCTTCTAGAAGACCATCATGGAAAAAGTGGAGAGCTCGGGCTGGAGGAGCATGCTCCCATGGAGGACCACATTTAGACACTTGGCGTTGAATCTGAGGTCGTAGAAGGATGAGTTGGCACTTCAGGATGCCTATAAATACAAGCGCCCATAGAAGAAAAAGAAAGGAGAGATATATATCTATATAGAGAGAGAGAAAGAGAGAGAGAGAAGAGCTCTGTAGAAATTCCACAAGGAGTCATATTGGGTTGGGTAGATGAAATATAGGAGAAGGATGTATCAAGGGCTTGGGGTTTAAATTTATTTTTGAGAGCTAAATGATATGGATCCAGTTATGATGCATGACTTTGGTCTGCCATAATGTGGTGATTTGTAGTAAGTCTAATGAATGTAATGAGGTTACCAAGTTAATTGAATATGATCCTTCTTGGATTCATACATGATTCTTCATAGTTACTTTTCATGAATGTTTATTCGATGAATATGAATTCCTATGTAGTTTCATTTCTGTTTTGATTGTTTTTAAATATGTTAAAGTATCTCTATCTGTAAATGGGATTCCCTTGTTCTTTCATGGGTGTAAAAATGACTGCAATTTCCTTTACGGAAATTTTATGAAATTACTTTTTAGTGCTCCATTAGTTTATATGTGTGAATAATAATTACATGTGTAATTATTATCAAGTAAATATAAGTTATTAGTAGGTTAGTAAATTGTTATTAGTTGTTATAAACAACAATAACACAAACTCACGTAGGAGGTTTGAATTTTTATAGCCACCTCCTATATTTTAGGATGGATATTTTCCTATTTATATGGGAGTTTATGTAATGAAGTTTGTAGGAAGATTATTGAAAATATAATTTGTATTGTGTTCTTATTATCTAATCTCTCTCTGTAAATATGTTGCATTCTTTTCATCTGGTATCATAGTAGGATTAATTTTTAATGTGAGATGGAGTATTGATTTTTAAGGGAAATTATTTATTTCTATTGCCTTCGAGATATGATATTCAAAGAAAGTGTGAAAGACACATTGATTTGTGTACGGTCTAATAAATATTTTTCACTTGCATTTGTATATGAAGTTCAATGAGTATTCATTTAGGTTTGAAACAATTCCTCCTACACCAAGTGTATCTATGCCTTTATTCATCCCTCATATTAAAATTTATGCATTTAATTCATCATGTGAAGTTTTCATGGATGTTTCCTTGAATTTTTCACAATCTCTGATTAACCTGCTTCAAACATGTGTAAAAATGTGGATCCGAAAAGATCTCGTTTATTTTTATAGTGATCTCCAATGATTTTTGACCTATAACACAATCACCAATGATTGGGAAAATCACCAATAATTTGACTGAATTTCCATCGATGCTAGATAATTTTTAGTAATTCTTTGTATTAATGGATAAATATTGAAACCATATTTGTGACACATTTTAGGGTTTGTAAAACAGATCTACAGTTCTCAAGTTATTGTCAAAACATCACAGGTTGGTTTTTTGTCAGATTTAGAGCTTCACCATCGAAAAAATTTGCATCATGAGCCTCAAAGATAAATTAAGCTGATTTAGCATCCTTACACTAGAGGATGGAGGAAAATGGAGGTTATATTTCAATCAACGACCTTTCATCAATCACCAACGATGGGGCCGCATGAAGGTTTGGTGACATGTGTTTTTGTAGTTTGTGTTTTTATTTTTCAAAGTGCTAGTTTCGGTGTTTGTGTTGTTCTATTTGTTTTACGGAATAAGTGTAAATTTCACATTGAGGGGGACATGATTCAATGTTCCATTTCCTTTTTGTCAGTTTTTCTATGTATGTATGAGCAATAGTATTCAAAATTAAATCCTATGTTATTCCCTACAATGAAATGTGATGAGGGTTGATAATAGTACTTGGCACATCATGATGTGGTTGTAGGTAAACCACTTGAAAAGATTCACTTTTTTAGTTTGTTGGAAACCAATTTGCAAAACCACCACTTTTGGTTGTTGGTAAACCATATGCAAAACCATAACCTTTTGGTTTGTGGTACTCCACTTTGTAAAACCACCATTCTCGGTTCGTGGTCAACCGTATGTAAAACCATCTGTCGGGTTTGTGATCATCCTGTGAAAATCACCTATTCATGAAAGCAAGTGCAAGTACAAAGGTATATACATGTACTTATTTTTGATACTCTCCATAAAGGAAACTATACGTACCCAAAATTGTAAGGTACTGTACTGCGGAACGGTGTAACAAGTGCCCCAATGATGATACTGAGTCTCCTCGAAAGGTGTTCGGATCCGTAAAGAGCTCTTCGGATATGCGTTAACATCTGCATGCCCCGCTTAGCCCTCGCGTGCTTTGTTTTTCCCTTTCTTTCCTCTTTTTTGGCTTCTTGGCCTTGATGATTTGAAACCGCCACCCCGCCCAGGCGGCAGCTCCTGCAACCGCCGCGCCGCCCGCTTTCGAGCGGCGGTCCTATGCGCGTTTTCCAGAACGCTCTTTTGACGCGACCCGCGTGAAATATCATGACTCACCAGCTTTTCTTGCCGACTTGGGCATGCATTAATGTTTTTGGTCCCCTGGAACAGTGTTTTTCCTTTGTTTATTGTTTAGGAGTTCAATTTGATTTTGGTTTTTGAGTGTTGGAATTCCTATAAATGCATGGTTTGTGCACATGCAAATGGCCACCATTTTTTCACTCCAACTTTCTTATTTTTCAAAGGTCTTTGTGGTCTTTTTAGTTTGCTTAGGATTGGTAGCATAGTTTGTTGCAGGTTTGTTTCAGTTTTGTGTTGCAGCTGGTAAGCCACATATCCAACTTGTGCAAGTGCAAACATTACTTTGGCCTCTGAGTTTTGCTCCAAAGTTTGCTTTTGAATTTCTTGTTACAGCAGATTTAGTTTTCCTTTCCTTATAATTCTTAGTTTTCTCATTGAGTACTTTGGTTAGTATTGTGTTGCAGCTGGTAAGCCACATATCCAACTTGTGCAAGTGCAAACTTTATTTGGGCCCCTCATTC